>JAZKJV010001384.1:764153-974336 GCA_037367405.1 Ottelia alismoides
TGAAGGGGCATATAAGGAAGAGGATAGGGCAGAGGAGAGGAGGGGGAGGAGGAGGTTGGGGCGGGGAGGGGAGGAGGGGGAGAAGCCTGGAGGAGGGGGAGGAGCTTGGGGGCAGAGGAGAGGAAGTAGGAGGAGGATGAGGGGGAGGAGGTTGGGGTGGAGGAGGGAAAGGGTAAGGAGGAAAGACCTCTCAGTGCTTTTTTAATTTAATCCCGCTTGTGTCCCCAAAGTTAACGTCCGTTTACGTTGGGGATGGACGACAACTAACCCAATGGGCACAAGTGATAGAACGATAAGAAATCGAAGCACAACTAATATTCCAAAAAAGGGAGGGGCATAACTGATATTGCAAAATACCATAGGGGTACAATTGATAAAAATCTAACAATAAATGGAAAAAGAAGATAGAATCTCCCAATATGGGATGGACAGCAACCATTGTGGCTCCCACCATGGTCGTCCACTTCTAATTGGGAGTATCACCTCTTATTTCTTCTCGATTTTGATGTAATCTCTATTACAATCAAATCTCTATTCATTGAATTATTGTGTAAATTAAATATCATCAAATAATTCTAAATTATTTGTGTCAATTGCAAATAAGCCATCGACAATTATGATATGCATTCATATGTCCAAAACTAAATGTAAATCACATTTACATTTATTGTATAATGTGAATCCAGCTCACATTAATATTAGAGTTGTGAATCCTATTCACAACTAAGTATCAATAGAATATTGTGCATATTATCCATATTATCCATGATTATTATGGATAGTACTACCCACGTTAACCTTGTGTAAGATAATTAATCCAAATTAATTATCTTAGATATCTCTCTACAAATGTCCAAAATAAAATGTGAATCATATCCACGCTATTCAGATTAATTATGTTTAATTTTATTATTTCAATTTGTCATCTTTTTTCAATACTCAGATCTTGCCTCTAATGGAACAATCCTTGGACCCTTTCAAGGATAGTGTGCTTTTTATAAAACGGCCTCTAACAGGGTGGTAAAGATCCGTCACCGACCGTTATGGAAGCCGACGGTTACGCAATGTCGAATCTCTCGGAAGACCTAACCGTGGGTTTGGGGGAGAGGATGGACTTAACGAGGGGGCTTTGCATACCCTATAAAGGTCGACCTCCGCCAGGAGGAGATGCACATCCGAGAACAACCTCACTAAGGGAGCCCCCTCCCATCCCCACCATCTCGTTCTCGAGAGACAACAAGAAGTTGACAGTGTACCTCGATTCTTGACTGGTATCAAAGCTAAGGCAGTACAATCAAAGAAAGTAAAAAGAAGATAAAAAGGAGGTGGTGGGGACTTATTTTATAGTTTCTATTGTTTATTGTTTAAATCAGAAAAGGTAAAAAGGAAGGGATGTATTAAAGCAAAGATCTTCTAACTGAATTTTTTATATTCCTTTTGTATTCAAATCAATTTTGAAAGGAAAGAGGATTGTTGTTTTTTTAAAGGGTTAAAGGTTTGTTTTTGTTTTTTGTTTTTTTATACCGATCTCATGGATTTAAGAGGGTAGTTTTTTGGGCCCCTTGTGGTTGTTTTAAAAGAAAGGGATGTGTTTCTTATTATATTATTTTTAAGGCTCTGAGAATCCAATCATGGAGAAAATTAGGTTCCGCGAACAGTGGGAGAAAACGGCTAATAGAGATAGGAGCTTTATGCCAATCCACATGGACTTGAATCTAATCCGGATCTTCGAGACTTGTAAATCAGCATTCGAGCTCTAGAATGTGGTTAAGGAGAAATATCGCTCCAAGTCAGAAGTGAGTGCCTAGTTTCTTCTACACAAGTACAACTTGTGTAGAATGAAGGAATATGAAAGCATCCTTGAGCATTTGAACAATATGATCGTGATGGACAAAGACCTAGCAGCTACTAAATGCGCGATTCCAAAAGAATGCAAATAGCAACCATCCTAGGAAGTCTTTCATCGGCATTCAACGTAGTTGACACATCTCTGCGGATGAATGGAAACATCAAAGACTATAATGGACCTACCTGCACAGCAGGCAATTGAGCAGGATCTCTCAAAGTAAAGATCGAAAGTCAAGATATTTGAGGTTGAGGAAGACAAAGAAGCAAATGTAGTAAACACAAAGAGGAGACTAGGACCCTCGAGGGAGAATTTCAAGGGAAAAGGTAGGAAATACTCATGTGGCTCGTGCTACGAATGCGGTAAATATGGCAACTTCGAGGTTAATTGCCCCAACAAAAAGAAACCAGGAAATTCTAAAATGCTTGAGAATAAAGGCAAGAAGAAACTTGAATTTGCGACTGTCGTGGAGTGCAACTCTACGGTCACGGACTGTGATGGACGGAGGATTGATCTCGGTGCAACCCACTACATTGCCAAGACGGAGGGGCTAGTGGACTTCAAGAAGCTGAAGAAAGGAAAATAGAGGATCTTCATGGTGAAAAATACCTACTTGGGTGTTAAAGGTGTTGGGGCATACAAGCTTGACATGGACGACAGTATAATGGTACTTCAGGATATATTATACGCTCCAGGAATACACTGGAACCTCATCTATATTCCAGTTCTACTCAAGAAAGATTTTGAAGTTCGTTTCTATGATAAACGTGTATCCATGGGAAAGAATAAGGTTTATGCCACGGGAAAGTTCGTACTTGAACATGACCTATTTTGTCTTCTTGCAATAAGTACTAGTAAATAAATGAATGTAGTTTCTATGTACTCTCTATATTATTTATCTGATTATGATTCATGGCACAAGAGACTGGGTTATCCGAGAAATTCAAAAATGGGTCAAATGATTAAAAATATAATCTTTTGTCTAAGATTACGAGTGCAAGGAGATTACCCTGTGATCATTATCTGATCAATAAAATGACGAGAAAATCCTTCTCGACGGGAATTCGGTCAAAGGAACTATTAGGCTTGATCCATTCAGACAAATGTGGACCATTGAGTGTTAGTACATATAAAAATAAGGAATACTTTATAACATTCATCGATGACTACTCTAAGTTCTTTTGCGTCTATCTCTTAGGGAGAAAGGCAAAACCCTTTGAAATATTTAAGAGGTACAAAACAGAAGTAAAGACCAAATTGGATAAACCAATTAAGACTTTAAGAACTGATAGAGGTGGAGAATATACCTCAAGAGAATTTGAGGATTACATCATTCAAGTAGACATTTGTAGGCAGACTGCAATGTCTTATACACCACAACAAAATGATGTAGTTGAAATAAAGAATAGAAAATTGATAAATGCATTAAGGTGTATGTTGTCACGCTCAAATCTCTCAAAGAAATTTTGGAGAGAAGCAGTGTTGACTGCTAACTACAAAGAAAATAGAATTCCCACCATGTCTGTAGAATCAACGTCATGAAATTTGGAATGGCAGGAAACCCGAGTTGGGTCATGTTCGGAAATGAGGATGTATTGCACATGTCTTGGTACTGAGTCAAATTAAAGACAACCTAGGTGGATGACATTCTAATCGCGGGTAATGACATATGAATGCGCAATGAAATTAACGAGAAATTGAGCAGTAAATTTGAGATGGACATGGGTGAAGCATCATATATTCTAGAAATTCAAATTACAAGAGACAGAAATTCAAGCACAGTGGGTCTTAGTCAAGAAAAATGTGTGTATAGTGTACTGAAGAGATTTGGAATGCAGAATAGCATTGCAGCTCCTACACTATTTGTGATTGGAAAGATACTCAATAAGAGTCAATATTCTGGAAAAGAGCAAAAACATTTAGAAGTTCCATATGCACAAGCTCAACATGACTTGGCTTATCTAGTTAGCCTAATTAGTAGATATCAAAGTAATCCTGGACCGACACACTAGGAAGTTGTCAAGAGGATTTTTCGATATCTGGAAGAAACTGTAAATCTGAAACTAGTATATCAAGTTGAATCACTACTGTGCAAAAATCCTTTTTGTCGAACTTGTTCAGATTTACAGCAATCTGTAAATCTGAACTTGTTGTAAACGTGGTCAGGAAAACGTAACAAACAGATCCAAATACTCAAAAGTGACTTACAGTTGGCTTGAGTCTTGTTAGCTTCTCAAAGGGAGAGAAGAATCCCAACCTTGCTTGAGCTAGCCGATTAGTTATATCAGCTACTGTCTTCATGCATTCTGCCCAAAATTTTTGCAGAATGCTCTTCGCATGCAATAAGCTTCGACAGATTTCTGCAAGATGGCGATTTTTCCTTTCTGCTATTCTATTTTGTTGTGGCGTGCTTGGACATGTTAGTTGCCTTCTGATTCAAGCTTGCTTTAGGTAATTGTGAATTCCTCCGAGATAGATTCTCCACCATTATCAGATCGCATGCATTGGATCCTTTTTTCGATTTCTTTTTCAACTTTCCTTGAGAAAGTAGAGCCAGACGTACCTGGAGTAGTCGTCGATGAATGTCACCATATATCGCATACCACCATGGCCTTAAATTTCGCCGAAATTCGGCCGAATTTCGGTCGAATTTCGGTTTCGGTAGGTGACCGAAATTCGGCCGAAATGGCTATATCGGTCGAAATTTAGGGGGGTCTAGTTCAAAAAACCACCGAAATGACCGAAATTTCGGTCGAATTTCGACCGAAATTTCGTTTCGGTCCCTCACCGAAACGAAACCGAAATCCGACTTTTAAGGCCTTGCATACCACTGATTGATGGAGTCTTGACTGATCCGAACACGTCTGAATGGATCAGTTCCAATGGCTCATTGGCTTGATATTTTAACTCCTTTTAAGGCAACTGATGGGTCTTACCAAACTGACATCCAGCACATATTGTGTCTTCTCGTACATCCTGTTGCGGGAGACCCTTGAGCATTGATTTCTGCATCATTATCTTAAGCTTGTGATAGCTCACATGTCCAAGCCTGGCATGCCAAATATCCACAGTCTTATTTTTCTTTGTCTTATCTATGTACACAGATTCTGCTGAAATAACGTAGATAGACTCAACTCTTCTTCCCTCCATGATAGCAGTGTCAGGTTGTTGGATATGTGAGCCTTGGGCGAACCATTCCTACAATAACTGTTATTGCAATGTTTGATATATATCAATAAAAGTTATTGGTTTATTTTACTCCATGTCTGAAATTAAGTGAATGAATGCACTATAAGGTCCCTCTGTACAAATAGGGTTATGTATCATGGTTGTCTTGACATCATAAAGCTGTTGATTCAATTGATGAATCATAGAGGTTGGTGCTTGGATGAATATCTAAAGAGTTAGATTGAGGACTCATCAAGCACCGTCAAATGATCATCAAGATGTGATCTCCAGCCTAAGTGGGAGATGGCAATCCTATCTCTAAAGGCTGATATCTGACCGACCTCTTGATGCAGGTCCTCTGCATAGGAATAGAGATTCGGAGGTGTCAGTTTAGTTAGGTCAAAGAGTAGACTTAACGAGATCGAGATAACCAAAATCCTGCATCGTATGTTGTCACGATATAGGCACACATCCTTTGATCGGAGACAGATGTGTTACTATATGTATGAGTATGTACATTTGGTAGACCAATAAGTTGATGACCTAATCAAGGTCTGTATACTCGCGAGCTGGTGTGCATATAAGGGCATATGAGTAATATGATCTCTCAAATGAATCATACAGGTTCACATCTGAACCGGAAGACATGAGCTCACTCATGAGATATTGGGATCGATAAATTCCACGCATGGTCGTCTAGCTTATGAAGCTTGACAAAATTTAGAGGTATGATATATACTTTTGCAGATACTTGGAGATAAGGATATGGCGATTGTATTGTTCCACGTATAGTGACTTGGACATTGAGATAATATCTCAAATCCAGATCTTACGGACATCTCATAGATGCTTGATTAAATCAAGTCCGTAAACTTAATCTTCTTATTGCATCTGAATCTTATTCAGACCAATGTCTAACACTTGGACTAAGATCAAGTTACTTCTCTATTGGGAGGAGTCACTAAAATTCAGACATGTTTCATCACTCCCTCGGAATGGAAGTGTCATGGTTATACAATCATTTATGATCACATCACCCTCAGCTAATCCCAATACATGTACATCCTGCATACTGGAAGACCTTGAATAAACCCGAAGTTATAGATCTCTTTTACACTGTCACCTTCAGGGTTTTATCATTAAGATTCTCATTTGATCATTGGGATTTGGTATCGATCATATAGAAAGCACACTATTCTTGAAAGAGTTCAAGAATAATTCCTTTGATAAATTATGTATCCAAGCAACAAGATGATGATAATTAAATGAGATTTAATTATCAAGAATACTATGAATGAGATTCGTATTATGAGAATGATTATCCAAGATAATTAAATGAGATTTAATTATCACGGAAATGCAGAATTTGGATAGTACTATCCATGCTATCCATTAATATCAACGTATATTATAAATATGATTTATAATATATTGGAGAGAGCACATTTGTAAATAATATTTACTAATTGATTGTTAATGTGAATTGGATTCACATTAAGCAATTATTTGGAAATGTAATTTACATTTTTGTTTGGGTTGTGAATGTGATTCACATATTTTCAATGGCATGATTAAAATATTCGCTAATTAATTTGGGGTTCTGAACTGGGGTGTGAACCCATGATGTTGATTACTGAAGCTTGAAATCTGCAAAAAAACACACAACAAACATTCGTGAGACATATGAGGAGAATAATTTCAACTTGATATCAGAGCATGGCCTACAGATCCAAATACCCGTTTCAGATTTACAGTTTCAGATTTACAGCATGCTAGTGATTCAACTTGATCCGAATCACTACAACAAGTTCAGATTTACAGCATGGCCTACAGATCGTCCTCACGATCTGGCGATCCGTCCAGACATTCGCGTCGACATGCGACGAAAGACCATTCGTCGGAGCGTAAACGACGAGCCGAAGAAGCTTACGACAAGGAGATGGACGCAGTGCTTGATTTCCAGTCAAAATGGCGAGCTTTGATGGCTAATTTCGAGTTATGCGCCACCAAATCGAAGTCTTCCACTACCGAAGCCGTTGTCCAGAATTTTGACGAAGAAAAACTCGTCATCGATGAGGATTTGCTCGTTGTCCAGGTCATTTCAGAAGAAAAAGACATCAATCTGCTTGATGTCCAGGTACATTCCGACCTGCAAACACCATTTCCGAAGGCATTTCCGGCAAAATCTGCCCCAGAACAGTCTCCTGCATCCCCTGCGGCACAGACCCCAGCCCTAGCACCCCTTGCGGTACAGCCCCCAGCCCTTGTGCCCGCTTTCCCCACCCCCGCACCCCCTGCGACACCGACCCCAGACCCCACGGCCCTTCCTGCCACCCCTACTATCGCCCCCGCACCTCCAGTCCCCTTCCCGCCGCCGCCCACGTAGCCCCAACAATCAGTCCTTCCCCGCTCCTGCGCCTCTCCCAGCCCTTGCACCCTCTCCCAACACTCCTGCACTCCCCCGAGGCATAGCCCCAACCCCCGTGCCCTCCCCAGCAATCCCCCTACCGTCGCCCCCTCCTGCCGCCACCCTCGCACCACCAAAATCTCGTTCCTTCGCCAATCCCGCATCCCTTACGGCTCACCTAGTCCCATCGCCTGCTACCCTCGCGGCCCCAACGACCCCTCCCGCTGCACCCGCATCCCCAGCCCCTCGGCCCTCTCCCGCGCCAGCCATCAACCGTTAGGCCTCCAACCAATGCCTCCCTGTTTCCCCATATTGCCGCCAGCATGCCGCCAGCACCTCCCCGTCATTGTGCTCTGTTCCGCATACTGTACCGACCCAAGAGCCATCACCGCCGATGCGAGATCACAGGTCGTCGCCCGCTAGCAGCAATCACGCGCCGCCACAACCTTGGAGGGGAATAAACCCAACAAGAGTTTTGTTAGGAACGAGACTTGCGGGTGGATCTCGAAATTTTGGGGATATTGTTTTGGCTTCGGTTTTTAACAAAAAGACCCCTCCTAAAGTTCTTTACAAAAGGGTGAAAATTAAGTGGACTGAAAGGGTATGAAATTACGTTCCAGCCCCCTGGAGCAGGAATATTTAAAAGCAGGACTGAAATAAAGAAATTTGGAAGGCTTCCTTATCCAATTAGGATTAGGAATGTGGGCTTCACCTATTTAAAGACCATATGGTCTAGTTCATTACCCACATCCCCTCTCCCCCTAAATTTGTGACACTCATTTGTTATGGGTTCTACAAAACCATGAAGCACGAAAGGAAGACGCCCCACCAAAATCTCAAGCACCACATCGACGGGACAAAATCCGCGTGGACACCAGCATTTGCACCACACATGCTCTTCCGTCACGAAGTCAACGGTTCCAACCATCGCACCACGCACGCCTGGATTCCGTCGTTTGCTCCACATCAATTCTTCCATGGGATGATTGAGAACGCTGATTTAAATTTATCAACCTCCAAGCCTGCATATCCAACAATTCGTCGGGAGACGAATTTTTCAAGAGGAGGAGAACTGATGCAGCACGCAACAAATAAATAGGGTCTTATTTATTTAATTTCATCTCTAATTAGAGTCTTATTTTATTTAATTGAGTCGTCGCATTTTTTAAAATAAAGAGATCACGTGTGATCTCAATTTAGTTTGTTAGAGTCAATTAGAGATTTGAATTTATTTCAAATCAATTGGTTAGTCAGTTAGAGTCAAATTAGGATAAGTAGTTTTGGATTTGAATTTAAATTTCTACTTTTGTAATCTCATCCCTCCTTTATAAAGGGATGATAGGTTATTGTTTTTAGAGAGGTCAGAATATATGAAAACTTGAGATTTTATCTCTATCTCCCTCGTCTCTTTCTCCCTCGACGCAATCTTCGCGCTTCTTCCTCCTCGAATCTCGCGCAACCGGCGCATTTTCTCTTCTCAACCCCTCCATTTTCTTCTCCACCGAAAATTCCACAATTAAAATAATTTTTCCTCGCCGTGCAAAAATCCTTTTTGCATCAGCTGTGGATGTGAGGATAACTCTAGGAGTTTCCTTATCGCGTGGAATAATGACTTATTTGAGCAAGTATCCGAGACCATTGGCACACAAATGATCCCGATCCTTTTGAGGGAGAAGCGCAATAGCGAGCTCGAGGCTTTCTTGAGTATGTAAGGGCCCCCTGATGCGACTCTTAGGTTGAGATTGTGGGAGGACTTGTGGGAGGTTGACACACATGGTTGATTGGAGGGGACTTTAAAGTCTTCATTACCCTAATTTTCCCCTTCCTAGTCTTTGCTCTCTAAAAACATCAAAATTTGGAGTACAACTCCGAATTGAATTGGTTAGGTACAAGCTCCAAAAGGTAATTTAGGTTTAAACATACGACGGCGTTTTCTTCTCTCTTAATTTTGATATTCATGTTCATTTTATTGTTATTCATTTTATTGTTAATGAATGTGTTAATCCAATCATGTTGAAAAGGTGAATATCATGGTTGCTGCTTCCATATCCAACTCCTGTTTTGGCTCTGAGTGGCATGCTGCATCTAGAGAGATTGAATAGAAGGATGCTAGTGCATTCCTTCTAGTACTATATATCAGTATGTGCAATGATTATTGCATATAAAACTACTACAAATGATGCACCCTAAATGAGCAATGAATGAAATGGCGTTCCTATCAATTGGACTAAAGAATTAAAATGACGAAAACGAACAAAATGATATGTGATACGCAAAAATCAGCAACAAGAGATGTTAAGATACTCGAGTTTAGCACCGGTTTCTCCACAAACTTAGGGAAACACGAATAGTTATCGATTAAAGGAAATAAATAGCAATATTTGCGGCACGGAACCTCAATAATTCACCAAACCAATTAACAACATAACAATCCACAAACTAACATGTTGCGGTGGAATTTAAATGGTGTTAGAGTAAAACAATACTCTGATGTGTTATTCCATAGAGCCCTCGGGTCTCTTATATAGGGAGAAAACCCTTGGGTAAATTACAGAGTCTTACAAAAGATAAATAGAAATTACGGAACAATAAAACGTAACATATATAAGTCTCTACACTCCCCCTCAAGATGGAGCATAGATATCTATCATGCTCAGCTTGTAAGAACATCTCTGGAAAGGTCCTCTGAGCAGCGGCTTGGTGAATATGTCAGCAGTCTGATCCTCTGAACTGACATGAGAGGTGGAAATGAAACCCTTCTGAATCATGTCTCTAGTAAAATGGCAATCCACCTCGATGTGCTTTGTTCTCTCATGAAAAGCCGGATTATTGGCAATGAACAAAGCTGCCTGATTGTCACATTGGAGATTCATAGGCAAGGGGACATCTACAGTCAAATCTTCTAAGACTGCTCTAACCCACATCATTTCTGCAGTTGCTTGTGCCATGGCTCTGTACTCGGATTCTGCACTGGATCTTGCCACAACAGTCTGTTTCTTGCTTTTCCAAGAAACTAA
Organism: Ottelia alismoides; assembly: GCA_037367405.1. NCBI lineage: Eukaryota > Viridiplantae > Streptophyta > Magnoliopsida > Alismatales > Hydrocharitaceae > Ottelia > Ottelia alismoides. The sequence continues at coordinate 774,592 of JAZKJV010001384.1, forward strand.
AGAGCTTCCTATGAATATAGCAAATCCAGAAGTGGATTTACGATCCCTCGGACATCCTGCATAATCTGCATCTGCACAAGCTGAAATAGACAGATCCGTATCTTTCCTAAATAGCAACCCTGTGCCTGGGGAAGACTTCAGATATCTCAATATCATATACAAGGCATCCATATGAACTTGCCTTGGCTGCTCCACAAATTGACTCACCCGGTTTACTGCAAAGGCAATATCCGGTCGAGTTATAGTAATATATAAGAGCTTACCCACCATCTCTCTGTACCTTCTTTTGTCCACCTCCTCGGTATCATCATCGTACAGCTTCATGCTTGGGTCCATAGGTGTACTTGAAGGTCTGCATCCAGTCATTCCTGCTTCAGCTAGCAAGTCCGTGACATATTTTCTTTGAGTCATCACCATTCCTTGTGCATTTCGTGCAAACTCTATCCCCAGAAAATATCGTATCGTGCCCAGATCCTTCGTAATGAATTGGTTTCCCAGCAGGGACTTGGTTATCTCAATCCCCTGAGCATCATCTCCTGTGACCAAGATGGCATCAACATATATCATAACAACAACTGTACCTCTAGGGGTCTTCTGGATGAACAATGAATGGTTCGCATTTGATCTCCTGAACCCCTGTTGTTCAATTAGCTGAGAAAGCTTCTGGAACCATGCTCGGGGACTTTGTTTGAGGCCATAGATAGCCTTATGAAGTCTGCACACCATCTGAGTCTCCCCCTCAGCAGCAAATCCTGGTGGTTGCTGCATGTAGACTTCTTCCTGCAGGTCTCCATACAAGAAAGCATTCTTGACGTCAAGCTGAAAAATGGTCCAGTTACGTACCACAGCAACAGATAGGAGGATACGAAGAGTGGAGTGTCTAGCCACTGGTGAAAAAGTATCCAAATAATCTACCCCATATGTCTGGGTAAATCCCCGTGCTACAAGTCTTGCCTTGTATCTATCAAGATGTCCATCCGCATGATATTTTACCGTAAAGATCCACTTGCAACTCACCACGGAGGCACCTGGAGGAATGGGGACAAGAGACCAAGTCCCGCGAGACTGCAGAGCACGCATCTCCTCTTCCATGGCTAGACGCCAGCAATCAATCTTCATGGCATCTTGATGGGTCCGTGGGATCTCAACAGACGAGACAGCAGCTACAAACTTCTGGAAGTCCCCATTGAGACGATGAAATGAGACTTGAGAAGCAAGAGGATACGAAGCACATTGTCTTCGCTGCTTCCTGTGAGCTATGGGCCGATCCAGATCATCCATCATTGTGTCGACCGAATGATCCTCGTCCTGCTGTAGGGGCTCCTGCACAGATGCATTTTCTAACCCATCATCAGAACATACCTGAGGCGTGGTGGATGGTTGACATATAGCTTGAGCTGGTCCTGTACGCCTTGTATAGAACTTAGGAAAAGGTTTAATTGGAGGTGGAGGTGGTGGTGGTGGTGGTGGTGGAATAGAGGATTGACCCAGGCTTGGAGGTGGAGGTACATAGACACTAGAATCTGTGGATGTGGAGGAGACCAATCTGTCACCTGTAGGAGAGAAGTACATGACGGGTTCAAAAAATGTAACATCAGCGCTCACATAGTACTTGTCATGAACTGGGTCATAGCAACGATATCCTTTCTGTGTCCTGGAGTAGCCCACAAAAACACACTTGATAGCCCTGGGGGAAAGCTTATCAAGTCCTGGAGACAAACGGTGGACAAATGCAACAGTGCCAAAGACCCGAGGTGTAAGAGTAAACAAATCTTTGTCAGGAAAGAGAACAGATATAGGAGACTTTTCCCCAAGAACAGTTGTAGGCATGCGGTTGACCAGATAGCATGCTGTAAGAATAGCATCCCCCCAAAAAGATAGTGGGGCACAACTCTGAATAAGTAATGTGCGAGCAATGTCAAGGAAATGGCGATGTTTTCGTTCTGCAACCCCATTTTGTTGGGATGTGTATGCACATGTGCTTTGGTGGATAATGCCTTTAGAAGAAAGAAAACTAGCAAGGGAACGAGTGCAGAACTCCAAGGCATTATCAGTACGCACATACTTAACCGTAGACGAAAAAATATTTTGAACTTCATTGATAAGATTTTGAATAACACTTCCTGCTTCGGAATTATTCTTAAGAAGAAAGGTCCACGACACTCTAGAAATATCATCGACCACAACTAAATAGAACTTGTGCCCCTGATGATCTGGGACACGACTGGGACCCCATATATCTATGTGAAATAACTCAAATGGGGAGCGACTGCTCCGACTCTGACGACTGGGGAAGCTGGACCGATGGTGCTTCCCTAACTGACAAGCTTCACAACGAAAGGATGAACTTGGAGAAATCTGAGGCAGGAGGTGACGCATTTTATGTAGTGGCAGGTGACCGAACCGAAGATGCCAGGTATACGGAGACACGGAGCCCTGGGAATGGAGTGAGACGCCAGCATAAGAGTTCCGTACAAGACGATAGAGGCCATTGTGCTCAGAACCACAGCCAATCACCCTGCCTGTTAGTATGTCCTGAAAAATAACAGACGATGGGTCAAAAATGGCACGACAGTGCAAATCTCGTGTAATCTGACTAATGGATAAGAGATTCATAGAGAATTCTGGTGCATGTAAAACATTCTGTAAGTGCATAGAGGGCAGCAAATCCGTCTCCCCCTGACCGATGATAGGGGAATGAGTACCATCAGCAATGAGTACAGATCGACCAGGCTGGACAGCTCTATAGGACTGCAGAATATCTTTCTCTCGACAGAGATGATGAGTGGCTCCAGAATCAACAATCCATCCTGTGAGATCATGATTATGATATGAAACGGAAGGACTACCTGAGGCACTGGCTGAGGCAGATGTACTAGCTGATGCTGACGCCGCAACATCAGACGCATCGGCACCCTCGGATGATGATTGTGGCATGATATCACGAAGCCGTGCCACTAGCTCCTCGAACCTGTGATCGGGAGTAGATGCTGGTGGACCCTGAACATGATCAGCGATACGTGCAGAGGGAGGAAAACCATGCTTGGAATAGCACGTATCCTCCGAATGACCAGTACGACGACAGAATGAGCACGTAGAGCGTATGCGACCTCCACGGCCACGTCCACCATTTCCTCTGCCACGAAATGAGGAGGAACTACCTCGTCCTCTGGAGACAGCCATTGCCGAGGGAGGTGTAGTTGTTGTGTTCGATGGAACTAGAACACGACTGAGCCGTCTGTAGACTTCTTCCATCGGTGGAATGGTGGCATCAGCAAGGATCTGAGACCGTGCAGCCTCATATTCAGGATCAAGGGCAGCAAGTAAGACGCCAACCATAGCGGCGTTGCGGAACGTCTTCTGATGTTCCGGCGTAGCTGTGAGTGGAATTGTGCTATAAAGTTTTTCGAACATTCCACGAAGAGACGTGTACAGAGAATGAAGAGGCCTCCCATTTTGCCTCGTGGTAAAGATATCATGCTGCAACTGCAGCATCTTGGTCTCGTTTCGTACCTGAGAGTACGTCGTGGCCAGAATATCCCACATCGCCTTGGCGGTCGGTTGATGGAGGACATCATTTGCTATCTCCGTTGTGAGCGTACCCGACAACCAGACTTTGGCGTACGCGTCATCAGCCTCCCATGGGGCATATATTCCCGTCTTCTCCGGCGGTTCATCTTCGGTAAGAATATGCTTCTTACCACACGACTTCATGAGACTGAGGAACTGCATAGCCCACAGTTCGTAGTTTGTCCCGTCCATTTTGACGATAGGTGCCGAACCTTTGAAGGCACCGATGGCGGGCATATCGACCTTCTGATCTGACATACTGTCGGAGAAGAATAACTAGGGATGATAGACCAAGAGATAGGAGTCTACCACGACTTGTGAGGATTCAAGTGCACATGTAGACGCTATGCACTTGAATCCATCATCAATCCGAGCCCGACTGAGGCGAAACGAATGGCAGGGAGGCTAATGAAGCCTCGACTGTGAAGAGGCGACGGGAGAGGGCCGGCAGCGGCTCGGCTGGGACCTGGCGAGGGGCCTGTGGGGACCTGGCGGGGGCCTGCAGGGGCTGGCTGGAGCCGGCAGCGGCCTGGTGGGACCGCCTGGAGCCTCGCAGGCGATGGGGCTGGAGTCTGCGAGGCCTGGCGGAGGGGCTGGAGGCCCGGCGAAGGGGTTGGAGGCCCGGCGGAGAGGCTGGAAGCCTGTCGGAGGGGATGGAGGCCCGGCGGAGGGGCTGGGAGCCTTGAGGGCTGGTTGGCGGCGGCGGGAGAACTTGGAGAAGCCAGCGGGGGGGCGGTAGGAGGAAACCCTAGGTTAGGGTTAGGGCTCTGATACCATGTTAGAGTAAAACAATACTCTGATGTGTTATTCCATAGAGCCCTCGGGTCTCTTATATAGGGAGAAAACCCTTGGGTAAATTACAGAGTCTTACAAAAGATAAATAGAAATTACGGACCAATAAAACGTAACATATATAAGTCTCTACAGTGGAGTTGTCGCTCATACCACAATCGGCAAGGGAAAACGTGCACGCTTCAGATCTGATCGGCGTCAACCCGAGGCTTGGAATGCTTGCCGCGGCACGGATGGGGTTTTGACGAGGGCGCGGGTCGGCTGCGAGACACTGATCTGGCTGGGGTCGAACGGGCAGTAATAGGGGGAGCGTGGCGGCTCTGAGGTGTGTTGGCGGCGCAGAGGTGGCGGGGGGGAGGTATGAGGGGCGGTGGCGGTGATGCGGGGAGGCAGAGGGCGCGAGGGTTACACGCGAGAGGGCGAGGAAGGCCGGGGAGGCTCGACTGGAGTCGACGGCGCCGCGTGTGCGTGCGGACGAAGTTGGAGGGGAGGCGGCACCAGAGGGGAGGGAAGGGGATGGTGAAGGCGGCGCTGGGGAGTAGCGGGAGAAGGCGGAGGGACCTGGGGGGGCGGCGACGAGAGGGAGAGGGAGGAGAGGGGAGGGTGGCAGCGGTAGGGGATGGGTTAGGGTTACGGGGAGAGAAGGGTAGCGGGGAAGAGGGGTAGGCGGGACCGAGAGAGAGAGTAAGAGAGAGAGAGAATTAAGTGGGAGAAATTTTCTTCATTCCAAACTTACTTAACCCTAATACAAAGGGGGCCTTTTTATAGAGGCTAATTCCCCCAAAATGAGCAACAAATTACTAAAATTAGGGAAAGAAATAAAACAAAAAAAGAAGGATAATAAGGCCTTGTATAATGAGCCTTTTACATAGGGAAATAAAATAAACAAAATAAATGATAAATAAAATAAACAAAATAAATGTTCACAAAATTTGATATCATGCTGCATCAACTCCCCCCTGCTGAAAAGAATCTCGCTCCGTCGAGATGGCATCGTGGAAATTCTGAAGTATATCGGGGCGGAGTTGTTGGAGTTCATCCTCGTCAATCCAGGTGCAATCGGTAAAAGGTCGTCCCTTCCATTTGACTAGATATCGTCGGAAGAGACCACGTCTAGTCGTCATATCTCGGATGTCTGCAATATCTACAATCTGATCAGCATCGGTTGCGGCTGGAGGTTGGCGCATATCATCATTGGCGGGAACTGCTACTGGGGTGTCATCGGTCTGTTCATCTCCATGATATAAGAAGAGATCTGATACATTGAAGACCGGTGATTTCTGAACGTCTGGCGGCAGGTCGAGTAGATATGCATTGGGTCCAATCCTCTTGAGGACTCGAAATGAACCAATCTTTCGTTCACTCAATTTTTGGTGGACTCTCAAAGGGAACCTCTCTTTTTTTAGGTGGACCATCACTAATTCTCCAACTCTGAACTCGCTCTCTCTTCGGTGCAGGTTGGCTTGGGCTTGGTATTTCTGGGTCATGGTTTGGAGTTTGGCTTGGATTTCTGTATGGACGTGGGTTAGGTGTTCGACCAGATCCTCAGCAGCTGCACTACTTCTCCCTTGCATGGTTGTGGGTTTTAGGTCTAGAAATTGGGTCAGTGGAAAGCTGTACACACTCTCAAAGGGCGATTTTCCGGTGGACCTATTAATGGAACTGTTATACGCGAATTCAGCTTGGGGAAGAATTAGATCCCATTTGGACGGAGAGTCCCCTGCAAGACATCGCAATAAATTTTCTAATGATCTGTTAACTACTTCGGTTTGCCCATTTGTTTGTGGATGATAAGCGGTGCTATATTGCAAACGAGTACCAAGACGGGACCAAAGCGTGCGCCAAAAGTGACTCAAAAACCGGGTATCACGATCCGAAGTAAAAGAACGAGGGACACCATGCAAACGGACGACATCACGAAAAAACAAATCAGCGATATGAGATGCATCTGAGGTTTTTCTACATGCAATGAAGTGTGCCATTTTTGAAAATCTATCCACAACCACAAAAATAGAGTCAACTTTTCACACAGTAAGGGGTAAACCTAGCACAAAATCCATGGTGATGTCTTCCCGGGGTCGCGGCGGAATGGGCAGAGGTATTATACAGTCCAGTATTCTGCCTGTGGCCTTTGAATCTCTGACATGTTTGGCATTTCTGTACGATTTTTGTAACATCCTTTCGCATCTGCGGCCAATAAAATCGCTCTTGGAGAAGAGTCAAGGTCTTATCCCTACCAAAGTATCCAGCTAAGCCTCCGTTATGTAGTTCTGAAATTAAGTTCTCACGAAAGGACGTGGCAGGGATGCACAGTTGGTGGCCTTTGAATAGGAAACCCTCATGAAGAACATAAGTGGATGTTGGGTCCTGCCCGGTGTCAACACATTCGGCATGAACTTGCCCGAAGTCAGGATCAGTGGGGTAGAGGTCCTTGAGAGTGTTAAATCCTGTTGTGCTGACGGTCATTGTGGTCAGGGCATGTGCTCGCCGGCTCAACGCGTCGGCCACGCGGTTCAGGGTTCCGGATTTGTGCTTGAGATGGAAGGTGTATTCTTGGAGGAAACTAACCCACTTGGCATGACGCCTGTTAAGAGTTTTCTGGGAGTTCAAATATCTCAGAGCTTCATGATCAGAGTTAAGGACAAATTCACGTTGGATCAGGTAATGTCTCCAATGCTTGAGGGCTTGTACCACGACATAAAATTCGACATCATAAGTGGAATACCGTGATCTGGTTTCATTCAATTTCTCACTGTAGAAGGCGAGAGGTCGTCCTTCTTGACTTAGGATAACACCAATCCCGACATGTGAGGCGTCGCAATCGACTACAAAAACCTTGGTGAAGTTGGGAAGTGCCAAAACAGGGGCATGTGTCAATTGGTGTTTTAGGTTTTGAAAGCTGGTTTCTGCTTCAAGAGTCCAAGCGGGTGCACCTTTACGCGTGCAATCTACCAACGGAGCTGCACAAGTGCTGAAGTTCCGGATGAAGCGTCGGTAGAAAGAAGCCAATCCCAGAAAGCTGCGAATTTCAGTGAGGGTTTTTGGTACGGGCCAGCTCTGAATGGCCTGAATCTTGGAGGGGTCAACCTTAAGTCCATCGACAGTGACAATGTATCCCAGGAAGAGGACCGTATCAGACATGAAGGAGTATTTCTTGAGGTGGACATACAGTTTTTGGTCTCGCAGGGTTTCAAGGACTTGTCGTAAGTGAGATAAGTGGTCTTCTTTGGTCAAGCTGTAGATCAGGATGTCATCGAAGTACACAACCACAAACTTACCAATGAAGGGTCGCAATACATGATTCATGGTTCGCATGAAAGTGCTGGGGGCATTCGACAAGCCGAAGGGCATTACCGTCCACTCATACATGCCCTCTTTGGTTTTAAAAGCAGTCTTCCACTCGTCTCCAGGTCGGAGGCGAATCTGATGGTAGCCACTGCGAAGATCCATTTTTGAGAATAATTTGGCACCCGATAGCATATCAAGCATATCGTCAAGGCACGGAATGGGAAAACGATACTTAATCGTTATCTTGTTGATAGCGCGACTATCCACGCACATTCTCCATGTGTCATCTTTCTTCGGGGTAAGCAGATCATGAACCGCTACGGGGCTCATACTCTCTCGAACATATCCACGTCGTAGCAGATCAGTAACTTGCCGGTTCATCTCTTCATGCTCACTTGGGCTTATTCGGTAATGTGGCAAGTGGGGTAGGCTGGCTCCAGGGACTAGGTCAATGTGGTGTTGAATGTCTCGCAATGGTGGTAGTCCTTCAGGCAACTCTTCACGCATAATGTCAGCAAATTCTTGGATGATGGGTTTTATCTCAGGCGGGGCTTCAGGTGTAGTTGTCTCTTGATCGTCCACTTCACGTCCTATTAAAGCATAGATGGTGGAGCTCTCTTGAATCTCACGTTGGAATGTCTGGGCTTCCATCAACAACACGGGGCCCGTAGTCGAAGTCTTCGACGGTGTAGTGTTTTTACCAGTCTGGGCGGTCGCAGCTCGAAGTGTAGCCACTTGGCGAGGGCTAAGGGCTTCACGTTGTGGTCTAAGGGTCACATACACTTTGTCTATGAGAAAGCTGTAAGTGTTCAGTTTTCCTCTGTGCTCAGTGTCTCGATCGAATTGCCAAGGTCTCCCTAGAAGTATGTGACAGACATTCATAGGGGCTACGTGGAACCACACCTCGTCTTTATATGAAGGTCCAATGGAGAAACTAACGAGGCTTTGACGGTGGATCGGGAGATGGGTACCACCCCGAAACCATGCCACACTGTACGGTTTCTCGAGTGGTTGTGTTGGCAGACCCAACTTATCGACCATTTCTTGTGAAACGAAGTTCTCAACGCTTCCTCCATCAATGATCAGCGAACAACGACGTCCTCCAGAGGTGCAGGTGGTTCGGAAGATGCTGCGTCGCAGCCAACTATCAACATCATGGGCAACAGGTGTAAGCAGGATGTTTGTAGGGGCGCTGTCAGGAGCGATAAAGTTCTCGTGTTCAATTACCAGGAACAGACCGGATTCGTCTCCATCCACTCCTAGAGGTTCATAGTCATTGGCTCCCATGGTGTCAGCAGTCAAAGCAGTTAGTTCCTCTTCAGGAGATTCCTGTGGTTCAAGGTCAGGGTCTTCAGGGTCGTCGGTGGTGTATAAATGGACGGGTCTAGCCTTAGGGTTTGGGCACTCTGCTGCATGATGTCCCTTTTGATAACATCGGAAGCAAGTATTAGATCCTACAATAGGTAGGCTTCCCAAGATGCCTTGGTCGAGGTTTCCAGTAGGTGGTCGGATGACGGCATGAGTTGATGGTTTGGCTTGGGATTTACCCGCAACGAATGGTGAGGAACCTATCGGTTTGGAGGATGTCATCGGGGTACTGGTGCGAGGGGCGGAGTTCACAGAAAAAGACATCTTCCTCGTCTGGGCTTTAGCAAGCTTGATCACAGCCCGTTCAGCCTGCTTGTAGGCTTCGTCGACGTCTTGGCAATTGTGGAGGTAAAGTTCATCCTGGATAATTTGGCGGAGGCCTTGCATGTAGCGGGTGACTTCCTGAATAGGAGTCTCCTGCAAGCGGTTGCGATGGACTAGGGATTGGAACCCTTCAGTGTATTCATTCACGCTCATGGTGCCTCGTCTCCATGACTGCAGTCGTGCGTATAGATCTTGTTTGTAATCTTCCGGCACGAACTTGGTTTTCAATTTGGCATTCATCTTGCTCCAACTGCGGATCTTGTTTTTTCCTTTTCATTTGCGTTCAGATTGCAAACGGTCCCACCATAGCAGAGCATGTCCCTTTAATTTGATTGTGACGAACTGAACCTTTCGTTCGCTCGGCATAGATTTCCACACAAAGAAGTGTTCGACGGCTTGGAGCCAATCCAAAAAGACATCAGGGTTTCTTCCTCCGTCAAATTCTGGAACATCGAGACGGATGCCTCGATCCCATCCATCATCGGACCTGAGTCCATTTCGGGGTGGGAATTGATATTCGCCAGTAGGTTGTGAAGTATAGCCGGAGGTGTGTGGATCTCGAATCTTGGGGATGAAAGGGGTGTAGTCTCCGTATCCTTCTCCTTCACTTTCTTGTGAATGATACTCGCTAACATGTTCGTCGGAAGTAGAAGAGCTAGAGTCACAGGAAGTGCTATTCCGGGAGTGCGTTTTCCGGCCAGTACGTCGACCTTTGTTGGGGTTTTCATCACTAATGTCTGGTCCTAGCACGCGACTATTCAATGTGGTAATTTGTTCATGGGCGACGGCAACTCGACGATCTATTCCGGCGATTTGTGTGCTCAGTTGATTGTTCATGTGTTGTAATTGGGCAAACAAAGCCTCTAATGTTAATTCAGGGTGTGAAGTATAGCTGGGTTTAGAGGCACTAGGTTTGTTGGCCATGGGAATCCTAGGGTTTCTGCTTTCTTTGTTTGGGGATTTTGTTTTGTTTTGTTTTGTTTTGTTTTTTTTATGCAATTAATAATTGAAATGCACGTGAGGTGCAAGATCGTGATGCTCTGATACCAAATTGATGCACCCTAAATGAGCAATGAATGAAATGGTGTTCCTATCAATTGGACTAAAGAATTAAAATGACGAAAACGAACAAAATGATATGTGATACGCAAAAATCAGCAACAAGAGATGTTAAGATACTCGAGTTTAGCACCGGTTTCTCCACAAACTTAGGGAAACACGAATAGTTATCGATTAAAGGAAATAAATAGCAATATTTGCGGCACGGAACCTCAATAATTCACCAAACCAATTAACAACATAACAATCCACAAACTAACATGTTGCGGTGGAATTTAAATGGTGGAGTTGTCGCTCATACCACAACCGGCAAGGGAAAACGTGCACGCTTCAGATCTGATCGGCGTCAACTCGAGGCTTGGAATGCTTGCCGCGGCACGGAGGGGGTTTTGACGAGGGCGCGGGTCGGCTGCGAGACACTGATCTGGCTGGGGTCGAACGGGCAGTAATAGGGGGAGCGTGGCGGCTCTGAGGCGTGTTGGCGGCGCAGAGGTGGCGGGGGGAAGGTATGAGGGGCGGCGGCGGTGATGCGGGGAGGCAGAGGGCGCGAGGGTTACACGCGAGAGGGCGAGGAAGGCTGGGGAGGCTCGACTGGAGTCGACGGCGCCGCGTGTGCGTGCGGACGAAGTTGGAGGGGAGGCGGCACCAGAGGGGAGGGAAGGGGATGGTGAAGGCGGCGCTGGGGAGTAGCGGGAGAAGGCGGAGGGACCTGGGGGGGCGGCGGCGAGAGGGAGAGGGAGGAGAGGGGAGGGTGGCAGCGGTAGGGGATGGGTTAGGGTTACGGGGAGAGAAGGGTAGCAGGAAAGAGGGGTAGGCGAGACCGAGAGAGAGAGTAAGAGAGAGAGAGAATTAAGTGGGAGAAATTTTCTTCATTCCAAACTTACTTAACCCTAATACAAAGGGGGCCTTTTTATAGAGGCTAATTCCCCCAAAATGAGCAACAAATTACTAAAATTAGGGAAAGAAATAAAACAAAAAAAGAAGGATAATAAGGCCTTGTATAATGAGCCTTTTACATAGGGAAATAAAATAAACAAAATAAATGATAAATAAAATAAACAAAATAAATGTTCACAAAATTTGATATCATGCTGCATCAACAAAACTTCTATTTTTTTAGACCAAAAAAGAGGGGAATCACACTAAGGTGCCCACTACAAAAAAACAAATTACAAATTACAATAGCCAAGACTCAATGAGGCGCTTGTAGTGGACACTAACATTCTCACAATAAAAACGGTGGCCAAAAAAAGAGCATCATTACGAGCCAGCCAAATGGCCCACACAACCGCCATTGGGATGATAACTTCTTTTCTTTGTCTACTACGCGCCCCAACAAGAGAAGTCCAAAAGGAATCGAAAGAGTGGAATCACAACCAGACCAGCCCCACCTCAGCCCAATAAGGAGAAGAAACCGAGCAGCGGAAGGAAAGGTGATCCGGTGTCTCAATGGTACTCCCACATAAGGGACAGCTATCTGGCACTGTCATGAAAATCTTTACACAGCGATCTCGAGTTATGATGTGTTTCCTTCTGACGAACCGCAAAATCGACCCTTTAAAAGAGTGTTTTTAGCACTCAGAATCGTCATCGTAGTCGGGCTGATTCGGGTCGTCAAAGAGACCACCTCATTGATATATGTCACATAAGAATGCGATGGTCGTTAATTTTTATTTTACTTGGCAAGAAACCAAGGTCGAACTCAGGGACACGCGCTTCTCTCATATTACTCGGATTTCTATTTATTTAATTAAGTGTTGAGTTCAAGGTATATAGGTCAAAGCAACAATATGACAATGCAATTAAAATAAACATGCAATTTTTTTATCATTTTTATAATGCAAATAAATGCCATGAAATGCGCAGGAAATATTATGCCCGAAATAATCATTACTAAAGCCATAAACTATACGAGGTAAACAGAATCAGATACTGAAGCAATTTCTATTTATATAGCAAGCAGGCATGAGAAACAAGGAAATCAGGACACTTAGTTGACCAATATAGAGCAATACAGATTGAAGTGTCAAAGTTAGGATCTAAGCATGTCGAAATAAAGATGATAAAAAGAGCTTTGAAATGACACTGAAATCACCTCAATCGGATAAACATAGCTCAAGATATGCATAGAAGAAGCCAGGGGCATAAATGAAATAAAAACATGAAAAGTATCTACAAACCAGTCCCTGGGAAGGACTCAAATGCAATAAAAATGAGTCTGGAGGACTTCCCTGTAAATAAACCATACGCGCGGGGGTATATTTGCAATTATTGAAACCCGCAAGGGCATGAGTGAAAATATCCCCAGGCGCGCAGGTACTGCACGTGCTCAGGACCTGTTTGCAATATTGAAGTACTTTGTGGGCGACTCTGCAAATAACCCAGGAAACACGTGCCCTGCACGCGCTTTCCAGGCTCGGAGGGCGGCTCGGGCTTGGCAGAGGCTCGCTGTTGCTTCGGGTTGGCTCGGGATATCCGATCCTCCAGGCTTGGTGGCGATCTGGCTCGGCATGGTCTCTGGTTGTGCCACGTGTATGAGGACCTGGATGCAATTCGTGGAAGGTGCGAGGGCGCCGATGCAAAAAGCCCAAAGCCACGTGCGTGAAGCACGTGATCTTAGGGGGCGAGGGTCGGCGCTTGCTTCGGGTGGTCGTAGCAGGTGGCTCGGGCCACGTGGTGGCTCGAGGTTGACTCGGGCGAGGCTCGGTTCCACCGAGCCTCCGTGCTCCGGAGTTGTCGACGTGGCCGCTCCAGGGCCGTTGGATCTCCGCCGGGGGAGAGATCCAACGGTATCTGCTTCATCTTCTCCTCCGTCGGGTGGCGGCGCGATTGGAGCTCCGGCGTGAGGCCTGGAGCTCCGCCGCGCCTCGCTGCTCTTGGTGAAGGTCGGGAAAGGTCGCTGATGCACTAGCGATGAAGGCCTGAGGTCGGAGAAGACGCGGGGACACCTGGAAGGCTTGATCGACGATTGGTCGCCGGAGGCGGAGCTCTAGAACTCAGCTCCGCCCGAAGTCCGGCCAATGATGTTGATAGACCTGCAAGAAGGGTTAATGGTGTACGTGTGCGAAGTGAAGTGGACGGAGGGCTCTGGTGGAGCGCAGAAGGCGAAGCCCGTAGTGTGTCCTCCTCCGCCTCCGGCGGAGGAGGAAGCCTGGGATGACGGAGGTTGTGGCAGAGGAAGGTGATTGATCGGGGTGGATGGCGAAAGTGAAGGATGCACGGTGGAGCTTGTAGGGTGGTCATCGGAGGTTGAGGATGAGTGAAGCGGCCTAGAAAACTAATGGAATTTAATGAAAAATACAGAGGAAGAAGCTGAAGGCTTACCGGAGATTGGGCGGAGCGGGAGCCTGGGCTGGGCATCGGAGGAGATGCCCTGGTCGTCGCACGTCGAGGTCGGCAAGTCCTCGGAGCTCGAGCGGGGCTCTAGAACCACCGCAACGCCGCCTGAAGGTCGGCGGGTCTCATCGGGGATGACGGCCGTCGTCGCTCGATCCGAGCTCTCCCCCTGTCACAGGGAGAAGCTGGAGGGCTGGGCCTCTGCCCCTTGGTCGATGGACGAGGGTGAAGTGGGGCGGAGGCGTGGTATTTAAAGGTGGTGATGGCGGAGTTGATGAGTGAAGTAGCGGGTTTCAAGGGTGCGCATGGGGCGAATAGAGAGGAGAACGGAGCTTGTGGAGTGTGCGCGAGAATCCTGGAGGACTGGGCTCGAGCGTAAGGTGGTTAGGGAGAGGAGAGGTGGTAAGGTGAGGCGGCTAATTTTAGAAGGGTGGAGGAGGTCTGCGAGGCGCGGGGCTCGGGCGGAGCTTGCGGGAGGAGGAAGACGAGGTCTGGACCGTTGGATCGTCAGATCCAACGGTCCTGATGTGGGCGCGTAGGGACGGTCTGGATTAGATCGGAAGCGACATGATCGGAGGGCTTCTGCGCGGCCACGTGGCAGACAAGGCGCGAGGCGCTGACGATCGGTGGAGATGAAATCTAGAAGGTGATCAGACGGCTGATGGCTAATGTGAAGTTAGCGGTTGAGATGGATGGCTGGAAGTGCGATCGTAGGGCATACGAGGAGACACGTGGCGGCTTCTGGTTTAGGCGCTGACGTGCGGACGGATTGAAGGCAGAGGAAGATCAAACGGCTGAGGGTTGAAGCGGGGCGTGGAGAGGCTTGGACCGTTGGATCTCAGGAGGAGATCCGACGGTTGGAAGAAGAGGCGGAAGAGACAAGGGAGGCGGGGCCACGTGGCGCCCCCAGAACGGGCCACGTGGCCCAATCAGATTATTCCAATGATATTTTTGATTTTTGAAGGCTTATTTGGTCGAATTTGAGAAAACTCAAAACATGAAAGTTGTAGATCTTGACGAGATCTACAAGTTTCATGTTGACCAAAACTCGAAAAGAGATCAAACACGGGCCGAAATATTTTTGAGGGTATTTTTAAGGTTAAAAATACCACAGATTTTTGTTTTGCCATTTTTTTGTGGTTTTTAATTTATTAAGGACTCTGTTAATTATTAGACATTAACAGGGAATTATTGACAAACTTTTAAGCAAGGGGGTTAATTATGACAAATAAAGATGATGAAACTGAGGTTCATCACCTTCTAAAAAGCCATATGAAGAAACCGATTCTCTCTGGAGACCAAGCGACCATACAAAATTGCAATCCTGGATCAAATCATCTGAAAGTGCAGGGGCAGTCTACAAATGGCATCGTATGCCTTTCGAACTGAGAACGGATCGTCCTTCCATATCCAGTGGTCAGGACCAACGGAGAGCTTGCATTGTTTGACCAAAAGAATCCAATAGACAGAGGAACTTCTCTAAGCGTTGGTCGGAGAATGAAATTCTCAAAGATGGCATCCAATTCCCGCTGATCCAGGAGTCAGCAACCCGCGCATCATAATTTGCAGCCAAGGCAAACAAGCGAGGAAAACGGCTAGAAAGGGGGTCATCCCCCATCCAATCATCCACCTAAAATCTAAAGGAGTTGCCATTTCCTACCATCGGACTAAAAAGCTCATGAAAGCAAGGCAGTATCTTCAAAATCCCCTTCCAGAAGGTTGTTAGATTAGGCCCCGCTAAAGAAGCATCGTATAGACATCGTATTACTTTACAGCAGAGACTCTCATCCCTGCCCCAAATTATACCCATCCACTTAAGCAAAAGTGCCTCATTGAGGGATTCCAAGTTCATGATTCTAAGGCCACCACTTCTCTTAGGCAACGTAATAGTCTCCTAGTCCACCCAATGCATACACTGCCCCTCCTGGCCAGATCTGCTCCAAAGGAACTTTCGCATCACCCGCTCCATACATCTCCTAATGCCCATCGGAAGGAGGCGGGAGGAAAAGAAAAACACAGGATCACGGAGAGAACCGCCTTAACCAAAACCAGGCATCCTCCATGCGACAAAAGAGAAGCCTTCCTCCCAGTCAGCTTCTTCTTCATCTTCTCCACCATCAGCAGTCAGTCTGACGCCTTAATTCTGCCAACCGTGAGACGAAGCCCAAGGTAACGAATAGGAAGAGAGCTGCAGCTTGTGCCCAGCTCCAAACTGCGGGCGAGAGCCTCATCCTCTGACATGTCAAATGGAACAACAGTGGATTTGTTATGACTCAACTCCAAACCAGACATCTCTCCGAAAATCTCCAACACGATAGCCAAGCCTCCAGCCTCCTCCCTATCTCCCTCCACAAACAGGATAGTATTATTAGCAAACATGAGCAAGGGGATAAGTACATCTCCGCAATTATAACCAGCGACTGCTGCACGGCTCTGAACCTGATCAACCATCCAAGCAAGAACATCAGTTGCAAGAACAAAAAGCAGAGGAGCAACGGAGCAACCTTGTCTGACCCCTCTTTATAGCTGAAAGAAACCTTCCTCAGGGCGTCCGTTGACCAGCATCGACAGCGATGTCGTGGTAAAGCATCGCTTCATCCACGATATCCAGACGTCCGAAAAATCACTCTTACATAGAGCCGCCCACAGAAATCACCAGTCCAATGTATCATAAGCTTTAGCAAAGCCAACTTTCCAGAGCAGATAACGTTTATCGCTACACTTCCAATCAGAGATGATCTTCGAGGCCACCACCGAACTGTCCACAATTTGACGCCCAGAGATGAAAGCCGATTTTGCTGGGATCACAATGTAATCAAGAACTATATTAAGACGGATCGCGAACACCTTCGCTACTATGAGGTATATGCCATTCGATACCGCAGTGGGTCTGTAGTCTTTGATTCTTTTGGCAGCCTCTAACTTCGGAAGAAGAAAAATCAAAGCTCTATTAATCCTTTCAAACCCCGCGTTGCATTGATAGAACTCTTCTACCACCTCTAGAACCTCACCACCCACCAAGTCCCAGAACTCCTTATAGAAAAAGATCAGGAATCCGTCTGGGTGGGCCCGGCGCCCCATTTGCATTCAAATTCCATACCGCCGCATTAATCTCCTCCATAGCTGACGCAACCAAACTACTAACGTACGAATCCGAAAGGTGAGATGTCCCAAGACCGCTACCACCAAAGCCTGGAAGTCGCCCTCCTCGAGAAGTCATGAAAATGGTCCGCATTCGAGTTCCCCGTCTCTCTCCTTCAATTCTGCTACCATCAACAATGATGGGCCAGAGCGAATTGATGCGATGTCTGCAACTATCCACCCTGTGGAAAAAAGACGTGTTCGCATCACCCTCTTTTAGCCAGGCAAGCCGTGATTTCTGCTTTTATTCCGTAACCTCTTTCTGATCTTTTTTCGATATCGTTCTTTGGGCAGAAGCTCTTTGCCCCAACCCCATGGCATCCAGCAACAAGTCATCCTCAAGCTTATCAATTCTTTGAACCTCCTACTCTGCAGCCAACCTCCAAGCTCTTCTAGACTTTTTTCTTCTTAAACACACATAATCTCTAACGCAATAACTTCAACTTCTCCGTGAATCTCAACGCAGCCGAGCCAGACACCTCCATAGACGACCAATGGGAACACACCATCTCTTTGAAAGAATCTTCTAAGAGCCAAGCACACTCAAAACGGAAAAAAACTTCTCCCCACAGAAGAGCTGTTAGAATCCCAGATACGAGGTGTATGGTCCGACTGAGTTCGGGGCCCAGAAGAAGCAAAAAAGAGAGGGAACGCTTCCATAAGCTCCGATGAGGCAAGGAAGTGATCGATATGGGAGCGGGATCCCGAGCTCTGCCAAGTATATTTTGTGTCCGTCATATCTATAACTTTAACCTCTAAATCGTTTATAATCTCAGCAAAATCAAGAGATCATGGGTCCTGACCACCTCGTAAATGCGGGCGATCAAAGGAAAGTAGTGTGACGTTGAAATCCCCACCGATTAGCCAAGTACAGCCCGAAAACGCATTTCTTGTTGCACACATATATGCCCACAACTCCCGACGTAGAGCCGATACACATTGGCCATAAACACATAAAAAGGCAAATAGAGTAGAGGAGATGGAACACTCCAACAACACCATAAGCATACGAGATCCCCTCGCATCCCCCCTGAAGAACGTAGGATCATTCCAAGCCAAAATCAGACCTCCCGAACTACCGAACGCATCAACTGTTCTAAAGTTACTCAACAAGTTCGCACCAAAAGATTTCCACACGCACATATTGCAGTCATCCAGCTTTGTTTCTTGAAGAAAAATGATGTCACATCTTGGAAAACCCGTAAATCACCCTTTTAATAGTGTCGAATTAATGTTTGAATTTCGTTCTACATAGGTAAAGTCGAATTAATCAAAAAATGCTAATTAATGGATTAATCGATTAAAGCGAGCAATTATAATTTTTTACTTGGGCAAGCCCAAGGTCGAACTCAGGGAGGCCGATGATTTTTTGATGCAAAATAAATTAATTATGAGTAAAATATGCAGACTAGGTGATTTTTTGCAAATTTAATTTTAATAAATAGCAAACCAATTTATTTTCAGGAACTAAAATTATCCTAGATGAGTCTATGTGATAAGAATCCAAGAAAATTATTAGATCCCAAAAATAATTGATTTATGACCTATTAAAAATAAATTATTGGAATCACCAAGTAATTTATTCTGTCCTTGATATGCGTGCAAATGTCATGAAATTTGGGCACAATGTAGAAAAATCTAAACTCCTACCGTAAATTTTTGAGAATTCTCGGAGAAATAATTAATTTAATATCAATTAACAATAAGTAAAATAAGTTGTTTTCCACAACAATGATGATATTAAATAAACTACAACTCACAAAAATATCAGCATTTTTCATAATGATAGAGCATATGTTGTTCTACAATGAGCAATTTTTTAGAATAAAAATATGATGCAAATTGGAAGCAAATTAATGTCCAAAACCAGGGGTATGAATGCAAGCCAGAAATAAAATTGATAAGAAATAAATATGTTGACTAGGTGAAAACACAATTACCTAAACTTGGAGAAGCGTATAGGCAATTTTTCCAAAGGGTTACGTGTTGTACACATGCCTCTTGGAATACTAGACGTGCTTGGGGTTTGCGGAAATGGGGAGGGGTAGACTGTAATTACCCAGCACTTGCGTACCTTGAACGTGAGTGGGAATAGAGCTCTAGGAGGTCGGTTCTGCTACAGTGGCGGCGACGCGGGTGCATCTAGGATCGTCGGAGGTGGTTCTGGCTCCCACCCGAGGTGCGACGGCAAGAGGATGGTGGCACGGGGCCGACCTCCCTGGTCGACACACGATGCGGGGTGGTTGTGGAGGTCGGTTGCGGGTGTGCGTGCGAGGTGTTGTAAGAGGTTCGGCGTGTGGTGACGAGCGGCTGGTCGGTGAGGGCACAGGTGGTTGCGGCCGCTGGAGAGGAGGTCGTGCAGCACACCAAATGGTGGCACGTAGGCTGCAAGGGTGCGGGGGTGCGTGCAATGGCAGACGCACGCGTGCTTTCACGTGGCGGACAGCAGTGGAGTGTGGTCGACAGTGGCTGGAAGCGAGCTCGCTGGGAAGGTCCGAGACCGGTGAGGCGTAGATGTCAACGGACAGAGCTTGGAGGAGGTGGCAGCACATGGTTGTGTATTTGAAGGTGGCGCACGAGGTTGAGGTCAGCCGCAGTTGAAGACAGTACGTGGAGGAGATGATGTTGCTCGGAGGAGTGCTCACCTCGAGTCGGAGAAGGCGCTTGGTGTGTAGCTGAGGGCAGGTGTGGCAGTCGTGCACAGACGCAGGAGGGTGCGGGCTCGGGTGCAGCTTGCTGGAGTAGAGTTGTTGTTAAGCCGGGCAAGGGCGGTGGTGCACTGGTGAAGGTGGCGAGGCGAAGGCCTCACCATGGCTGGAGCGTACGGAGGCAATGAAAGAAGGATTTCGATGGAGAAGAAGAGGAAGAAGAGTAAGAGAGAGAAAGAACGAGATTCACAAAAGGATCTCATGTTGCAAACAGGGGATTCTCATGCATTTGTTTAACGAGGGTAAATGAGCTACTAATTGGTTCATGAAACCACTCCGAAAAATTAATTAAAAATCACTATTAAACTCTTCATGAGTGATGTATCCGTTAAAATGCAATTAGTTTTGTGATTTGATGAGTGGATGAAGGTATGGCGAAGAGAGAGAAAATAAAAAGATGGAGGAAAGAGCAGAAAATGAAGGAAGAAGAAGAGGGAAGAGGATGATTACTTGTAGTGGCGGTCGAACTTGCCTAGGAGTCGGCCAAAAGGAGAGTCAGGCCGTGGTCTTTGCGCAAGACCCCGACAACGGGTCGAACTCAAGCAATTCTTGAATCAAAGACCGCAACGAAGGTGAACCCACCTTCGGATCTCGCTGGAGGGTGGAGGTCTCTGCTCAAGGAAAAGGCGACCGCTGTCACCAGAGCACCCCTCCAAGCTAGCTCTCTCTCTCGCGCGCGTTGAAGCAAGAAAATGGCGGATGAGTGTGGACGAGGGACGGCGACGGGGTTTTAAGGGCGGTTTGGTGAGGTGCGAGAAGTGGGTAAGGGTCGTAGGGGAGATGGGAATCGTGCGTGTAGAGGGGGAGGAGAGACAAAGAGAATGGCAGGCGCGATTGCGCTCTAGGCGCGAGTAGTAGTTGCCGTGAGAAGCAAGGTAGTGGCGACTTGCAGTCAAGGCGGTTGCGCACAGCCGTAGGAAGCGGGTCGCGCGTGGGGGAGGAAGTCGAGCGTGAGAATGGGGCGAGTCCTACGGGTGTACGCGTAAGAAAAAAGAGGAGGAGAAGATAGAGAGAGAGAATAAGGGAGGAGAGGAACGTGAGTGTGTGCATGGGAAAGAGGGAGAGAGAAACGAGAGAAAAGAGAGAGAGAAATGAGAGGGAGGTGGTGCTACGTGGCGCGCTAGGGCACAGCCACGTGGTGGGTAGTTTTTAATAAATAAAATATAAAATAATAGTAGTGATAATAATTAGTAAATAATAAATATTAATAATTAAAGTACTTAAAATAATAAAGATAAATAAATAGTTATAGTAAATAATTAAAATAAGTAATAATTGAAATAAATAAATAAATAAAGATAAAATAAATAAGTAAATAAATAATTCTAAAAATAATGAATAAAATAAAATAAATGGAGGGGACACTTGGCGGCTCCAAGGGCTGTCACGTGTCGCTACGAGAAAAATCACAAATTAAATCAAAAAAATCAAAAAGAGATAACAAAAGGGGTCAAATCAAAAAGTGGTCAACACGAAAGTGGTCAAAAAGCTTATAGAAGCGAGGCATCCATAATCATCCCTTGAAGTAGCTTAAAAGCATCAAGACATTTGTGATCGATAATAAACTCCGTATATTTACCTAAAAGCTTAATTAGCGGTCGGGCGATCTTTGAAAAATCTTTTATGAATCTTTTGTAAAATCCAAAATCCTGAGGAACGACCGTAACTGTTTTACATTTGTTGGTGGTTGGAGTCATCTGATTGCGTCTACCTTGGAAGGATCAACCTCCATTCCTCTCTTGGGGATGGCATGCCCCAACACAATATCCTCTGTCACCATGAAGTGACTTTTATGCCAAAAGAGTACCAGATTTACCTCACAACATCGTTTGAGGACTCGGTCCTTCTAAGACATGAATCGAAGGAATTACCGTGGACCGAGAAGTCATCCATGAAGACTTCCAGGAATTCACTGATCATCTCGACGAATACAGCAATCATGCACCTTTGAAACGTACCGAGAGCGTTGCATAACCCAAAGAGCATGCGCCTGAAAGCATAAGTACAAAAGGAGCATGTGAATATAGTTTTTTCCTAGTACTCATGAGCAATAGCTACTTGGTTCTAGTCCGAAAACTCATCTAAAAAGCAAAAGGATTTCTTCCCCGCTAATCTTTCTAAGATATGATCGATAAATGGTAGGGGAAAATGATCCTTCTTCGTCACGGCATTCAAGAGTCTGTAACCCACACAGACACGCCATGACGTGGGTACTCGTGTCACAATCTCCTCTCCATCCTCGTTGGTGATCGTCTGAATTCCCGACTTCTTCAGGATAACATGGATAGGTGTCACCCACTTGGAATCGGAGATGGGATAAAAAAACTCATGTCGCATCATTTCTCAATTTCTTTCTTCATGACCTTTCGTAAATTTGGATTCAACCTACACTAGAATTCACGAGAGGGTTTGGCTTCATTCTCAAGGTAGATATGATACGAACACAGAGCGGGATTTATCCCGTGGAGATCGGAGATGCTCCAACATATCTATTGAGATATTTATATCTCACCGTATTATATTTATATTTTATGTTTTCTTTGGGTATCACTTATGTAATTAACCCATGGCTCTTCTCCTATATAAGAGAGCCATGAGATCTCTTTTATAATATGAATGAATTTTATTTCAACATGGTATCAGAGCAATGGTCCTAGACCGGGGTTCTTGTACCCTAACCCTAGCCCCACCCGCCGGCCTCTCTCTCTCCACGTGTCGCTGCGCCTCCGCGCCTCCGCATCTCCGCGCCTTCGCGCGGCTAGCAGCCCCTCCCAGCATCGCCAACGCCTCCAAGCGGCAGCCGCCGCCTCCCAGCACCCCGGCGACGCCCTTCGCCTCCTTAGGCGCTACGGTCGGATTCAGAAAAGGCCTGATGCACCATCGACGGCCCCGGATCTCTTGTTTAACGTCCAACGGACCCCTGTTCACGCGCATCAAGGTCTGGACTGATCTGCGAGGGGTGATATAGTCTGATTTTTCCTTCCATCTGCGACCTTCGACCTCAAACACGGCATTAGGGATGAGTGTATAAGTCTACAGATACACCTCATCCCTCATTTGAAGTTGTAGACAAGTCTATTGCTGAGATATTCCCCACTTGTTCTGCATTTTTGCCTATTAAAGAATGTCAGAAATCAAGGGTGACGTGTTCTCCTCTTCCGGTGCCTTCAAAGGACCGGCACCTATCGTGAAGATGGACAGGACCAACTACGAGTTATGGACCAGCTACCTACGGACAGGCGAAAAATGAAAGCAAGATACTCCAACTTCAGTTCGACATCTTCTCGACCAAGCAAAATGGTCGACTTCTACATGCACATTTTTTCACATCTGAGAGGCATGTTTGAACAACTCCATAGTTTCATGCCTATCATTACCAGCGTCGAACAACAACAGGCGCATCGGAATGCTACTATGACTGGAGTTTTCTTATCCTCCCTTGATTTGGAGTACGATGCCACTCGTACTCAACTTCTGACTGGCGAGACCATACCACCAATGGAGGAGGTCTACAAGCAGTTGAGCAGGATTACTACCACACCTACATCCACGCCCAGTCGACGTCCTCGGCTATGGCTGCTTCTCGTGGACGAGGCAGTGCATCCCAGTTCCGTGGTCGTGGACCTTGTGGTAGAGGTGGAGGACGTCAGCGTGGACCATGTTCTTATTGCCGTCATCCTGACCACTCAAAGGAGACATGCTTTCACAAGCATAGATTTCCGACGTCTGCACGTGTCATGTTTTGATGATCTTGTCTCAAGACTTCGAGAAATGGTGACCACTCCTGTGACTCAGAATGCAGGACCATCAGATGCAGCGACCACCGCCAGAGCACTACCCAGTTCATCAGGTATTTCATATGTGCTTACGAGTAGCAGCAGTTCCGATGTGACCGATTGGATTATGGATTCTGGAGCATCTCATCACATGTGTGGGGATCGGACACAGTTTTCTTCGTAGAGGACTATTCCTCTTGGGCGATCCGTGATCATAGCCAATGGAGTTTGGCTACCCATTGTTGGCCAGTGGGAGATTGTTTTAGCCCCTCCTATACGTCTTCGGAATGTTTTACATGCTCCAGACTTTCAAATGAATCTTTTGTCTATTAGTCAGATTACAAAAGATTTACACTGTCGTGCCATTTTTGACCCCTCTTCCCTTATGTTTCAGGACATACTAACTGGCGGGATGATTATTCATGGCCGTGAGCAGAGAGGATTATACAAACTTGAAGTTCCATCATGTGCTGGGGTGGCCTCTATTCCCTCTGGATCTGTGTCGCCTTTTCTGTGGCATCTTCGCTTCGGCCGCCTTCCTCTTCAAAAGATGATACGTGTCCTCCCGCAAATATCTACTCGCACTACTTTGGACTGTGAAGCTTGTCAACTTAGGAAACACCATCTCTCCTCCTTTCTGAGTCGTCCCAGTCGTAGTAGTAGGTCCTTTGAGTTGATTCATTTTGACATTTGGGGTCCAAATCGTGTTCCTGATCATCAGGGGCATAGATTTTATATTGTTGTTGTAGATGATTAATCTAGACTTTCTTGGGTTTTCTTGCTTAAACATAAGTCTGAAGCAGGTGCTATAATTAAAACTTTTCTTATGGAGATTAAACAACATACTTTCTGCTAAAGTCAAATACATTCGTACCAACAATGCTTTGGAATTTTCTACTCTTCATTTGGCAGAATTTCTCCAATCTCTTGGTATAGTTCATCAGACATCATGTACTTATACATCACAGCAAAATGGGGTTGCAGAACGCAAACATCGTCTTAGACATCACGAGGACCTTGTTGATTCACAGTAGTACACCTCACTCTTTCTGGGGGGACGCGGTCCTAACAGCATGTTGCTTGGTAAATCGTATGCCATCCACTATTCTTGGGGAGAAGAGTCCCTTCTCGATTGTGTTTCCCGAGAAAGAACTCTTCACACTTACGTCTCGTGTTTTTGGGTCGGTGGCTTTTGTCCATGACTTTACTCCTGGTCGTGACAAGCTCTCACCTAGAGTTATCAAATGTATCTTTGTTAGTTATTCTCGTACCCAAAAAGGGTATAGATGTTTTGAACCTGTTGGGAGAAAATATTATGTGAGCGCTAATGTTACATTTTTCGAATCTATTATGTATTTCTCTCCTGCAGGTGACATGTCTAATATTGGATCCAGAGAGGATGTTATGGTTCCTTCACCTCCATATGCTCCTTGTGATATACCTCGGTCTTCACCACCCCCACCGCCACCTCCACCTCCTCCCAAAGAATCTACATTCTTACCCCATGTTTATACTCGCAAGTCTTCTACTCGCCCCTCTGCTCATGCGCCTACAACATCATCCACCATGCCTCACGTATGTCACGAATATATTATTTATACTGATGGCACTGGAGATTTTCATAATGAACAAGAAGAGTTAATTCCAGAGGACTGTGATGCTGATGACCTGGAGATATCGATTGCTCTAAGGAAACCTCGCCGCCAATGTGCCACTTACCCAATGGATGCACATGTTTCCTTGGATCACCTATCAGAGGACTACAGGAAGTTTATAGTGGGACTATCTGCGGTTACTATCCCTTGGACGTATCAGGAGGCGCTCCAGGAAAGTTGGTGGTGCCTTGCTATGGAAGAGGAGATGGCGGCTCTATGATCATGTGGCACATGGAGCATTGTATCACCACCACTAGGAGCATCTATTGTGAGCTGCAAATGGATATTCACATTCAAGCAAAGGGTCGATGGCAGTGTCGACCGATTCAAAGCAAGCCTTGTGGCTCGAGGGTTCACCCAAACCTATGGGGTGGATTATCAGGACACCTTCTCTCCAGTAGTAAGACATTCCACACTACGCATTCTGCTATTTGTTATTGTTTCCAGGGACTGGCCTCTGTATCAACTTGATGTCAAGAATGCATTTCTCTATAGGGATCTCCAAGAGGAAGTATATATGCAACAGCCACTAGGATTTGCTACTGAAGGGGAGTCTTAGAAGGTGTGCCGACTTCACAAGGCGATTTATGGCCTGAAGCAGAGTCCGAGAGCTTGGTATCAAAAGCTATCGAAGTTGATAGAGAAAAAAGGGTTTGTGTGGTCTACTGCGGACCACTCATTGTTTGTACAGTGGACACCTAGAGGTACAGTGGCTATTCTTGTTTATGTGGATGATATTGTCATTACAAGAGATGATGAGCAACGTATTCTTACTGTCAAGGAGTTCCTTGGTCAGCAGTTTGTGACTAAGGACCTTGGCAATCTTCGCTACTTTCTTGGATTAGAGTTCACCAGGAATCAACGTGGACTCGTGATAAATCAAAGGAAATTTGTTATGGACCTTCTATTTGAGACAGGTATGACAGGGTGCAAACATGCCTCTACTCCTATGGATGCAAGCATGAGATTGTATGATGAGGACATCGAAGAAATTGACAGGAGGAGATATAGAGAGCCTGTTGGGAAGCTCCTATACGCTACCATTTGCAGTTAGCAAAGTCAGCCAGTTCATGGAGCAACCCAGGAAGGTGCATATGGATGTTGTCCACATGATCTTGAGGTATTTGAAGACTTCACCTCGTTCTGACCTTATGTTCAGTAGGGATGCATCACTTGAGGTGACAGGATGTGCAGATGCAGATTATGCTGGTTGTCCCAGGGACAGAAAGTCGACTTCTGGTTTTGCTATCTTTGTAGGCAGCTCACTGGTTTCATGGAAAAGCTAGAAGCAGACTGTAGTGGCCAGATCTAGTGATGAGTCTGAATACAGAGCTATGGCACAAGGATGTACAGAAATGATGTGGGTCAGATCAGTATTAACCGACCTTACTGTTGAGGTTTCTCTTCCCATGAAGCTTTTATGTGATAATTAAGCAACTATATTTATTGCCAACAATCCTGCTTTTCATGAGCGGACAAAGCATATTGAGATGGATTATCACTACACCAGAGACATGATCCAGAAAGGCCTTATATCCACCTCTCATGTTTCCACAGGAGATCAGACAGCATATATCTTCACGAAGGCACTGGCCAGAGGTCCATTTCAGAAATGATATTCCAAGCTGAGCATGATTGATATCTGTTGGGAAAAATAAGAGACGTGTCTTATTTAATACGCCCTAGGCTCTCTTATATAGGAGAGTAGCCTATGGATAAAGTACGAAAAGGTACAAACAGAGAATAACACATATCTCTACACTCCCCCTCAAGGTGGAGCATAGATGTCAATTATGCTCAGCTTGGACGAACACTTCTGGAACGGCCCTCGAAGTAACGCCTTGGTAAAGATGTCTGCAGTTTGGTCCCCTGAGCTAACATGGGATGTAGAAATAAATCCCTTCTGAATCATATCTCGTATGAAGTGACTGACAACCTTAATGTGCTTGGTACGTTCATGAAACGCTGGATTATTTGCAATGAATAGAGCAGCTTGATTGTCACGTTCCAGAGCCATAGGAAGAGGGACTTTTATATATAGATTTGTGAGCACAGCCTTCACCCACATCATTTCTGTACTGACATGGGCCATAGACCTATACTCAGACTCAGCACAGGATCTTGCTACAACCGTTTGCTTCTTGCTTCTCCATGAGACCAGAGAGTCTCCAACATACACAGCAAATCCAGTGGTGGACTTCCTATCCTTAGGGCTTGTTTGGTTGCTGGGTTGGACTGGGTTGGGTTGGGGTACACCGGTGTACCCTTCCTTCCAACCCTCTCAATCCTCCTCACATTTTACTATTCACAAGGGTACAGTTTACTATTCACAGGGGTACCCCAACCCAACCCAACCCAGTCCAACCCAGCAACCAAACATGCCCTTAGGACATCCTGCGTAATCTGCATCTGCACATGCTGAGATAGTAATCTCCTTGTCTTTCTTAAACAGCAGACCTGCACCTGGAGATGACTTAAGGTATCTGAGTATCATATGTATAGCATCCATATGTACCTGACGTGGTTGCTCCATGAACTGGCTTACCCGACTCACAGCAAAGGAGATATCAGGTATGGTAATAGTAACATAGAGAAGCTTGCCCACCAGTTCTCTGTATCTTCTCCTATCCACCTCATCAATGTCGTCATCATATAGTTTCATGCTAGGATCCATGGGTGTAGTGGCAGGTCAGCAACCAACCATTCCTGTTTCACTCAGCAGGTCCGTGACATATTTCCTCTGGGTCATTATCAGCCCATGAGGACTTCTGGCGAATTCTAGTTCTAGAAAAAAATCTAAGAACTCCAAGGTCCTTGGTGACAAATTCACGACCCAGCATTTCTTTCGCCCTCTGAATTCCCTGTTCATCATCACATGTAATCAAGATATCATCTACATACACCATAATTGCAATAATACCTCCGGGTGTCGTCTGTACGAACAACGAATGATCTGCATTGGAACGTATGTACCCTTGTTTTTCAAACAGATCTGAGAGCTTCTGGAACCAAGCTCTGGTGCTCTGCTTAAGGCCATAGATAGGCTTATGAAGTCTACACACCTTAAAACACTCCCCCTCAAAACTAGGTGGTTGTTGAATGTAGACTTCCTCCTGCAAGTCACCATATAAGAATGCATTCTTGACATCTAATTGGTAGAGTGGCCAATCACGAGCAACTGCAACAGAGAGGAGGATCCGAAGAGTGGAATGGCGAGCAATGGGCGAGAATGTATCAAGATAATCCACCCCATATGTCTGTATAAAGCCACGAGCAACCAGGCGTGCCTTGTATCTGTCAATGTTGCCATCTGCATTCTGCTTAATTGTAAACACCCACTTGCAGCTCACTGTAGACACATGAATAGGTGCAGTAACAAGGCTTCAGGTACCTCTTGACTGAAGAGCAATCATTTCTTCTTCCATGGCTAAACGCCATCGATTATCCTTCAACGCATCTTGGTAATTTCGTGGAGAAGAGCAACCATTTCTTCTTCCATGGCTAAACGCCATCGATTATCCTTCAACACATCTTGGTAATACCGCCGATAGTGCAATGACAAAGCTCTTGAAATCTCCAGTTAAGCGATCAAAAAGATACAGTAGATGCTATTGGATATGACGCGTAGCTACGCTTCTGCTTTCGAAGTGCAATAGGTAGATCCAAATCACTTGCCTCCTCATTTGGCCTCTGTAACACATCCTGCTCAGAGAAATCATCAGATCCATCAATATTGGTAATATTTTCAGAACATACCTCATGCGAGCTAGATGATGAGCGGTGACTATGAGCAGAAGCAGGCCTACGAGCATAGTGGAACGGTAATGGGGAAACAGGAACGGTGACCGGAGGTTAAGATGGTGGTGGTGGTGGTGATGGAGGTGGCGATGGTGGTGGCATGTATATAGCTTCAGTCGTGCCAGAGGATACCAACCGATCACCTGTAGAAGAGAAGTACATAACAGATTCGAAAAAGGTAACATCAGCACTAACGAGATATCTCCTGCGTAACGGATCATAACACATGTACCCCTTTTGCGTTCTGGAGTACCCGACGAAAACGCTCTTGACAGCCCTAGGAGAGAGCTTGTCAATCCCTGGAGACAACTGGTGGACAAAAGCAACCGAGCCAAACACTCGAGGAGTGAGGGAGAACAATTCTTTGTCTGGAAAAACAAGGGAGAAAGGAATCTTCTCACCTAAGACAGACGACGGCATACGATTAATGAGATAACATACCGTTAGAACAGCATCACCCTAGAAAGAATGAGGGAAATGACTCTGTATGAGAAGCGACCTGGTGACATCAAGTAGATTGCGATGTTTCCTTTCTGCAACCCCATTTTGTTGGGAATTATACGCACAGGATGTTTGGTGGATAATCCTTGAATTGAAAAATAGTTGGAGAGAGTATGAGTACTAAATTCCAAGGCATTATCACTTCTCACAATCTTTACGATGCAGAAAAAACGTTACGAACTTCATTGATGAAATTTATGATAATACTCCCCGCTTCAAATTTATTCTTTAATAAAAAGACCCAAGATACACGAGAGAAATCATCCACAATAACCATATAAAACATGTGTCCCTGATGATCAGGAACACGACTAGAACCCCAGATATCGATATGAAACAACTCAAATTTGGAGGTACTACTCCGACATTGGCGACTGGGAAAGGTAGATCGACGGTGCTTTCCCAACTGACAAGCCTCACATTGAATGGACGTGTGAGGTGAGACTTGGGGTAACACACGACACAGTTTCTAAAGCGGTAGATGTCCAAAGCGCAAGTGCCGCAGTAATGGGGAGGTAGATCCAGCAGGTAGAGAGGAGGCTCCGGCATAAGAGGTCCGACTGAGACGATATAGGCCACCTTGCTCATAACCATACCCAATCATGTTGCCCGTAAGGATATCCTGAAAATGAGAGAAGATGAATCAAATATCGCTCGACAATGTAAATCCTTTGTAAGTTGGCTAATGGACAATAAATTCATAGAGAAGTCAGGTGCATGGAGCACGTTCTTGAGGTGCATAGAAGATGTCAGGCTAATCTCCCCTGACCAATGATAGGAGAATGTGAACATTGGTAATAACCACAGTACGGCCTGGAGGGATCTGTCGGTATGCTGTAAGTAGTCCTTGATCACCACATAGATGATGTGTAGCACCAGAGTCCATAATCCACTCTAAAGTATCTGATCCACTGGTGCTAGTAAATACATAACTGCTACCTGAGGTGCTGGTGGATGCAGAAGCAGCAACATCGGGGTGACTGTCAGAAGCTGGTACTAATGCAACTGGGCCAGATGGAGGAATAATGCCCCTCTGACGGGCTACAATGTCATCAAAGCGTTGATCTAGAGATAAAGCAGATGGAGACTCAATATGTTCAGCTACTCGTGCAGAAGCAGGAAATCCATGTTTGGAGTAGCACGTGTCTTCAGTATGCCCAGAACGGTGGCAAAAGGTACATGATGGCCGAACACGACCCCCTCTACCCCGAGGTCCACGACCACAGGACTGATGATAACCTCCACGACCTCGATTCGCTGCCATGGCTGAGGCGGTCTGATTTGCAGTGGATGAAGGAACAGTAATACGGCTCAGTATGTGAAATGCTTCCTCCATTGGAGGAATGGTGGAATCCGCCAAAATCTGGGAGGTGCAGCCTCGTACTCTGGATCTAGAGCCGCCAGAAATACTCCTACCATAGTGGCATTCCAGTAGCTCTTCTATTGCTCAAGCGTGGATGTGAGAGGCATGAAGCTGTAAAGCTTCTCAAACATTCCTCGTAAAGATGTGTACAATGAGTGTAGAGGTCGTCCATTCTGCTTGATAATAAAGATGTCATGTTGGAGTTGCAGAATCTTTGTCTCATACTTCATCTGAGAATATGTAGCGGTCAGAATATCCCACATTGCCTTTGTAGTGGGTTGATGGAGAATATCATTGGCAATCTCAATTGCCAGGGTTCCTGATAGCCACACCTTGGCATATGCATCATCTGCCTCCCATGAGGCATTGACCCCAATCTTCTCAGCAGGCTCTTCTTCGGTAAGAATGTGCTTCTTACCGGTTGATTTCATCACTGCATTTCCCACAGTTCGTAATTTGAACCATCCATCTTTACAATAGGCGTTGGACCTCTGAAGGCGTCTGTAGATGGGATGTTTGCCTTGCTTTCTAATATTATGATAATGGAAGACTAGGGTAGTAGACTGAAGATATGATCGTTTACACGGACATTAACGGGTTTAGTTGCATGTGTAGACTCAAACAACCAAACCCTTTATCTTGGAAACGCGAGCGAGAGTCTTCTCTATTACAAGGGTACCTAGGGTTAGGCAAACCCTAGGATGTGGGACTACTCACACTTCCTGTGATGGCCGATATGTACGTACAGTACCCGGTATTGGTGCACGCGCACGAGAAGAATGCTGGAGTCACATGCGCGCTAGGACTGCACGGTGTATGCTCTAGGGCAGCACGGTATATGTGCTAGGACTGCACCAGATCGTGAATCAGATCACGTACCAGATCGTGCGCAAGGGATGCACGCGCACCAGATCACGCGCAGGAACACGATCATAGGACTAGCGGCGTTGAAACGCGCACAAAACTGCGCACCAGGTGGCGCGGCGCCGAGGCTGGGACTGAACTGCGCCGAGAAGAAGGTTGGGACCGGGCGGCTTGGGACCTAGCGCGGCCGGGACCGGGGGCGCGCGAGATGGTGATGCACGCGGCGTGAAGGGCTCGAAGGTGGAGGTTAGGGTTAGGGTTTGGTTCGAGAATTCCGGTCTAGGACCGTCGCTCTGATACCATATTGGGAAAAATAAGAGACGTGTCTTATTCCATACGCCTTAGGCTCTCTTATATAGGAGAGTAGCCTATGGGTAAAATACATGAAGAGTCCAACGGGAAAAAGAAAATACGAAAAGGTACAAAACAGAGAATAACACGTATCTCTACAATATCTATGATCCAGCTTGAGGGGGAGTGTTGAGATGTTTATATCTCATCGTATTATATTTATATTTTATGTTTTCTTTGGGTATCACTTATGTAATTAACCCATGGCTCTTCTCCTGTATAAGAGAGCCCTGGGATCTTTTTATAATATGAATGAATTTTATTTCAATAGCATTGCGATTTTGCTGCAGGATCTCTAGCAAGCGAGATTCCTTCTCCTTGGTCAATCGTGAACTGATGATGACCAGAAACTTCCTCTCTCGTCCAGCAAAGAAGGCATATTTCAAGGTTGTGGGTAATGGTTTGAGCTCAGGTAAAGTGTGGTTATCAAGAAAATCTGGCTTAATCAATTCTGCCTCTGTGTTGATAGTGGTTAGATCTGTCTCCGAAGTAACTGCCACCAATTGACTCAGCTCTGGAGTCGAATTGTCAAAAGTATCCAAGCAATCGACGAAAGCTGCGTCCGACTCATCATCCCCATCTTCTGATTGTCCTAAAGAGGGACAGACTAACAGGCCTAGCCGAGTCTCTGTGTTATCAAAGATGTAGGGGGATGCACTCTCTAGGCATGTTTGGTTATTGAGATGGGGTGGGGTAGGGTATAGACTTGTGACTAGTAAGTGTTTGGATGCTTATGAGGGTTGGGAGAGGGTTGGAATAAGGAATGTGATGTGATATCACCTTGACTTGTGATGGATTTCCAACCCAACATTGGAGGGGGATACACCAAGGTACCTTGGGGTACCCCAGTAACTAAATGGGCCCTCTGTGTGATCGGTGCTTTGTTATTTCCTAAGGATCTCGCAAACTGTCTCATGTACAAGATTCTCTACAGTGGAAAGGGACTCATCGGTGCTAGCTGGATTCTATTTTCAGGCCCAACGGTGTCTACATGAACACAATCTGCTTCTGACGAAGTGTACTCGGTGTTAGATTTGAAATCTGACCTCTGCCACCTTGTATGCTTCATCTTTACTTCATCATCTCCGCCTGAAGTTTGGAATTGAATTTTCCCAATCTTATAATCAAATAAGGCCCTTCACTGTCTGTCGATGAGGTCGTGGATGTACCACAGCCCGTTGATCTCAAACATCTGCGAAGGCTCCTCGTAGACTGACTCCACCTGTGGGGATGCGTGTTGCTCCTGCTGAGTGTATTGTTTCTCCTCAACCCAGGTGCCCTAAGGCCCCTATACCTGCTCCTGTACTAGGTGAACTCGATGTACAGGTGCAGATGGTGCATAAGGGGCAGGTAATCGTCTTGGCTACCTTCTCAGTTAATTCCTCCACTTGTTTCGGCAATCGTGAAAGCGCCTCTAGGTCAGTGACCCTCATGCTAGGGATTAGGTCATCTGTCAGATCCTCTACAGTCCTCCTAGGTGTCTCATGAGATAAGCTTGAGGGAGACACCTGATAGGCCCTGGTGGCCTGAGATCTGCATGTTCTATCATCTGCTCTAGAATCTTCCATACGGCATCTTCCTTCTTATTCAGATAGCTACCTCCACAGGCAGAACTCACTAATCCTTACATTTCAAGGGTCATGCCACATAACAAGGTCTGAACTAAGATCTCCTTGGTAATGCCATGGCAAGGGCATTTTTGCGTCAGACCATTTAATCTATCACAGGTTTCATGAAATGGCTCCTGGGGGCCTTGTGAAAAAGTAGTGATCTTTGTCCTCATCTGGTTAGTCCTACTGAGTGGATAGAACTTCTTCAAAAATAGGTCTTCGAATTGCAACCACATCGTACATCTAACCTCGAAATTCTTCAACCAATGGGCAGCCTTATCTCCTAAGGTAAACGGGGTAACCTTCAGCCTGATGTAATCTTGTCCAACCCTAGGATGGCTAAGGTTGTTACACACCAACTCGAAGTCTCTTAAGAAAGCATATGGTTCTTTTGTTACATTTCCATTAAACATCGGTAGCAGTACAAGGAAATGGAGCTTCAGCTCAAATGCCTCTGGTGGTACCTCAGGTACGAGCCAACTGTGTGTCTCAGTCTCTGCTGGGTTATAGGCATTTACCATCAGTCTTCCTATTCCATCCACCTCAATCATGTGTCCCATCCTAGCCATAAGATCTGCATTCAATTGCTCAGCTCTACCTAAACTGGCAAGGACTTGTTGCATGGGATCATCTTTGAGCTCCTCTTCATCAGGGTTTTTCTTAGGAGGCATTTTAATCTTGGGTTTATCTTCTTTGCATGTGTCAAAAATGTGGTCTAGATTAGAAGAAGGTTTAGGAATGAAGATATCCTCACCGAGGCGAAGATCTTCTACGGTGAGATGAGAGGAGAGAAAGGGAATGGTTTGAGGGTGACCATCCCGAGAATGAGAGATCTCGAACTCAAGAGGGTCATGAGCTCGGGCTGGCCCGAGTTGCGCTTGCATCGATAAAGGCGTACTTCTTGAGGGGTTCAATGAAATATTCGTGAAGTCCGAATAAATATTCCCTCAGTCAGTCATCTTCGATGGCAAAAAGAATAGATAAGAGCAAGGTATTCAATGAGATGCTAGTTCTACGGTGCACGTAAATGTGCAGAGTAAACTCACACAATACAAACACAATACAAAACCCTCAATTTCACCAACTCAACACGTGATGGCCGTAAAGGTTCAATCGAATTATCTTGTCAGTTTTAATTGGTGACAAATGCAAGTCTTTAAAGATTAACGAGTTGTTGGGTGCATGTACTTCCCCACAGACTATCCCGATTCTCACGAAAAACACATTTTTAGACAGTATAGGAGTAAGTGTGGATCGTATAAATACGGCTACCCGTTTCTTGAAGACAAAGCCTTATAAGGCATCCTCTAAACCTCCCACTTTGCTAAGGAAATCCGGACCATTTACCGGTTACCCGTAGATCCTCAATGAAAGATGGATAATCGTTTTAAACCAGTAGTCTATATAAAAATCCTGGTTTTGGCTCTATTTAGGATCGTCGCTCTCTCACTTGCAATTAAATCATACAATGAGGGATTTATGCACCTGTAAAACAAGATTCTTTTTACTCCAATTTTATTTAATCGACCTGCTAAATTCAATCACAATTTTAAATTAGGTTGTCACTTGAAATTTAATCTGAACATACAAGTACGTCTACCATCCAGTCCCAATTTCCTTTTAATTCCTAAGTTATAAAACAAGGAAGGAGTCGGAAATCGGAATGGACCGTAAAACAATGATGCATGCTCAGAGGAAGGTATGCGTTATGCAGAACTGAATTGTAAAATTTACATTAAATGCGTGCAGATCGAGAAAATCGCACCTAAGCAATAGATTATTAGCGGGGAAGAAATGATTTTAATTTGGCTAAGTTGTATGTTGTTGTGTGCATATCATTGAGAATCTCAGAAGATGTGATTCTCCCAAGATGTGTGGCCTAACTACGATTGGCACATCAAATTGCAATTAAACAATCGAGTGCCTATCCTATTTTCGCCACTCAAGTCAGGCCACACCCTCACCGGAGAGTGAAACAGGCCCGACACACCATAGAATAATGTCCAAGGGTCTAGTTACACACGCGAGATCCCAAACGGAATCTGCTAGAAATGTGCAATTATTACAAGTTAGATTAAATTGAGAAAAATAATCGTAAACTCTACACTCTCTCACGACTCAACTCGATCTTAATTTTATGCATTCTTTCAGTCGGCTTATCACCAGAAAAAACTGGCCTCCAATGCTCCTGAGATGCTCGACCACCTAAGCGGCCGCTCCGTTGCGTCGGGTCCCTCACACAAAAACAAGATAGTGGTCAGAGAGATAGACACAGAATAAAGCAAATGAAAAAATAAATGCTGGAAAAAATGGAGAAATATTCATAAAAAATAGGGATCAGACTATCCGAGGATGGAAAAATCGAAAATCAAGATTTTTCATAAATTAACCTAAGTTGTGCCTCCCCGGCAACAGCATCATTTGAAAAATCCGTAAAACATCCTTTTAATAGTGTTGAATTAATGTTCGAATTTCATTGTAGGTAGGTAAAGTCGGATTAATCAAAAACCGCTAATTGATGGATTAATCGATTAAAGCAAGCGGTTATATTTTTTTTATTTGGGCAAGCCGAAGGTCGAACTCAGGAAGGCCGTCGTCTCCTTAGGTTTATCTAAAGTCACTATGGAGATTAGGTTTTCAAATAAGTATTTTTTAAATTTTTTAAATGCAATTAAAAATGCAAAGCAATTTCTGGCTAGTTTAATGGTTAAAATGCAAATTCCGATCAGTTCAAGTCCAAAAATCCTCAAACTTAGACGGAAGTTGAATAATGATGAAATTAAGCTAGTGTAATTTTTTGTAATTTTTTGATGCAAAATAAATTAAATATGAGTAAAATATGCAGAATAGGTGATTTTTGTAAATTTAATTTTAATAAATAGCAAATAATTTTTTTCAAGAACTAAAATTATCCAAGATGAGTCTATGTAAGAAGAATCCAGGAAAATTATTGGATCTCAAAAATAAATAATTTATGATTTTTAAAAAATAAATTACTTCAATCACCAATTAATTTATTATGTCCTCGATATACGTGCAAATGTCACAAATTTGGGCACAATGTAGAAAAATATAAACTGTAGCCACTGCGAATTTTCGAGATTTTTCATAGCAATAATTAATTTAATATCAATTAAACATCATGCAGTGGGTAAAATAAGTTATTTCCACAACAATGATGATATCAAATAAACCACACCTCATAAAAATATCAGGACTTTTCACAATGATAGAGCATATGTTGTTCTACAATGAGCAATTTTTTAGAATAAAAAAATGATGCAAAATGGACGCAAATTAATGTCCATAGCCAGGGGTATGAATGCAAGACAGAAATAAAATTGATAGGAAATAAATATGTTGGCGGGGTGAAAATACAATTACCTAAACTTGGGAAATCGTATATGCAATTTTTCCAAAGGGGAACGTGTTGTACACGTACCTCTTGGAATGTTGGGCGTGCTTGGGGTTTGTGGAAACGGAGAGGGGTAGACTGCAATTACCCGGCACTCACGTACCTTGCACGAAAGTTGGAATAGAGCTCCAGGAGGTTGGTTCTGCTCCAGTGGCGATGATGCAGGTGCAGCTAGGGTCGCCGGAGATGGTTATGGCTCCCACCAGAGGTGCAATGGTAGCAAGATGGTGGCGCAGGGGAGACCTCCCCGGTCGACACACCACGTGGGGCGGTTGTGGAGGTCGGTTGCGGGCGTGTGTGCGAGGTGTTGTAGGAGGTTCGGTACACGGTGACGAACGGCTGGTCGGTGAGGGTGCAGAGGGTTGCCGCAGGTGGCTGCGGCCGCTGGAGAGGAGGCCGCGCAGCACACTAGATGGTGGCGCAGAGGCTGCAAGGGTGCGGGGGTGCGTGCAGTGGCAGACGCACGCGGACTTTCAAGTGGTGGACAGCGGTGGAGTGCGGTCGACGGTGGTTGGAAGCGAGATTGTTGGGAAGGTCTGAGGCCGATGGGGTGTAGATGTCGACGGGCGGAACCTGGAGGAGGTGTCAGCAAGCGGCTACGTATTTTAAGGTGGTACACGAGGTTGAGGTCGACCGCAGTTGGAGGCGGCATGCGGAGGAGATGATCCTGCTCGGAGGAGTGCTCAACTCGAGTCGGAGAAGGCACTTGGTGCATAGCTAAGCGCAGGAGCAGTGGTCGCGCACGGCCGCAGGAGGGTGCGGGCTCGGCTGCAGCTTGTTGGAGTAGAGGTGCTGCTAAGCCGGGCGAGGGTGGTGGTGCACTGGTGAAGGTGGCGAGGCGGAGGCCGCACGGTGGCTGGAGCGTACTGAGGCGATGAAGGATTTCGATGGAGAAGAAGAGGAAGAAGAGGAAGAGAGAAAAAGAACGTGATTCACAAAAGGATCCCCTCAACAGGGGATTCTCATGCATTTGTTTAGCGGAGGTAAATGAGCGACTAATTGGTTCATGAAACCACTCCGAAAAATTAATTAAAACTCACTACTAAACTCTTCGTGAGTGCTTTATCCGTTAAAATGCAATTAGTTTTGTGATTTGATGAGCGGATGAAGGTGTGGCAAAGAGAGAGAAAATAAAGAGATGGAGGAAAGAGCAGAAAATGAAGAAAGAAGAAGATGAAGGAAGAAGATGATTACATGTAGCGGCGGTCGAACTTGCTTGGGAGTCAGCCGAAGGGAGATGTCAGGCTGCGGTCTTCGCTCAAGACCCCGGCAATGGGTCCAGCTCAAGCGTTTCTTGAATCAAAGACCGCAACGAAGGTGAACCCACCTTCAAATCTCGTCGGAGAGTGGAGGTCTCTGCTCAAAGAAGAAGGTGGTCGCTGTCACCGGAGTACCTCTTTGAGCTAGCTCTCTCTCTCGCATTGAAGCAAGAAAATGGCGGATGAGTGTGGATGAGGGACGGCGACGAGGTTTTAAGGGTGGTTGGGTGAGGTGCGAGAAGTGGGCGAGGGACGTGGGGGAGATGGGAATCATGCGCGTAGAGGGGGAGGAGCGAGAGAGAAGAGAGAGAGAGAGAGCGGCAGGCACGGTTGTGCTCCAAACGCGGGTGGCAGTTGCCATGAGAAGCGGGGTGGTGGCAACTTGCGGTCACGGCGATTGCGCATAGCTGCAGGAAGCAGGCCGCGCGTGGGAGAGGAAGTCAAGCGTGAGAATGGGGCGAGTCATGTGGGTGTGCACGTGAGAAAAAAGAGGAGAGAAGAGAGAGGAAGAGAGAATAAGGGAGGAGAGAAACGTGAGTGCGTGCATAGAAAAGAGGGAGAGAGAGAGAGAGAAATGAGAGAAAAGAGAGAGAAATGAGAGGGAGGTGGTGCCACGTGGCGACGTAGCAGGTAGTTTTTTTAATAAACAAAATAAATAAATAAAATATAAAATAATAATAGAAATAATAATTAGTAAAAATAATAATAATTAAAGTAATTAAAATAAAAAAGACAAATATAATAATTGAAATAAATAATTAAAATAAGCAATAATTAAAATAAATAAACAAATATAAAATAAATAAATAATGAATAAAATAAAATAAATAGGAGTGACACGTGGCGGCTCCAGAGGAGCGGCCACGTATCGCTCCCAGAAAAATCACAAATTAAATCAAAAGAAAAATCAAAAAAAAACAAACAGGGTCAAATCAAAAAGTGGTCAACACGAAAGTTGCTCGTCTTAACGAGATCTACAACTTTTGTGAAGGATCAAAAATCAAAAAAAAAGTCATCTGTACAAAAAGTATTTTGAGGTACCTTATAAATATAAAATACCGTATTTTATCTTTTGTATTTTTTTATCAATTTTAATTAAGAGAAAATCAAAATAAAAATAAAGAAAATATGGAAGGAATATTTATAACTTAATTTATTTTTGGATTTTTAATAATTAAGAAAATAAAAGGATAAAAATGAAGGATATTTTGGTTAATATGTACGGGCCCAAAATCCAAGTTTCACATACGAACTCCGATTTTTATGAAAATGATCATGTTTTGAAGGTCTTTGAATGTATATATTTTTAAAAGTGAGTAGACCTAAATCGGACATTGTATGAGAGAGATATTCACATTTTAAGGTTCTTGGTCTCAAACTTGGATTAGGGTTTTATTGGACAATTTTACAAGTAGTATTTTTTGATATTTTTCTTTTATTAGTGTTGGTAATATATACACTATACAGTTATTTTATTGGATTTGGAGTTAGTATAAAATAGAGACAAATAAGTGAATTTGGCTAATATACAGGTGAATATTTACACGTAAATTTGGCTCCGTATTTAATGCAAATATGAATGCTAAAATGCACATATTATTTACACATGCAGGAATGCTAATAATACATAATAAGGAGAAATATGCAGCTAATTGCTCGAGAACGAAGCTCTATTTTCAACTTTTAGAGTGATGAATCACATATTCATCACACCCCACTCTACGAACCTCGTGCCCAAAGCCCTTCTTTTTTTCCAGGTCACCCAGACCCCTAGCATTCCAAGAAAGGATCTTCATTTAGGAACAGATTCCGCACCCAACATGCTCACTGCACCAGCGAGAGAAGCCAGAAGAGCCTTGCGCTCTATCACGAACGACACCTCCCCATGCGAGGCCCTTTGCTTCTATCAACGCCTATATCTCTTCAAGACACCCCTCTCAGCCCCAAAGCTCGAGTAACTATCTTCAACCAATTGTAGATCAGTCGATTTCAAATCCCTATCTGTATCAGCCAAGGCATGACCCTTGGTCCCACGGTCCGTGAAGACAATGCCCAACAGCGAGGACGGACCGTCAAAAGGAGTAGAAACAAAGGAGAACATGTCGCCCAAGGGAGAGGAGCTTCCTGCAACACCGCCTAGCAGGGCGGACAAGAGCTCTGCCCAGAGATAGAGCAAGTCCCTTGCCTCGATGACTTAAGCAGTTGCTCCCGAAATAAAGCAGGATCCACCTTCCCCAAAGCCAGAGCCTCACAGGACCCGAATAAAACCTCTCCCGGATCCGTTGTAGCTCGGGCCCAAATCAAACACACACATTCGAAAAGCTAAGTAATCAGGCCCAATACCGATAGCAGAGGGTCGAACAATAAGAGTGCGCAAATGGATCATCATACCAGCTCATTCGACTCGACCCGAGAGGAAAGGAACACCAGCATGGCACTTAAAATTTAAAAATATTTGCGTCAAACGAACTGCCACAACCAGAAATAGAATCGCTTAATATAGCCCCAAACCTTACGGTGCTAGAAAAGGAACAGCGCTCGCATCGCCCCGAGAAGATGCCTTAACTTCCGCTCTTTCCAACTACTCCTCAGCCTGACACATCACCGAGGCGGCTTTGGTGGTCGCCAGCGACCCTTCCTTCGCGACTTGTTGTGGTGGCAGCAGCAGCAAAAAACACACTAAAATCGTGAAGGCGATACGACCCACCCGCGGCATTACCATCGAAGGAGGCACCATCATAACAGCTCGGCACTCCAAGAGGACCACGGTAACTCTGAGATCGGAACCTGACGAACAACCATCAGACAAGGCCTTCAACACAGCACAAATTTCCTTGAGCGTTGGGCCGAGCCCTTCAACGGTCCGAGAAAGAAAGGGGACACCCCTTAGTTGTGCAACCCTTGTGACAAAGGAGGCCTCTCCTCCATCCGCAAAATGTGGGATCTTCAAAACTACATCATTCTCGCCCCTCGGATTTTGAAGGCGCATCACATGCACCTGCGACAGACCCCGAACATAGCATTTTTTATTCCCAGCGACAAACATCACTCATAAACTCCCTTCCAAAGAGCAGCACAATCCCAGTCCAAATCAAGGAGATAGATAACGACTCCTTCACCCACGAACCAATCAACATTGACTTTGTAGCTGCCAACGGGCATGTCACCCTGTGATGGTCGATCTTCCC
The DNA here is from genome assembly GCA_037367405.1 of Ottelia alismoides. Lineage (NCBI taxonomy): Eukaryota > Viridiplantae > Streptophyta > Magnoliopsida > Alismatales > Hydrocharitaceae > Ottelia > Ottelia alismoides. Next base: position 815,958 of record JAZKJV010001384.1, read on the forward strand.
ACAACCAAAGCAACGCACTTGTTGCGAGCACTACGAGGCGAGGTGGCCTAACTCGCCACACCGGAAACATCTGTGGCACTGCTTCTTGTGCGACACAGAGATCCACCCATCAGCTTCCTCCTTGTGCGGACCAGCTTCAGTCACTTGTCGCCACGATTAGATCCCCGCTGAGAGCTTCCACCGCAAATCCTCCCTCTGAAATCTCTCTCTACCCGCCTCCTGCCCTTGCATCTCTCCCATCCTCAACATACTTTCACTTTTACTAAGCTTATGTTCATCAAATTATCTACAAAATTATCTACAAAACTTATATTTACATATTTATTTTACAAACAAGTATGTTTTTTATTATTTATTGATTTAAGAACATTAGAAATATTATTTCGGATAAGAAATCGAGTTTAAGTCATCTTCATTATATCAGACACTTTCAACAAAATTTCAACTCTGTTAGGACTTGGCGAAATGAAGCTAAAATCCAAAACTTAACTCTTTTAGGACTTGGCGAAATGAAGTTGAAAATCCAAAATTTAAGGCCTCGTTATTAGCAGACCACTAGTGCCCAACATAAATAGCCAAAGAAAAATCGGCGAATACATCCAACACAAAGTCATGATTGTGGTGTGGCCAAGTTGGTCAGTCACAACACAAAGTCATTTAAAGTGGATGGTGCTCAAAAATTCTAGCACATAGCACATGGCTCTTCTGATAAGATGTAAAAATATTCCAATATCGTCGAATAGTATCGACATTTACTTCCCCCTTGACCTCCCCCCACCGAGGTTGGTTAACAAGATAATGAGACCTTGTTTTCAAATGGTATACTTCATCACTAATTCTATTGAAGGATATCAAAATGTCTTTACAAATGATGAATTAGGATTCAATGCATATGTAAATATAAATTAGTCAAGATGCCTATTGCATATGATGCAGCGTCAAATTGGAGATTAGGGGAAATCAGGGGTTGTCATCAATTAGAGTCCTTCACATTTTTATTTTATTTAAACAAATTAAAATTGTGAAGGACTCAACACACGACAACCACAAAACCCTAGGGCTATGGTTATCATTTGGGATATAACCCTTGGAAGGAATTATGCTTCACCTTGTAAATGACGACGTCAATATTGGCAGTGGCACCGATTACAAAGCGTCCAATAGCAATGATGATAGTGGCACTTGGAGTTAGTGCAATTGCGGTGCCATCAAAGATGGTGACGACACTTGCAATGGTGACGATGGTGTTGTTGCTTTCGTAGGCAGTAGCGATGGGGATCCAAACTATAATGATACCGGTGCTTGTAAATGTGGCAGTAATGGTGATGCAACTATCCCCAAAGATTATGCATGATGCTCATGTGATGGTGATGGCTCGAGATACCACACCATCGGTGGAGGCTCTTGAAGATAGGGTGATGGTAACAAGGTCTCTGAGGGTGTGAGGGCATGTAGGAGAATGGCTTCTCCCAAGCAAGTGATGGCAACCAGATTAAGAATTCCATGATGGTATAGCTTTAAAGTTGAGACAACGGAGGCTGAAAAGATGGTGTGGGGCTGGGAAGCAAGAGGCTCACACAGATGGGTCGATGATGCGAGTTTTGTTGCTACATATTCTGAGAGAAGATGAATGATCTATTTTTATTATCTTCTTTGTTATTATAGACTTCCCTTGGCTTATTATTCATCGAGAATTGTTGCAGAAAAAATTAGGACTCGAGCGGAAGAATGTAGAAGCACATCCATCACACGTAGTTTTCGAAAGAGAAACATGTAGATGTGTGGGAGGACGAAGGAGAAAGGGAAAGATAATATGGAGGAATACTCCATGTTTAAATACAACCAAATCTATTACATATACTAAAGCTGGGTTTTCACCCAGCTTCTTTTACAGAATGACATGTGGCCCTCCCATTGAGCAGCATTCTACCTCGAGTCTCGTTCAGACTACTCTATCTCTCCTATACTCATCCCCTCACCCTGATGGTCTCTCTCCAATCACGTGTGTTTGGAACAACTATGGCTATTTTACAAACACCCCCATTCACTTTTATTAAATCTGAAAACCCAGCTTCTTCTAGATAATAACACGTGGCCCTCCCATTGAGTAGCATTCTAACTCGAATCTCGTCCGGACGTTCTCTACTCGCTCTCTCCCCCATACTCGTCCTCCCACCCTGGTCCCTCTCTAATCACGTGTGTTTGGAACACATGGTTGTTTTACAAACACCCCCATTCACTTTTATTAAATCTCAAGTGTTGGCATTGGCTACCATCTCCATCCAGCCTTCAAACAATTGTCGCATGCAAATATTACCAATTATTCTGTGTAAAATATTACAGAGCTAATTAATACCTTTTGTATTATATTTTATTTATTTCATGTAAATTTATACACGTATGTATAGATTGTTTAATAAAAAGATGTCATCATTCATTAAAATCATCTTAAATTTTTAAATTATAAAATCTCGCCCCTTTAAACTCTTTACATGCGAAAAATATACAATGTTTTGAAAATATATATGGAAAAAGAACAAAAATATGCAAGTAATAACACATTCATTATAAAAAGGAAAGAAAGATAAAATCATATAAATGTTTAAAAGTATATGTGTATGTAAATATTTTATATGCATGTTTGTTTATATATAGCAAGGATAGTGTTGTTTTAAAGCATAAAAAATCAACTATGCGCAACAATTATAACACAAATTTGTAAAAACTAATTCTTACATATAAAAGAGCTTATGAAAAGAAAATCAAGAAAATGAACATGTTTGAAAATTTATACAGATTGCTACCAATGATATAGCATTTGATATGCCATTAATTCCTAATCTTGAATCATTCAAAATCATTTTATAGTGAATAATTTCATCATTATATTAATAGAGATGAAATAGCAATGAATTTTAAAAATATCAATATAGCCTTATTTTATTGTAGCATAGTATTAACTCGGAAATTCAAATCAATATTTCAAATCAATATGGCTATATCTGATAATATGGCTTCATATATTCATGTAGTTTAATCATACGATTTATTATATAGATTTTTCATTTTTCTCAAGTATATTTTTGACCAGAATAGAAAATTTCATTTTTTTATCTTTATTTTATTAGTAAATAATTTAGGACAGGTATGTAAAAATAATTCTATTTGATTTTGTGTATATGAATCTATGCATCATGTATGTATGTGTCTGCATGTGTACATGTACATATATATGATCGCATTCCCTAATTCCACAAAAAAATAAACATCTTATATAGATGAAAATAGTATATTAAACACATTAAAGTAGTAGATACAAAAATTAATAGTGGTTCGTAATAATTTTAGAGAGAGGATTACACACACGTATATTAAAATGTTATGATCAATTCCTATAACTTCTCGTGAAATATCTAAGTTACTCATCAAACAATAATTCCATGTGTAATTTATAATAAACATAGTTAGAATTTTCGTCGAAAAATATCATATTATTAGCACCATCGTCATCATCATCGTCATCATCATCATAGCAGTCGTGCAGCGTAGCGTGACATTCAATTAGTATATTACATATACTAAAGCTGGATTTTTACCCCAGCTTTAGCCACCTGTTGCACTAACTGCTCGGCCCTCTTCCCGTCCCTCAACCCTACTCTCAATATGTGTCCTCCCCATTCTCCCACCTACGTTTCCTTAATCGATCTCTCCGTCTCTTTTCCGTTGTATGTTTCGTCTCTCTCTCTCTCTATCTCCTCGATTTTGTTCCAATCATGATCGCCTCATCATCTTCCTCTTCGTATCGGTGCTCTCCCTAATTAGGCGTGCTTGGAGCCTAGGTATCACTCCACCATCTCTGCATGTACCTTCTGATGCAGCGTGACCCCAAATTATGGGGCCACATTTATTTAATTAGATAATTATCAATTTTATTTACGTTTTTGGGTCTAATTTAATAATCGAGATCGCATGTGATCTCAACGTTGATTTCGTAGAGTTTAATTATAATTGTTGGTCAATTAAATAATTAGAGTCCAATTAAGTTAGTTAGAGGTCAATTAGGATCAAATTAGTTATTAATCTGATTTGTTTACTATTTTTGTAAACCCTCTCTCCTATATAAAGAGAGGGTAGTCCATCAGTTTTAGGCAGTCAATTATAAAGTAAAATTTGAGTTTATCTCATTTTATCCCCTCTCCTTCTCTTCTCCCTCCACGTGGTCTTCACGGTTCACCTTCTCCAACCCCTCGTTACCGACGAGTTTTTCTCTTCTCAACCATTCTCTTCTTCTACCAAAAAAATCCACCAAAAAATATATTATCATTATTCGCCGTCGCCGATTCGTTTCCGCAACAATTGGTATCAGAGCATGGCCTTTAGATCGTCCTCACGATCTAACGATCCGTCCCGGCGCCCGCACCGACACCATCGTTCATCCGAGCAAACGCGACGAGCCATCTCCACCATTGACGCCACCTTCAAAGAGACGGGGGACATGATTCGTGATTTGCAGGCCAACCTCCAATCCATGTCTCGGAACCTAATGGCCTACTTTGAGGCCTACCGTGACGCCCAAGCAAAGCCGCCGACCTCCGAAGCCGTTGTCGAGAGCTTTGACGACGAAAAACTCGCCGTGGAAGCCGATCAAGCCGCTGTCCAGATCGTTTTGGAAGAAAAAATCGAAGAAAGGGGCGAAACGCTTGCTGTTCAGAATATTTCAGATCAGTCCCCGTCATCAACGGCCGCCCCCATGGCAGTCCTCGCCCCTCCAGCGGCTCCCCAGGCCGCCCAGGTACTTCCCCTGCCCTCCCCGGCCCGCGCGGCCGTCAGCCGCACCCTACAACCGCCGCGCCTCCCCTCCCGATCCCCCTCCTCCCCAAGTTCACCGCGCCGCCACCACCCCCGCGGTTTCCCCTCCCGCACACCGGCCTCCTTTCCCCTCCCGCACACCACCACTCGCGCGCAGCCCAGCAAACCCCCTTCCCGGTTGCGCCTCACCGTCCCCACCCCTGCTACCGCCTCTCCCCACCGCTCAGCCCCTCCCCGTGCTCCTCACCTTCCCCTCACGCCACCTCGCCCAGCGCCCAAGCCCTCCCCCACGCAAGCTCTGCAAACCCCGCCTCCCTGCGGCGCCCCCGCCGCCACGCTCAGCTTCCCTCGTTCACCGCGGCGCCGCCACTCCACCACAGCGCCGCCCGCGGCTCCTTTTCGCCGCACCCCCGCGCCAAGGACCTGTCGAACCCCATCTCCCCGCCAAACCCCACCGGCCCCGCCCGCGAGACCACCGCCCCCGCCTGCCCCAGCGAGAGCTCGCCGCCGCCAACTTATCGGGGAAGCCCTGCCGCCCTCCCGCGTACAAAAAGAAGACCCGTGCCCTAACAGGCCATCCGAGATTGAGGGGACCCAAATCCCTGGAAAAGGGGGATTGGAATTCAAGTGGGAAAAATTGCAAAGAAAAATTCCCCAAAATCCATATTTGCAGAAAGGTCCAAAGCCTTAGAAATGTGAGGAAAATTGAAGGGGTACGAAATTTGCAGGGACGCCCCCCAATTGGAAAAAACTACAAACGTAACGCGGAAAGTGATCGCATTGGGGAAATTGAAGCCCCAATTCAAGGATGATTTCTCCAACTATCCACCTACATCACGCAATTCGTCGGGAGCCGAATTTTTTAAAGCGGTGGAGAGTTGATTCAGCGTGACCCCAAATTATGGGGCCACATTTATTTAATTAGATAATTATCAATTTTATTTACGTTTTTGGGTCTAATTTAATAATCGAGATCGCATGTGATCTCAACGTTGATTTCGTAGAGTTTAATTATAATTGTTGGTCAATTAAATAATTAGAGTCCAATTAAGTTAGTTAGAGGTCAATTAGGATCAAATTAGTTATTAATCTGATTTGTTTACTATTTTTGTAAACCCTCTCTCCTATATAAAGAGAGGGTAGTCCATCAGTTTTAGGCAGTCAATTATAAAGTAAAATTTGAGTTTATCTCATTTTATCCCCTCTCCTTCTCTTCTCCCTCCACGTGGTCTTCACGGTTCACCTTCTCCAACCCCTCGTTACCGACGAGTTTTTCTCTTCTCAACCATTCTCTTCTTCTACCAAAAAAATCCACCAAAAAATATATTATCATTATTCGTCGTCGCCGATTCGTTTCCGCATCACCTTCCATTCACCCTTTCCTCTTGATTTCTGGTCGATGACGTGTGCCTTGATCTGTTGGGCCATTTGCAGGTTTATTACATCAAGGAGCATCGTAATCGAGTTCCACCACATGAAATCTAAATCGCAACGAAGCATTCACTTGGAGGAGATACACAACAAGAGCGTCATCAACGATCTCCATCGCTACATCTGTTGGCGAAGTACCTGGAGTTGAAAATTGGAACTTTACCGCCATATGATAGAAAACCACCATCTGCAAGTTGAATTGACTGTGTGAGATCAAGAAGTAAAGGACGGATCATGGAGCCAAATACCATCACAGATAGAAGCTATCACTATAATATTTGATCAAATAGCATATGAAGATCTTGAACCTCTTGGAGAATAACTTATATCCCGTCGAGCACCACATCGCCTCCAATTCGTGCTACTTGAAATCGAATACCACGGGAGATCTACCATCAGAGCACCGTTGAGGAACATACTATTGTGACTTGCTGGAGATCTGAGATCCATTGTCGGAGACACTTAAAATTGGGAAAGAACGATTCTATATTTCAGAGCATACAAGGGCAACAACATCGCCTTCAGAGAAAAGGCCAACACAACAATCGGTCGAAGCTTTGGGGGCACTAGAGCACCATCACCTGGAGCACTCTTGTTGATGAAGATAGAGCTGGTAATTGCCTTAAATTTTGAGGTAGTTGATAGCTTTCATCTCCGCTCAGGATGACCTTGATGTCAATTTGCAGGCTCGCATATTGTAAAGCATTCGACGATGACTAGATCACACAGCCTAGAGCTAGATCATTGTCGACTTCTTATATCATCGAGTAAACATGGAGTCGATCAACGTTCGGCGGAGCAGCTCTTACCACCGATAGAACACCTGGAGAATCCATGAAAGAAGCACCACCTGGAGACGCATTGTTTTGGGGAAGAACGTGCTCGAGTCCCAAATGCTACATTAGTCGTACGATTGAAGAGCTTCATTACTGTTATATCGATCCACGATCACAGTCGTTGGATATGCATCTATACTCTCACATTACGTCACATCACATGCTCAACGGTGAACCTCCTAATATAATATGTCGCCTAATGAGAGTCGACCACTGCTTAAGGCACATCGCCTGCCATGTATATGCAACATCAGAACTTTTGTTGACGATATCCTCAAAGATTTTGACATTTACAGGGTTGATTATGTTTGAATCGTGTCGTTGTTCACGTGATTAGTGGACAATTCACATGCTTGCCCTTGAAAGTTTTTGATACAGTGTGCATGTCCAGGTCGGAGAAATTCACATGGCCTGCAACATGATTGCTGGAGCTTTCACATGCACATCTTCACATGCACATCTCGCTGCTTTCCCATCATTGCTCACGAAAACTTATAGTTTCGTATAATTTCATTGATTCCCATATATAATACTATAAATAAATTCCGGATAAATTTGATATTAAATAAAATACATATATAAAAATATATATTAATACTTAATAATTTACCTTATATTAAATTAAATCATTTTTTAAAATTTAAAAGTTCTATATTTTTAATAATTCAAAACAATTTATAAAATTATTTTTACCTTACGAATTCATGAAAATCAAATTAATACATAGAAGTTCATAAGGTAATTAATATTTTTCCCTCCTTGGTCCCCACGTAGAAATCTCTCTTTATCTCTCTCATCAATAGCAGCAGCAACCCTCTCATATCCCCTATAAATCCACTCCTTCCCCTTCCCCCCCCCCTCTCAAAATAACCTCTTGTTTATGGTCTTACAAATTTGAATAGGAAATTCAAGTTTGTTGCTCTGTCGCAACATTAAAACATCATTGATGAGCGAAGCTCCTACATGTAGCGATGGAGAGGAGTGAATGGGTGAAAGGTCATCAAGACGAAGAACTTTAGGAACTACAATCCCCCCATCTTCATATAAGTAAAATGAAGAAAATATTACCTTTGTGTTGATGACTTATAACTATCAATAGAATAGTGAAGTCACCACCACAAGAAACCTACCACACTCACGTTGAAACTATCGAATGAGGTGTACTTTTACAAGCCTTCAATTATTCCTCTTCAGTCACCATTCAACTATCGAAGCTCGGATATCGGGTTGCACAGCCGGATCATTTTCTCAACATCAATCGAGCACCGATGAAGTTGGTCGGACGTTTGTCATCTTAATGAAGCTCCTCTGTGGCTTCCATCGACATCAGTATGCAATCTCCAATGTCGAGGAGTCCATAGTAGAGTAGCGATCTCGCAGTTATCGAGGCTCCGTCTACTTGAGCCATCCCTACCTCCTTCCTTTGAGAGGCCTTAACCCCCCCCCCCCCCTTTTGGGCTCGAAGCCTCCCCGTATTGTCACCTCAAATCTAGATCAAACCAGCACCGTAACAACTCAACCGCATTGTGGATTGTGCAACCATGCGCACACCATCAATCTATGTCGAGTTGAATCAGACAGAAAGAGGCAAGAACCTCTACTACTCGTCATAGGTAACAAAGACACCTCGCTTTGAGCTCTTTCCCTCGATATCAACTCCTACCTTCGGTTATAGGAAAAGTATGGCTTCTTGCTGTTTAGCTCGACTTCCTTCATATCGCGTTAACCGGCTCGCAACCTCACTATAGGCTACCTTCCGGGGTCTTTGGCTACATAGTCGCTGGGACGGAAGGTAGGGAGTCAGGTTAGAACGAAGGAGGAAAGAGAAGTCAGGGATTCAAAGAGAGACCTCATAGACAGGTTCTCGTATACCATAAATCGAGGCTCAAGTGAAAGGTAGAAGGAAGAACGTGAGGATGCTGCAGCCGCGGAGGTAGCGCAAGTGATGAGATGCCATACACACCTCATACAAGTATTATAATCCTTTATTAGCAGTATAAACTAACATTTCATTTAATTTTTTTAATTTTTTAAGATATTTCAAAATTTACATTCAACCCGCCGCGGAGCGCGGACAAATACACTAGTCTCCCCTAAACTAAGTCTATCATCCCATTTGTACATGGAGGGAATTGCGAAAATGAAATAAATAACAGACTCAAAACTTTAACAAACCCTAATCAATCCTTAAAAGGATTCATATATCACGTGGGATCTCAATTTATTTAAATAAAATAAAACTGTGAAGCATTTAAATTGGGCCACAAATCCTAATTTGATCAAAACCCTAAATTTTTGACCCAACCTCCAATTCCATGTTGTATCATAAATATTCTATATATAATGTCAGTTGTGGATACAAACAACCTAATTCAAAGGATGGAGGAAATGAGTAGGTCTCCAGTACGTTGGGTAGGGAACATGAGTAAATTGTTTGCCAGTACATTGGTAAAGGCTTTCCTACCCATGGAGTTTAAATCTGTTATCTTTCAGCAGTCAGCGAGGAACTGAACATAAATATGTTGAGATTCTACCTAACTGAAAAAATGGAACCAGAAGATCGCTTTAAAACCAACGCCATTATTACCTGCAGAAGTCTATCACCTATCACCCTGAGGCATATTTGAGGGACTCCCCAGGTCCGTGGAAGAAGAAGCACGAAAGCGCAAAGTCGGCAATGAAGATCCCGACAAGAGAGATGACAACGGCAGACGTGGTGGACTCTCCGACGCCCTTGGCACCCCCGGCGGTCGTAAGCCCCCAAGCGCAGCTCACGACGGCAATGATCCCGCCAAACACCTGAGACTTGATCATCGCGCTCACGAGGTCCCACGGCCTCAGTGCCCTCCTCGCAGAATCGAGTATGATGTTAGCGCTGATGCCGTAAATGCTATCGGCGAGCAAGGCGCTGGAGGCGAGGCCGACGGAGAAGCAGAGCAAGGTGAGGACAGGGAGGGCGATGCAGCAGGCGAGGACGCGCGGGGTGACGATGTAGTCGACGGGGTTGGCGCCGAGGACGCGGAGGGTGTCGGTCTGCTCGGAGACCTGCATGGTGCCGAGCTCGGCGGCAAAGGCGGAGCCGACGCGGCCGGCGATGATGATAGAGGTGATGACGGGGCTGAGCTCGCGGGAGAAGGCGAGGGCGAGGACACCGCCGACGTAGCGGTTGAGGCCAAGACGGATGAACTCGCGGACGAACTGGATGGTGAAGGCCATCCCCACGAAGGCGGAGGTGAGGAGGCAGACGGAGACGGAGCGCGGGCCCACCCGCTCCAGCTGCTGCAGGGTGTTGCTCCAGTGGATGCGCCCCGCCAGGCTGCGGCACACCACTTGCCCAGCCATGATCGGCACCGACAACCCCCGCCACAGGGCCCGGGGAGGTGTCCAGTCCTCCGCCACGAGGGCATCGCAACGGATCGGGAGGAGATGACGACGGAGATGGCGTTGCTGTTGTTGTTGATTGCGATGGGGTGCGCGCGAGAGAATCTCGTGGCTTCTGAGGAAGCAGGCGGAGGCGGAGGCGGACATGGTGGCAGTTCAAGGCCCTTGGGGACAGGGGGGCTCCGAGGCCTGAACGGATTTACTTTTTTTTAAGATGGCCCTTCGTTTGGCATACGAGAATAAGAACCGGCTGGCTGCCTGTTTGTTATCTCCGTCATATCACAGAGAAAATTACATCATGGATCCCCGAATATGGGGTAGGTATCAATAAAGTCCCGATAAACAAAACCCACCAAGTTGGCGTCCAATCTATGGGTAAAATATTTCTCAAATCCATCTGTTGTTCTAAAATATCGACTATTAACCTAAAATCGAATGTTTGGAGAAAATGGAAGAGAAAGAATGCTCGACATTGGGCTTCTACCATCAACTACACATGCAGCGACCTTGACATTGCTATGCCCCCGTGACCATCGCCTTTTGTTTCTACTCCTCCAATGCGCTTTATTCCGACGACATCTATCCTCCCAATCCCCTCCCAGTCAAAAAGCGAGAGCAATGATGGGGAGGGAAATGGAGGGTGCAAGGATTGTGGGTGTCCAGAACGAACCAAATCAAGTACCTCCCACCATAAATACCTTCGATAAGGAAGTAACAAGCAGACATCGACATCTGCAACAATGTTTATCCAAAGTTGCATATGTTTTAGAATTATTACAGAGATCCTAATGGAAACTTGTTAATTGGGTATTGTTGATGTGATTGTAGATCGCCAGTGTGATTGTTGATGTGATTCTGATGGATAGTTATCAGATGGATTTGATCACTTCCTTTTGTATGATTCCCATTTTCGTGATAAGGAAAAATATGTCATTTGGAGAAGAATGTGCTAGATCTGTAATATAAATCCGCGATGATAGATCTAAGATACTAAAGAGTTACGGAAGCTATCGCAAATGAAGATAAAGTTTGAATACGGGGATTTCTTCTCCTTCTCAACTTTTGCCTAATATACTTGAGTAGTGGATCCTCTCACATTCATTAGTTGAGGGAGATGGCTCCCAATTCATATTTATAAAATATGATGGTTACCTATCCATAACCATCAAAAGCAACCACCCAGTGATGCACCCTATCATAATTAATCATGAAACACAAAATAGAAAATAATGTTGACAACTACCATGTATAACATAATCCATATGTCACAGTTCTTACATTCTCGCGCTTGATTCACGTAACGATTTGTTGTCTTTCATTTGTTAAGTTGAGTTCTATTAACATGAATTTTAGCGGTAGATACTTTTCAAGTGGATATACCCTTTCGAGCATTACTCAACTAATAGTTCACTTAACATAATAAATCTTCATGTGTTAATATCCAAATATTAACATGGATCCTTACTTTATGTCTATTTATTAAATGCATGCTATCGAAATATAATAAAAATAAATAGACAAATCATCATATCAAAACTTCAGGTGTATACACATATGTATTGATATTATTACAAGGTACTAGATAGGCTCAACTCAGTTACATAATCGATGAATACATTAAGCGACAATCCCTTTGCCATATGATCCGCAGTCATGTACTTAATACCTATATGTTCAATCAATACTAGATGATCTTTAACTGTCTCTTTAATAACAAGATATTTAATATCGATTCTCATTCTAGCATGTGTATACTTGTTATTTTATAGCAAAAAATATGGGTGCAGAATTATCACAATCTTTAACGGTTTTGAGATCCGAAATGAATTTTTTTAGCTAGAGTTCTTGTGTAGCAGCCTCATATGTCATGAATTTGCCTTTTATGGTACTTGATGAAAATAATCTAATAATGTATATTTCTCTCGTAAATAAGTTCATCAAATAATTCAGGATAAAAATCACAAAAAACAAATGCTGAGAATGCGTATGTATTCACATGTAAAAAGTCAAACTTCCTTGATTTTTAACAAATCCATGCTAATTTATTTTGACTTGATTATTCTCCTAACTTATACATACATATATACAAAAATATAAAACAATTCCCACCTTGAATATACTTTTAGATCTGGAACTGAAAAAAAACTGTAAAGTCCAGCTTCTCGACTAAACTTTACACTCCATATGAAATCCAAATTCTCCAAACTTACTTTTTAAGTTAAAGTTAGAAAATAATCTATCTAATGAAAGTGATTTCACTAAAATCGGAGCTTGTTTATAAAATGACGGTTTGGGGACCTAGTTGTAACTGTATATATGTACTAACTTGACACTAACATTTTATGTATAGATTTAACCTGTTTTGATTTCTTTCTTCTTTTATTCATTTAGTTATTTTATACTATAATAAATTACATAATTGCGAAAAATTTAGATAAATTATTTTATCGTTGAAATAATGGAACTTGTCTTTGTATATAAAGTAAACATTGTTCTCTCCTCCATCTTTATTTTGCTTTATCTTAATTATCAAAAATTTAAAAATAGAAAAGCCGTAAAATTTGCATATTAATTGGTTAAGATGCATTCCAAAAATATTTCGATGTATGTACTTTTTTATTTTGCTTTTGAGGTCTGCATGAAAAATGTAGATCACATTTGGATCTATATTATTCATATTGATATTTTTCCTTTTACTTTTCCTTTTATTATTTAAGTGGCCTTTTGTTTATTTTATTTTCACTCTTTATTTTTTCTCCATAACTCTCATTCTTCACAACCTCTTCCATTAGGTCTCCAACTTCCATTCCACACCACTTCTTCCCCAACTCCCACTCCTTCTTCCTTCTTAATATATTCTCCTTCATATTTTCCATCAATATGTCCTTATGTGAGAGAGCTCAAGCTCTCTAAATTAAATCAATGACAACAATACAGACGGTTGAGAAATGACCACCTTCTCTCCGACGAGATCCAAAGGGGGAACATACCCCTTTGCTGCAGCTGCTTTCTCTAAGCAAGTTGCTCGAGCTCTGAAGTTTGCCTACTTCATCGAGCGAAGATCCATGGCAGAAGCATGAGCTTCAGCATCCCCTTGGGCATTCATTTCGTCACAGTGCGTGTAATTCTTCTTCTTTTTTCTTCGATTCATTCCTCTTCTTCCTCCATTTTCTTCTTCTCCTTTCCCTCTGTCTCCTCTTCCTTCCTCCCTCTACACTTCTCCTATACACACTGCCCTTCCACTACACGCACACAACCATCTCTATATCTTCTTCACATTCTGCTTCTACTCTCTCGCAACCTACCGTGAATTAAGCTCCCATTCCATCATCTGGCAACGAGAGTATCTCGTCTACCTTTCGGTAAAATCCAAACCCATTTTCCCGTGGTTCGACCCAACGTTGCAACTGCGCAGCATCTACACCAAGTTTGTTGCAGTTACACAACATCTACACCAAGTTTTACAATAGCTCCAGGTGGAGTTCCAACAACGTATCACCGCTTGAGCAGACATTCTCCATGCACTTGGGACCAATCATGAATCATATAGGAGAAGATCAACATCATCACCGCACTGTGAGTCATCGAAAGGGATTTTCAACCGATGATTTCATTTCGATCTCTTCTTCATTCTCCTTTAGTGGAACATATGGTGTTGTAGTCCATTTCCTTGTATATGTTTTCGAAGCCCAATTCCATATTGTTGAGTTTGGGGCATAGAAGCGAAGGATCATTAGCTGCCTCCACTATCGTTGTTCTTTACTGCCAATGAAGTCTGCTGGTCGCAACCCCATCTCCAGCAGTTGCGGGTGGAAGCACATCAATATCGAGGGCTCACTGGTGGGCGAGTTGTAGAGACATCATTCGAAGCCAACCTCGTGAGAATATCATCCCCATCACCGCGCACAACATATGAGCACAGGGGTTGCCATGCCCCATTCCATTCTCTGTTGCACAGTCGTGCTCCAGACCTCCTTCTAACGTGTTCACGGAACAAAATAGAAACTCACCATCGATATGAACTGCTTCATCCCTTCCTTATCATTCTCAGCATCTACACAAAAGAGAAGGAGATGGGGGAGTGCTCTCTCCCTTGGGTTCATCGCCAAGAGGGGAAGAAGATCCCTTCCTCCCCATCCACACACGTGCACCTCACATGCAACTGAGAGTTTTTACATGTGTACCGTCACAATTGATTGTAATTTCAATAAATGTTCTAAGCATGTTTTGTTTAGTTTAATTTTATTTCAGATTTGCAAACTTTAGAAGCATCTTATTTCATCTATTTTTGGAACAAAAACTATCATGATGTTTAGAATATCATTTTCTATCAACTAAGATGAATTTATATTTTGACCTAAAGTTGATTTGTTAAAATTCTGGATTAAAACTAAGTGTAACTTTACCCATTTATACTTTGAAATTTGCATGCAATTATACATTGCTCCAAAAATTCTCCAAAATTTAGAGATTGAGTGTTTGCTTGTGCTTTAATTTATGCCCAAGTTTCATTGAATATGGAGGTGTCCTATTAAAAGAATAAATTATAGAGTGATTTAAGAAGTTGTTTTTTAATGAGGTCCATACAACTCTTTTTTGGCAAGATTCAAATCTCTTGAATTGCACATTAAAATATATATTTGTGATAATTTTGGGTTTAGATAATTCATTAGTGTAGATTTATTATGAATTAATGTCTAAGATTCACTCCGGTTCAGTATAAAATTCAATAAAAAACAATATAAATTTCTTAAAACATTTTAATAGGTGCATTTCATCATAATTAAGCTTCAGTCCAAGTTTCATCAATTTTGCATATTATTTGTACGAAAAAATACACGAAACCCTTGAAAGAGAATGATTTTTCGTTGTCATGTCATTAGCCCAAAAACTCCAAAAAAATACATTTTGCATTCTTTTTTGAATTCGGATTCTCGAAAATTAGTACTTGCTAAATTGGATTGACCTATTGGACTTTAATTAGGCAAAGTTGATGGATTTATTGAGAAACCAACTCATTTGCATTTGCATTTGCATTTCTTATTGCATTAAAAAAACAAAACAAATCTCCTTCAAAACCATACATTGAGTTGTATAAATTGAATCCTGAGTTGTTCTTTCGCCTCCTTGAGTCGATATTGAAGCTTGCCCAGGTTAAATAAACACAAAACTGCACTTGGTTCACTCAATTGATTTCTTAATTTGTTTGGTTGAGTATTCATTGATCCCTTTTACCTGACTACAATGTATTAATTCACATGTATTAACTAAAGGTAATTAGCGATTATCAGCAGGCCCTGCCATCAAAGCTATGGATTAGATATATCATCAAAAGGAATAATTAAACAATGAAACAACACATAACACAGACAAAAGCAAGTTAATCACAAAACATGCATGTTGACCTAAATTACATAAAAATCACTTAACTGAACATTAAGATTCAATTAACAACAGAGAGCGAGCCGTATCTCCGGCAACAGTGCCATCTGATATGGCGCTAAATGACTAGGATAATAAGGTCGTGTTGTAGTACGAACGCTTAATTAGGTATCAGAACCGATCATAAGATCTTTGCGAGGAGTGTATTGACTAACATATTTTTAGCCTGGGTAAATCCATCATCGAACTTAAGGGCACGAGCTCTCTATGAGAGTAATTAAGTTCTAGCATCTAGGCTAAGCAATTTATTAAGTTATCTGTGACAATAAACACAAAACAATACAAAACAATGACATAAGGAACAAGATACGTTTTTAGTTTTATTTTTATGCATGTAGATCAATTGAACATAATACACCAAAATGTGATGAAAGGTAAACATATGCAAATACATAAATATGCCCCTAAAATGATCCACGAAATGATCAATAAATAAAAAAATCAATATCATGATTAAATTGATGCGTAAAATAGATATGTGTTCCATCAATGGCATTTAAATAAATAATTATATAATACATTACATCTCTAATTAATTCATTTTGTTTCAAGTGTCAAGTTAGAGTATTAATAATTCCATTAGAAAGATAATAAAACAAGTATCAAAATGGAATCGATTTCATGAAAAATAGAGTCCGCGTGTTCAATATATTGTAAAATAAGTCCAAGGGCATAAATGGAAGAAAACATAAAATATGTATACACAACATATCTAACATGTCCATTCAATGGTATCAATGCAATTTAATAAAGCCGTAAGCGGCTTGTCTGAAAATATTCTACCGTGTGGGGACCTGTTTGTAATATAAGAAACCCGATGGGGGTTCCTCATAAAGTTTCTTGGTGGAGCACGTGCCTCACGCACCTGGATGGGGACAAGTATGCAATATCGAAGAGTCATAAGAGCTTCGGTTGTAAATGAACCTCAGCTTCACATGCGATGCTCGTTTATTGTGGCTTGGGCTGAGGTTCGGCTCGGGAGCAGGTGGCCCAAGGACTTCAACGAGGCAACTCGTTCATCCGAGGATACAATCTAGGATCAGAATGTGTGGAGTCACCTAAGATGTCCGATCCTCTCGATCGAATGGTATATGCTGATCGTAGTACTCCTTTCTCCTCTGCTCACGATTGAGGTGCGGCGGAGCTCTACTGATGTGCATCCTCCCTGTCGGCCTCCTCTTGCCTGATGGAAGGTCAGAGTGAAGGTTATGAAGGAAAATCTCAAGCACGTCATGAAATGCGAGGATCACATCATATGCGATCGGGAGAGACTACTC
Source organism: Ottelia alismoides (assembly GCA_037367405.1). Lineage (NCBI taxonomy): Eukaryota > Viridiplantae > Streptophyta > Magnoliopsida > Alismatales > Hydrocharitaceae > Ottelia > Ottelia alismoides. The sequence continues at coordinate 833,134 of JAZKJV010001384.1, forward strand.
GCACTAGTGGCTTCGGGCGACGGAGTTGAAATTTTTAAAGTGATGAAACCACATGATATGAGAATACTTCTCGGATCGTTTCAACTAAATCACACGCGGGTATTAGGGTTACCTCTTGAAGCGTGGTTGTGATTGTGTCTCTAAACGAAGAGACCTCATATCTCAAGTTCGATCTGACGTAGATCGCACTTTTGTGGGCACGAGGATGAATCTCGTGCTTCTTACAAATCCACATTGATGATCCAAGCAAGGAGTCTTCTGATTTCATCTCACAAAATCCGACGCCTTCTTCAAGAGCAAGATGCACCGATGATGGAGGAGATCGACGAGTAGTCGATCCAGTAGCATAACAGTGATGCGACAGATATGAGGTATCTAAGTAAACACATGGATGACCACATTGTTGATATAGAGAGGGGAATGTCATGAGAATTATAGAGAGACTTTCGTGTGTTCATCATGTGTGAAAATAAAAGGGCCATGGAATCCCTTCCATTTATACTCATTGGATGTCCATGGATCTCAATCAATGTGCTCACACAAATCCAATGGTTGACATTGATTTGTGCTTTTAATCAATAGCCGTGATTTTTGTTGCACAAATCCGCAACAATAATTTGTTGTCTTTAAAATAATTCATATATATTGAAAATCAATAAATATAATTCAATTTAAATCAAATCAACTAACATGGAATTATTTGGAAGGAGGGCAGGTGATAACCGAGATTTTCACGTCGGTCAAAGTATGTCTCACACAAGGTGGAGACACAGTCGCTGGGGCGACCCACAACACAAACCTCGGCCGATAAACAATTAACCCAAAACAAGAATCAAGCAATAAATTATCAAAAATGTGGAGTTAAAATATATTATAACTCCACAACAAATGTGTATAGGAGTAAGCATGTGTAAAGGTCGAACTCAAGGAGCAAACGGTAGGAGGGCAGAATAATGTGCACAAAAATCTATCTTTCATCTCTTATCAATTTTTATTTTTTGTGGGTTTTAAATTTTTAAATTTTTATTTTTGTTTTATATTTTTGGATTTGATTTTAATTTTCTATCTTTATATTTTCTTTAGGTTTTTATATTTTATATTTCTTTTTCTTTTAAATATATATAGATATATAAGGTTATATATACACATATAGTAATATATATACACAAATAAATACAAGTAAAATACAGATAATAATTTTGTTTTAGTTTTTTCACATTTTCCTAATGTTTTTTGTAATTTTTCTGGTTTTTTTGCTAATTTTTATGTATTTTTAAGGTCAAAGTTATTCCTAATAAGGGATTAGATAAATAAACTGAAATTGAAATGGATTTTGAAAATATTAAATAAGTCATAAATTATACAAATGAATTGTAATATATAAATATTTATATAAAAAATTAAACAAAAGGAAAAAACATATTTTTGGATTTTTAAATGATTTTTGACATATATGGGTTTTTCAATTTTTAGGCTTTATATTTTTTTCATTTTTGGTGATTTTTGGTAGGGTAACTAAATAAGATAAAATATACTACATAATATTTTTTTGGAATTTGTAGAGATGTTTTTATATTTTTAGTATTTTATATGTTAAACAAGGAATAAATAGGCCCCATTTCATTTTTAATAAAATGGAGTAAATGCAAAAAATGCGAATAAAAATCACAGCGTGGATATACATAGCATGAAACATTTAATCATATTTTTGTGTGATTTTAGGAGCATAGTAGATATATTTAATAAATAGAGGAAAGACACAAAATTATATATCCTAGCCAGGACATTTTTGCTATAAATAAACTCGAGGGGCTACAATGCAAATCTACCAAAATAAAACAACATTTATTTAATTTTATTATACTATTTCATAATTACAAAAATGGTCAGGGACATCTATGTAAATTTGCCACCTCACGTGGGACGACGTGAGGTGACGTGGAATGGACCCATATGTAATTACAAGAAATAGAGGGACCTATTTGCAAAATTTCCACTTTATTTAAAACACTACATTTATTTACATGACTAGATAATAATTACAAAAATACGGGACAGAGATGTGCAATTTACCACATAATTGCGCGTCATCCAATGGTCTTGGTTGCTTTACTTGACACGCGTCATCCTCCTGTGCGTCAATATCGATTTGCCTCCAACAGTCGAGATCACATCTCGAAGCGTGATCTAACTGTTGTGGACATGCTGGATCGGATGGTTGTCCTTCAAATTGGGTTGTTGCTTCTAATCAGATGGTAGAGCGACTCGATGGAAGAACATGCCAAGAACACTCCTCTCCCAAGCTTCGATCGAGCTCCTCTCCTTCGTTCAGCCTCCTAGAAGGCTGAAATCGAGCGCAAAATGGAGCTAGGGGGTCCCTCTAGCTACTGGGGGTGTCAAAGTCGCCTGAAAACCACCAGAGCTCTCTTGTGGGGTCGGGGATGAGGAGGAGCTTCAGGTGCCTTGGGCGAGTCTCAAAGGGGATTCAACCGTGCGTGAAGGCTCCTGGGACCTGCAGAAAATGGAACTATGGATGAGGGTAAACTTCCTCATCCTGTTAGAAGGGAGAATGGGCGACGGGCAGCGCTATCCAGTGAAAGGCGGAGAAGGGAGAGCAGATCGCCAGATCTACTAGGGATATGGGGGAGATGGAGTGCATGGTATGAGGAGAGGGTGAAGGGGATCGAAATGGTGGTGGTTGGTGTGGGGGAAAACTAGGGAAACACGGTGGAAAGTGGACTATGAATCGTCGATTTTACGCTAAAATGCTACAAAGGACTAATCCAATTGCATAATAGGAATGCATGAATTAAAATCTGCCTAAAATAAAGAAAGGGCGCAGCTCAAACCAGCCAGAAGAGGCAAGGAGCAAGACCACCGGAGTTGGTGGCCTGGGTGCACCTCCGCCCGCCTTTGACCGCCACGGACCTCAGGGGTTCTCCCTCTGTCACAGGGATGCTCAATTTGGCCGAGGCTACGGGATTTCAGGGGTGGAAGATGACCAAAAAGCAAAATGGAAGCGAAGGTTTTATTTATGCACATCACAGGGCACTCTTATTGATCGGCCAAAATTAACAAATCGAAGCTATATACATGTGATACAAGGCATGGATGTGGATCATTATCCTTCTGGGAGCAAATTCCGTGAAGGGATCAATGACATTTGAGCGAGGAGTCGAATGAGAAAAATGCATGAAATCGCGGGAAAAGACTTGGATGTCACGTCAGAAGACAGGAGGGGGAGTTGACTGGCGGTTAATATACAAGGCCTCCTTATTGGTCCAGCTCAGCCCGAATAAGGACAAAACATAGAGTTTGATTCAAAAATAATTATTTAAAAATAGTATTTGAATTTATTATTTTTTATTGTAAAATAAAAATATTGATTATTTTATTTAGTATTTTATTGTGATTTATATTTAGTTTTTGACTTTATTTATTAGGAGTTAATTTTTAAGTGTTTATTTATAGGTATATTCATCTATCTTTTCTATATTTTTATTTTTATTTTGTATATTTTATTTTATTATTTTATTTTATATATTTACAATTTTTTTATGTACTCAGATATATTTTTATTTTATTCTTGTGATATATTTTGTACACTTAAATAAATAGGTATATATAATTTATAGGTAAACTTATAGGTATTTCATCTATGTAATATATGTTATTTTATTTTAATATATTTTATCGGGTTTTATTTTGGATTTATATTTTTAATAGAATATAGATAATATTTACAAGCTTATAAAAGTATAAAATAATAAAGAATAAAAGAATGAAATTCACTTTTATTTATATACAAGTATTATTATAGGTATTTTTGCCTATGTTTTTACATAGACTTATTTTATTTAAAGTTTTCTTTTTTGTTGTATTTTGATTTTAATATGCACATATGTTATAAATGATATTTATAAAATCATAAAAAAGTAAATTTGTAAAAACAATAAAGAATGAATAAGCTGAATATATTTATTCGGGTATAAGGTACAATGAGGGTCCAAAACCTAACTTTCACACCGTAACTCCAAAAAATATGAAACCACCTCCATTAAATAGCTCGTGAAAAGTTATACACAATCATTATACATTTTGAGTTTTTATTTGAAATATATGGGTCGGTGAAGTTGGGATTTTGGATTTTTATTTAGTATATAAATGAACAGTATGTATTATTTTGGTGCAAGCTCAATTTTGTATTTTTATTCATACTAGTATCTACAACTTTCATGTACAAAGTTTCTTCATTTGATGAATAAATAATAAATAATAAAATAGGTGTCAAAAATACATAAATAATAAATAAAAGAATTAGGTTTTAATTTATTTTTGGCCCTAATCTCCCCCTACTTTATTCCTTGTCGACCAACTCAATTCTTGACTTGGTATCAGAGTTTAGGGTCATAAAATAGCTTCGATATTTTATTCCTTTCCTTTTCTTCTCTTTATTCTATAATCTTGGCATTAAAAACCATGTTATTTACACAATAAATGCAATAACTTATAAATGTTATTTTGTACAAATTGATGTTATTTACATGAATTATTTAGGGTTTTTAAGCCAAAATGATAGAATAAAGGTGATGAAATGGAGATTCAATAGCATACCTCCTTCTTTACATGGGGGGCAAGGGGGCAACCGCCAAGTTGAGAGCTAAATGGTGGTCATCCATTCTCTTAGTATGGAATGTGGCTCCCTCATTCCATATTCGTGAGATTTAGTATCTCACCAAATATTCCACATGTGCAACTTTTGTTGGAAAATTATTCACCAAAATAATTCCAATCAAGCTCCAATCTCCGACTTTATTGGACTAGTTCAATCATCAAGCTCAATATGAAAGAATGCTAATGTAATGCAAAAACTATGTACAATGCAGAAAGAATAATGCAATTTTTCAAAAAGAATAAAAAGAATTTTTTCACATAAAAATATAAAATATGAAAAACTATTTATACGGATGTGCTTCTTTTTATGTTTTACAAGAGTGAAGAATTAAAGAATTCAAGGTGTTATTTATAGGTATATATGTACAATTGATAAAGAATTTATTTATATTTATTTTTATTTAATGATGCATTTATTCCTCAAATTTATTTGAAAACAATTTTGAAAAATATAGTACGAAATAAAATTTTCAAATATTTACAAACATTTGAAAGCCATTTTGCAAAGATTTTTCAAACAGTGTATATGTAGATTTTTTAAAATATTTTTGCAACCATTTTTAAAACCATTTGCAAATATGTTTTCAAATAATTTTATTTCACATAAAGAAGATATTTTTTACAAATCAAAATATTTTTACAGAGGTTGAAAACATTTTACAAAAAAAAATCAAATGGGGCAAACCCTTTTTCAAATCATTTTGCAAAAAATATTTTTAACTTGATTTATTAATCAGTATATACAAAAAGAATTTTAAGAATAAATTGTGTTATTAATTGGTTTTTAATGAATTATCTATATATATTATTTTTAAACATATTTATTAATATACAAAAGTGAGAGTTATGGCTAAAGTATATACAGAGTATGTAAGACCCCTTATACTCAGCATAAGCTATGTCCTCATAGACCGAAAAAGAAAAAGAGAAGACATAACTCATACTGAGTATAGAAAAGCCTATACTACGATAACAAAATAAATGAAGGAATAAAGAGATAAATGAATCAGACGTTGACCTTCCCCCCTATACTTAGGATCAAATAATCCCAAGTATAGCAGATTATGCACAAAGCAAGGAGGGTCAAGGGTGGGAATAAACATATCACAGTTCGGGGTGTATCCCCCTGTACTTAGGGTAAGATATCTGATAAACGCGAAAATCAGGCGGTCGTGTATTCCACACAAGGCGAGAACACAATCGATGCGTTGACCGCTCAGAAATATGGACTTAATCAACAATTAACCCACAAATAATATTAAGCAACGGAAATCAAAGTGTGGAGTTAAAATTTATTATAACTCTACAAAATATGTGTATAGGGCAAGTAATGTAGAGTGTCAAACACAGGAAGCAGATAGGTAGATCAGGGCAATCAAGCTCAAATGCGAATGTGATGTATTTGTCTATACAAGTGCTATTTTTGTGAGTTTTTTTTTTGATTTTTTTATTTTATATTTTTATATTTTAATTTTTAAATTTCTTATTTTATATTTTCTTTTTATATTTTTATATTTTCTTTTTCTTTTAATAAGGATATAAGACTATATAGGATATATATACAAGCGAGATGAGAGAGATAAAAATAGGTAAAAATGTTTAAAATACAGGAAATAAAATATTTTTGCGTTTTAGTTAATTTTGCAAATGTTTTTAGAATTTTTTTTACAAAAAAAACAACTAATAAGATAAAACGGGTAATTCTAAACTAGGAAAAATAAGGCAAATAGGACACTCAAGAACAATACTACTAATAGTTAAAAATGAAGTCCTAAAATTATACATATATTTTTCCTAAATAGAGAAGATTATATCAAAGAAAACATGACTTTGTTTTTGGGATTTTGACATTGTTTCAATTTTGAATGATTTTTGCAAGTTTTGAAGTGTTTTTGGGTTTTTGGACACTGGACCTAATATTACTGAATGCATTTCGGATATGATATAGATATAGATGAGAGAAAGCTACAGTATTTTTTTTATTTTTCTGAGATATAATGAATATACTAAAAATAAAAGACAGCAGGAAGGTAGAGATGAAGTTTTTTATTTTTTTACTACTCAAACAATAAGATAAAAATACAACAAAAATATTTAATTGTAGAACAAACTCAGGGGCACATGGATATATTTTTAGATTTTCGAATAGATAAAAGGTGCTCCAGAAATAAATCAATCACTCAAAATATTGTAGAAATTCTACAGGACACAAATTGCAATATTTTTTGATGCAATTTTAACACAAATTCGACCTACTAATTTCTACAACATATCCAAAAGTGAGCAATCGATATCAAGTATTTAAAGACTTATTAGCAAAATTTACCAAATCAGAATCCCGAGTTCAAAAATTCACCATTAATAGTTCATATATCATAATATTTTAAAATTTTTACATGATGTAGATCTTTAAAGCAGCTTTCTAACAAAAAAATCTCATAGAAAACGGAGTTCATATGAATGATTTATGAGTGTTTAAGTGCAGGGGTACATATGAAAATATAAGAACGAAACTGCAGTTTAAAAGATACTCGAAAACTTCCCGACATATGCCAAAAACGAGGGGACATGATTGCAAAATGTCCCACTAATCCAGGCGACATCAAGCTGCTCTTGGACAATAAGGGGATGTGCGTGAAATTTCAAATGGTGAGGGCTTATGCATAAAACTTCTACCCCTTGGCTGGATGGTTAAGATTAGGAGGGGGATAGATCCAACGGTGGCTGCTATCCACCTCCTCCCTTCTTCTTCTTCCTTCAAAAAACAGCAACAAAAAAGCCAATCCGAGGGCTGACGAAGTGCCATGGCGTGGAGCTCTATGCGAGAGACGGTGGTGCCGCTGTAGGATGTTCAGACGGATACCTACAAGTAGAAATGATAGCTCGAGTGTAGGCTCGGCTTGCGTTACGTACACAAAAAAATATATGGGGTGTATGGGTTCTCCTACGAAAATGGTAGAAGGAGATGGTCTCCAGCCACCGTGTGTGGCCGGAGTTTGTTGAAGTTGCGTGAAGGGAGTACGAAGAAGTGGATGAAGGTGGCGGTGAGGTGGTTAGCCGTGACGAATGAGAATGGAGAAAATGGTGAGTCTTACACTAAAAATATGAAAAGCAAGAACAAATTAAAACTAAATTACCTCTATACTGGAACAAGAAAAACGTATCAAGTGAATGAAATCGCCTGGGATGATCAGTGCTCCGACAAGCATGATCGGTCTTGGCCTCGATTCCGGCGGTGAAGAGGCTTGACGGAGACGAACTCTGTCATATAATGGAGTTTGAACACCAAGGGATCACACTAATGGAAGGTGGCTCATGCCCACAACCTCTCTGTCACGAAGGAAATGGGGAGCTAGAGAACGCTTGCAAAAATGGTGGATGAATTCAAAAATGGGAGATGAAGCTCTTTTATTTGGTGGAGGAATGGAAAAGATGATTGCTATTGGGGGAGGCCCCCACCAATGGGAGTGGACTATTTCAATTTTTTTGGACACTAGTTATTGTCTTTATGTTCACATGTACTAATAAAAAAAGAGAGGTCTTTCCTAATGAAAATATGTTTGAAATGAATAATAAGAGACCTCAAAATAAAAACTCAAATCATAAAACTATCTCAAACTAATGTTATCTAGAATATTGCAGAAGAAAGTTTTTTTTCAAAAGATGTAAATGAAGAACATGTTTTTTTAAGGTATAAAATACCAATTTTAGATTTTATGATTTTTAGTCTTGTTTTCTTGTTAATAATATACAAAACTTGAAATATTTTTGTTGAATTTTGATTTTATAAGAAAAAAAGTGAATAAAGGTAGATACAAGCTAAATTGACTTGTATAGAGAAGATCTATTTTTGTATCTTTTTGATTTTATATTTTTTAATGATTTTATATTTTTAATAGTAATTAGAATATACCAACTAACAAAATAAAATTGAAATCAAAGAAAAAAGAGTTAAAAAAGGAATCTATACAAAAGAAAGAAAAAGACATAAACTATTGTACATCAGGGGTCCAAAACTCAACTTTCAAAACGTAACTTCGAAAAATACGAAACCACCTTCATTAAATAGCTTATGAAAGTTATATACAATTAAAGGTGACTTTGATGCATTTCGAGTTTTTATTTGAGAGATACAGGTCTAGGAAGTTGGGATTTTGAATCTTAGTCAGATCATAACTTTTAATCTGTACATTATTTTTATATGAAATTAATTTTGTATTTTTCTTTATTTAATTATATACAACTTTCATATACAAAGTTTCTTTATTTGAAGTATAAAAAGTGAACTAAAAATAGGTCCTAAAATGAATAAAGAATGAATTAAATAAAAGGGATTTTTATTGATATTTTGGCCCTTATCTCTCCCTACCTTATTCCTTGTCGACCTATTCATCTAGATGCCTAGGTCTCGGGGTTTCGGATCATAAAATATTTACAATATTTTATTCTTTTTCTTTTCTTTTTCTTTTCTTTTTTTCTATAATTTTGGCTTTAAAAACTGTATTTTATACACTATTTACACACGCATGCATAAACGCTAAAGTGCAAGAATTAAGGGTATTTACATGTATTTACTAGGGTTTTGAGGCCAAAATGATAGAATAGAGATGATTAAACGGAGGTTCATCAATATCCCCAAGTATAGTAAAGCAAATGAACAAGAGAGGAGACAGTGAAGGGAATCAAAGAATGAAAGAATTGGGGTGCACCCCCTATAGTTAGGATAAAGTATGTCCTAAGTACAAAAAACTGACAAAAAGGGGTGACACCTTTCTTGTAGAAAAAGAAAAATGAAAAGTAAAATAAGAAAAGAATAAAACATAGATAAACGATAGATGAAAAGATCGTAGAGAATATACTCGTCACTCCCCATGTACCATTACTCCCCCAGTGCATAGCGTAAAAGATCCCTAAGTATAAGCAACAACATGAGTGATGAAATAGAATGAAGAAAGAACAACATAGGTGTACACCCCTATACTTAGGACAAAATACGTCCTAAGTGTAGACACACATATATGGCAAAAGATCTGGGGTATGCATGGCATCTGGAAGAAAGAAGGAATACACAACCCATGTATATAACAAGTAAAAATGGTGAAGTACAGGACGGTATCTAATACGCGAATACCATGCTCTCGTCATTGCCTCCCTGTGAGAACGAGGACACAGTTAGATAGGAAATAAACACCTGGGTCTACAATCAAGTGGGTGTCAGCTACCGGGGAAAAGAGATCGAAAATTAAACTAGGAACCGATAACATGAAGAAGATTATCGGCTCATAAGAAGTGAATGATAGATCAAAGCCGATACTGCAGGGCATGGAGGAACAAGGAATACTACAATCTTTCAAGTCAATCATGGTCTCGAAAAGATAAGAAAAGTGAAGAACAAGAGACTCTCAATGCATCACGATATCCAACGGTCATAAGATCAAAAGGTCACAGGATCACATTGAACGCCATATTAATGGCTTAATCTTGCGAGGGTCTTCAAGGCGAGAAAACTCGGATGAGTCTAAGATCACAAAATAATCAGAAGACTCGGCTCCATGCTCTAACAGATGGGAGACACAACCAAAGAGGAGACTGAGCACACAAATCAGAAGACTTGACTTCATGCTCCAATAAATAGGAGACACCAGAAAAGAAAACCGAGTACCTAGAAAATTATGTACCCTCACTCAGATATCCCTCGAAGAGTGGTACATACTAATCAATGAATAATCATATAGAACACACCCTTGTGAGGGTCGTCAAGGTTGAGTGGACTCAAAGGAGTCATATCCATCATACAGATAAGCAGAAGCAGTCTCAGTAGGCGACAGATCGGCTACCAAAAAAAGAAACCGACAGATCTAGAAAATGTGGCAGCGTCCCGCAGATAACCATCAGAGAACATACTGTCAACTAAGCATGCAATAATCAGAACAGGATGGCTCATCCTTGCGAGGATCGTCAAGGAGAGCATACTTAAAGGAGTCCAGATAGATTGGTCCCAAGATCTGACAGATCAGATACAACAAAGCAATGGGAACCAGAAATATATCAGACGACTCGGTTCCGTGCTCCACTAGATTGGAGACATAATTAGCAAGTGGAACCGAGCGTAAAGAAAATGTCGCATCCTCCAACAGATAGTCCTCGGAGAGCGATGCAAGACAATCAGAGAATAGCTGGAATAGATCCCATCCTTGCGAGGGTTGTCAAGGCGAGAAGACTTAAAGAAGTATGAAAGATTGGTCTCAGTAGACGACAAATGGGCTACCCGACAGAAGAGACCGAAGGATCGAGAAAGTATCACAGACCCCTGCAGATAACCCTTGGGGAGTACTGTGAACTAAGCAATGAATAATCAGAAAATTGTGATACTCATCCTTGCGAGGACCGTCAAGAAGAGAAGACTCAAAGGAGTCCATGAAATTAGCCTCATGCACCGACAGAACGGGCACACAATCAGGTAGGGAGGTCAAACAGTCAAATCAGATGACTCTATTCCGTGCTCCAACAGGATGGAAGTACAAGCAGTGAGGGAACCGAGCGAAAAGAATGTGTTGCATCCTCCCGCAGATAGTTCTCAAGGAGTGATACAAACTAGGTCAATTAAATTATGGGAATGTTGGGGCATCATCCCGTAGAATGTGTTGCATCAAATCTCAGGTCCTCAAAATCAAGCAATCAATCCTCAGGAGGGCATAGGATCATGTGAGGGGGGTAGAGAATCAATCTCACCAGTCACCGTGCGGTCCCTCAAGTCAATAAAATCAGCTGAGATGGCACAAGATATAAAAAAAAATGCTCTAACTACTACAGGTGGATGGACGAGTCATGAGATCGAGGATGGATCGATAAGGGATATGAGTGAAGTCATGTGGGTTCCGGTCACCGTCACTCCGAAGTACACAAGGAGATAGTCAATCAAACATCTGAATCAAGATGGGTGGAACCACAAAAATTGATCAATCAATCATAGCTCATGAAATCATCATAAAGTCATCATAATGCATCACATCATCAATCCAGTGTGCATGATAAAAAATCCTCAATAATGAATAACACCTAGTAATCGTGCAATCATCAACATTATCAATACGTTCTTGATGACGCGCCCGAGCGACCAAGGTAAAGAGGTATCTCACAGGTCGTTGTGACCTCAACCACTCGGGCAACTATGTCAATCAAGAAACAAGGAAGACCACCAATATCAAAATCAAGCAAGCAAATCAATCAAATAGTGGTCTCGCTATTTTATTTTACTTGGTATAGCTACCAGGATCGAACACAAGGAGCACGGTATGGTAAACCTACGAAGTAGTCGGAGATCAAAAACAACTATTTTTGGTGGATTTTTTGTTTTTAATTTTTTTTGGAAATTTTAATATTAGGAATAAGAGTAAAAACACTCACAAAATCTTAATCAAACAATTATTAAGCACATCAAAAAAATTCAGAAAATTCAAATAAAAATATTTTTGGATTTTAGAAATATTCAGATGTTTTTGATATTTTTCTTGGTTTTTTCTGATTTTTAGTGAATTTTATACAATAAAACAAGGTCGAAAATACAAAATAGTGTGTAGCCAGAATCTAAAGGCACTTTAAAATACCTGAAGTGCCTATAAAATTCAAACAACAATTTTATTGTAAACTAGAAAAAAACTCTAACTATAGAAACTGGAAATGCATTTTTTTTGAATTTTTAAGATTTTCTAAGTTTTGCAATGTTTTTCAATTTTTAGGATTTTATAAATCCAAATGCGTCAAAAATTGGATACAAGTGACAAGACAACAAAAGAAACAATCACTATTTTTTTAGATTTTTAGAGGACTTTTAATATTTTTAGTTGATCTCTGAAATTGGACAGAAGCAAATTTTTAGGTTTTTGAATTTTAAAAATGCCAAATGCAAACAAAACGAGCTCAAAAATTCATAGAAATGTTTACACCATGGCAGGAGCCATGTGTCCAAATTTCATGAAATTTGTGTGAGATTTTCTATTTATTTCAACCAATAAAAGAAGCACAACACACATGGACCTAGATGCAAAGAAAGTAAGTTTCAAGACTAAAGAATAACACGCATAACAAAAGCCTAGGGGGCCACTTGCAATTTTCACACGATTTTAGCACATGTCCAAAACAATCACGCACAGGGGTATAAGTGCAGATATGAAAACTAAAATATCAAATCATAACATCAATTAAGTTTCGGGTCATACATGCAAATGTACCAAAAATACACGTGACGATGCTTGTGCAACCATACATGGAGGACTAAACTATAATTGTAAAAAATTGTAGGGTCACATATACAAAATGGTCCACTGTGCTACTTTTTTTAACATACTAAAGAAGAACATAAAGAAACTGCATGGAAGGTGACGCAACTTATCCTGGCGGGGCGTGTGGGTCACGTGGAGTGCCAGGTGGCGCTCGCTGAATGGAAGAAGATCTGCAGCTCTAGTGTTGACACCTGGTAGATCTAAAGGATGTCCTGCGTGGGTGAACGTGGGCGTACATGGGCCGTTAGATGTCAGATCTAACGGCCTGATAAGGCGCAGGCGATGGACGGTCCTGATGCGAACTGGTGGAGAGGGAAGATCCGACGACTGGGGTGGATCATGGACGAACTCCGCCTGGGCGAAGTTCACCGGAGAACCGGCGGTGATCCGACGCTCCGATGAACGATCGGGCAGCGAGGCTCGACTCACGACGCTCCTCCGTGTCGGGTGGCGAGGTCGGATGGAGTATCCACCGGTCTGATCTCTGAGAAGGTGGTTGTGACCTGAGATGGCTCCGGTGATGCTGAATGAAGGCGAGCTGGGAGGTGACTGCGCACGTTCTGACCTGCAGATGAAGGCTTTGACTCAGAGGGAGACTCCAGTCGGGGTTATTTGACTGGAAACAAAGTGAAGCAACGATGAATGGAGGTTGAAGCTCCGGCGATGCGACAGAGGTAGCTTCGATCCTAATCTTTGGCTGTCTAAGCCAAGTCTACGGTGATCAGGATACGGGGGAAGGATGACCATGGATAGGGGAATCGATCGGAACGGGGGGATGTAGCTGATGGAGCTTCGACCGTCGGGTCGGAGCCGGCAGAGGGCAGATGAAAATAGGGCTAGAAAGGAAATGAGAGCTACCTGAGGGTCCGAGGTTGATCCTAAGCTCCAAGAGGTGAGGTCGGTGTGGGTCGTCGCCTCTACCATGCTGCGAAAGGCGGGGAGGCTCGAACGCGGCGGAGGTCCGGCCACGTACTTCAAGCGTCGGCTGCAACCACTCTCTTCGGCCACCAAAGGGTTCTTCCGAAAGCTGTCACCAAGGGGAAGGTCTCTTGGGCAGAAAGAGGGAGTGTGGCGCGAGCTACGGGATTGGGTAAAGGAATAAAGCTTTTATAGGACTGCCTAGGTGGCGAAGAAGATTGGGCAAGGGCGCACGAACCGAGGGAGATCCGCTCTTCCCTAGGGATCCGCGAGGGTCGTGGATCCAAGGGGAAGAGGTGGATGGTGGAATCAGAGCAAAAAGTGATCGGATCGTTGAGGGGGAAATGGGAGAAATTCGGTTGAAACCAGATCCGCGGAGGAAGTGGTCGGGGGGGGGGGGAGTTGACCGAGGTCAACGTTTCCCGTGGACTAATCAGAAATTAGCAGGGTCTAAATTATTCATAAAATAATTTAAAAATAGAAAATGAATTTATTTTAAAATATTTTCAAAATGAAAAATGATTATTATTTTTCAAACTATTTTTAGTGATTTTTATTTATTTTTTTGAATAATGAATTAAGGTATATACATTATATTACATCATGTACATGTATAAAGTATTAACTTATTTTTATTTTAATTTTTATTTTTTTTATTTTGTACAAATACCCCAATTTTATATTTTATTTATTTACAACATGAAATTTGGAGTATAAAATATTTTTATTTTATTTTTTTGTTTATATTCAAGTGTTAAATAAATAGGTATATGCTACATATTTACATGTATTATGTACAAGGTGGTAGAGAGAAATTATTTTATTTTATTTTATTTTTCTAATTTTTATTTTATTTTTAGGAATATGTACAAGGTAGTATAAGCATATTATTATTTTGATTTTTGTGGAAATAAAATATTTATATACCTAGAAGAAATATGTACAAGGTTGAGTGGCCTTATCTCTCTCTACTTATTTTATTTGGCGATCAGGCCCATGTTGGGCCCTCTCTTGAGATTAGGTTACTCAATATTTATTCTAATTATTTCTCTCTTTTTCTTTTATTCTTTATTCTTTTATTTTTGCACAAATACATGCTAATTATTAGTTTTTACAAATCAATGCTTATTTGTAACTTATTATATTTACAATTATGTACATGGTGTTTTGCCAAAATATCTATCTAAAATAAAAAGAATAAAGAGTGATGAATGGGGATTCATCACCCCCCTATACTTTACTTTTGCTAGTCCCTTAGCAAACACTTATTTGAAAAATAAGTGAAAAAGGGAAAGAAAAGAAAAAGACGAGAAATCAAGGATGATTATTAAACTTTCCTTCATTAAATTGAAGTATGAAGCTCAGTCAGACCTTTGGTTTATTAATTTGTCGGAACCTTATTTGGACTTAAGCTTAAAACTCAACAACCTCTAAGTTCCACCAATCTATGGTCAAGACTCCTCAACAATCCAGATCAGAACAAGTCTACATACACAAACTCTAATAACCATGAATCTTTCCTTGTACTATGTAAGTGATATGTAGCTCCCCACCTCAGAAATGACAAAGTGACAACCCCCTTAACAAGGTAACTCTAATGCCTCAGTCTGGCAGCTCTTTTCTCGAGGAGCGGGGCATTCCCTTCTAAGTTCAAGTTCAACCGGCTCAAGAAGAGGGGGAAGAAGAGAATGGACCATGACCAGTGTAGCCATGTATCCTTGGGAGCCCAACCAGTGTAGCTAACTCTCCCGCTGCAAGCTTCATGAGATGATCATGTGTAATATAAGCTTTGCTTATTTGATTATATACACTCCGGTGGGTATTTTATTTTCAATCAGATCCGGTACTTTTTTGGAGTTTTTCTTTTCTTTTTGCACATTTTTTTCGATGTGCATATGCACAACATATCTACATGGTGCAGCATATATACATAAGGAGTTTTTCTTCTTGAGCCAGTAGACTATCCCTCTTTTCAAGCTTTATTGCAACCCACAACTCCTGTCTTTAGACTTCAACACCACCAGACCAAGTTGAGACACACTTCCTTCACTATAGGAAGAAAAGAGGTTCCGCCTACAAGCACTACCCTCATATGCTGCCCCAAGCCAAAGAAAACTACCTCCTCACCACCTCATCCGTCGAGAGCTATGTGCAATGTGCTGGTACAAGTAAAGCCATTGTCACTGAGAGTCATGTGTGCATTGTTAAGTGCTCTACTTAGGCTCATCAAGATGACATGTGATCATAGCCTAGTGGACTCAAAGAATTAAGTCCCATGGACATGAAAAGTCTTAACCCTGAGCCTTATAAGGTTCCTCTTAGAATTAGGTGGATTAAGATCTTAACCAAGCTCCATTTTCCAATTTAATTCTAGGTCTTAACCAGAAGCATTTAATCCTATTTTTGTGTGATTTTAGGAGTACAATATATATATTCAGTAAATAGAGGAAAACCACAAAATTATATGTCCTAGCAGGGCATTTTTGAAATAAAAATAAACTCGAGGAGCTAAAATTCAATTTGCCAAAATAAAGCAACTTTTTTTAAAATTTTATTATATTATTTCATAATTACAAAAATCACCAGGGGCATCTATGCAAATCTGCCACCTCACGTGAGATGACACGTGAGGTGACGTAGAATGGACCCATATGTAACGTAGAATGGACCCATATGTAATTACAAGAAATACAAGGGCCTATTTGAAAATTTTCCATTTTATTTAAAACACTACAATTTATTACAGGATTAAATAGTAATTACAAAAAATGTGGAGCGAAGATGTGCAATTTACCCCATAATTGTGCACCATCCAAGGGGCCTGGTCGCTTTACTTGACACGTGTCGTCCTCCTATACGCTGATACCGGTTCTCCTCCAACGATCGAGATCAGATCTGGAAGCGTGATCTGATGGTGGAGGGCGGGCTGGATCGTACGGTTGTCGTTCAAACTGGGTTGCTGCTACTGATCGGATGGTAGAGCGACTCCATGGAAGAACATGCCAAGAACACTCCTCTCCCGAGCTTCAATCGAGCTCATCTCATTCGTCCGGCTTCCTAAAAGGATGAAATCAAGTGCAAAACGGAGCTGGGGGGTCCCTCTAGTTGCTGGTGGTGTCAAAGTGGCCTGAAGACCACTTGAGCTCTTCTGTGGGGTCAAGGACGAGGAGGAGCTCCATGTACCTTGGGTGAATCTCGAAGGGGATCCAGTTGTGCGTGAAGGCTCATGGGACCTGAAGAAAACAGAACTAGGGATGAGGGCAAACTGCCTCGTCCCGTGAGAAGGGAGAATGGGTGAAGGGAAGGCGACGGGCAGCGCTCTCCAGCAATAGGCGGAGAAGGGAGAGCAAATCGCCAGATCTACTAGGGATCTGGGGGAGATGGAGTGCCTGAGGTGAAGAGAGGGCGAAGGGGGTCGAAATGGTGGTGGTTGGCGTAGGGGGAAACTAAGGAAACACGGTGGAAACATTCGCCTGAATGGAGCTCCGGCGAACTACGAATCGTTTATTTTAAACTAAAACGCTGCACTGAGGACTAATCTAATTACAGATTAGGAATGCATGAATTAAAATCTACCTAAATAAAAGAAAAGGTGCAGCTCAAATCAGCCAGAGGTAAGGAGCAGGATTGCTGGAGTTGGTGACCTGGGTGCACCTCCGCTCGCCTTTGACCACCACTGACCTCAGGAGTTCTCCCTCTGTCACATGGATGCTCAATTTGGCTGAGGCTATGGGGTTTCAGTGATGGAAGATGACCAAAAACCAAAATGGAGGTGAAGGTTTTATTTATGCACATCACAGGGCACCCTTATTGACCGGCCAAAATTAACAAATCGAAGCTATATACAGGAGATACATGGCATCGGTGTGGATCATGATTGATCTGGGAGCAAATTATGCGAAGGGATCGATGACATTTGAGTGAGGAGTCGAATGGGAAAATGCATGATATCGCGGGAAAATACATGGATATCACGTCAGACGACTGGAGGGGGAGTTGACCGACGGTCAACGAGCGGGGCCTCCTTATTGGTCCAGCTCATCCTGAATAAGGATAAAACAAGGAGTTTTATTATAAAATAATTATTTAAAATAGCATTTGTTTTTATTAATTTTCTATTATAAAAATGTTTAGTATTTTATTATAATTTTTTATTTATTTTTTATTTTATTTATTAATAGTTATTTTTTAAATGTTTATTTATAATGTATATTCATCTATATTCTGTACATTTTTATTTTTTTTATATATTTTATTTTATTATTTTATTATTTTATTTTATATATTCATAAGTTTTTTATGTACTCAAATATATTTTTATTTTATTTTTGTGATATATTTTGTACACTTAAATAAATATGTATATATAATTTATGGGTATACTTATAAGTATTTCATCTATGTAATATGTATATTGTTTTATTTTAATGTATTTTATTGGGTTTTATTTTGGATTTATATTTTTAATAGAATATATATAATAATTACAAACTTGTAAAAGAATAAAAGAATAAAGAATGAAATTCATTCTAATTTATATACAAGTATTATTATAGGTATTTTGCCTAAATTTTCACATAGACTTATTTTTTTTGTTGTATTTTGATTTTAATATGCACATATGTTGTAAATAATATTTATAAAATTATAAAAAATATAATTCCGTAAAAACAATAAAGAATGAATAAATTGAATATTTTATTCGGGTATCAGGTATAATGAGGTTCCAAAACCTATCTCTCACATCGTAACTCCAAAAAATATTAAAACATCTATATTAAATAGCTCATGAAAAGTTATATACAATTATAGGTTATTTTGACACATTTTGAGTTTTTTTTGAAAGATATGGGTCGGTAAAGTTGGGATTTTGACTTTTTATTTAGTATGTAAAATGAACACTATGTATTTTTTGGTACAAACTCAATTTTGTATTTTTATTCACATTATTGTCTACGGCTTTCGTATACAAAGTTTCTTCGTTTAACGAGTAAATAATAAAAATAAAATATGTGTCAAAAAATGCATAAATAGTAAATAAAAGAACTGGGTTTTATTGTATTTTTGGCCCTTATCTCCCTCTACTTTATTCCTTCTCGACCAACTCAATTCTTGACTTGGTCTTTGAGTTTGGGGTCATAAAATATCTTCTATATTTTATACATTTTCTTTTCTTTTCTTTATTTTATAATTTTGGCATTAAAAATGTATTTTGTACAAATTGATGTTATTTACATGCATTAGCTAAGGTTTTTAAGGCTAAAATGATAGAATAAAGGTGATGAAATGGAGATTCAGCGGGCCTCCTTCTTTACATAAGGAGGGGACGACCGCCAAGTTGAGAGCTCAATAGTGGTCGTCCATCTTCTTAGTTTGAATGTGGCTCCCTCGTTCCATATTCATGAGATTTAGTATCTCGCTAAATATTCCACATGTGCAACTTTTGTTGCAAAATTATTTACCAAAATAATTCCGAAATATTTTGTAATTTCTATTATGCCATTAATAATTGTGAGTCGTATTCACATATACAAAAAATGTAGATTGTATTTACAATTAATTGTCCAATGTGAATCCAATTCAAATCAACGTTTAATTTGTAAATATCAATTACAGTGAACTATCTCCAATATATTATACATCACATTTATAATATATGTGAATAAAATGGAGATTCAATAGGCCTCCTTCTTTATATAAGGGGGGGGGGGACGACCGCCAAGTTGAGAGCTCAATGGTGGTCGTCCATCCTCTTATTATGGAATGTGGTTCCCTCGTTCCATATTCGTGAGATTTAGTATCTCATCAAATATTCCACACGTGCAACTTTTGTTGCAAAATTATTCACCAAAATAATTCCAAAATATTTTGTGATGATTTCTATTATGCCATTAATAATTGTGAACCGTATTCACATATCCAAAAAATGTATATTGTATTTACAATTAATTGTCTAATGTGAATCCAATTCAAATCAACGTTTAATTCGTAAATATCAATTATAAGGAACTATCTCTAATATATTATACATCACATTTATAATATATGTGAATAACTTGGATATCACTATCCACATTATTCACATCATTGATAATTAAATCCCATTTAATCATACTAGATGTCCATTCTCACGTACCAAAATGATATAAATCAAGTTCATATTATTCACAACAATTAAATTGCATTTAACTATTAGTTTTGCATAATGATTAGATGTTTTATCAACCGTTAAATTATTCCTGAACTCTTTTAAAATAAAGTGCTTTCTCCACAAATGCTTGGAGATAAAGATAATATGACTGTACGTTCCACGTATAGAGACTGGATATTGAGGTCATATCTCAAATTCAGATCTAGGGGACCTCCCATGGATGTTTGATTAAATCAAACCCATAAATCTAATCTTCTCATTGCATCTGAATCACACTCAGAACACTGTCCAGCATTTGGACCAAGATTATTTTATCTCTATTGAGATGAGTCACTAAAATCCATTCATGTTTCATCACCCCCTCCGAATGGAAGTACCATTATTATACAATCATTTATTGATTACACCACCCTCAGGTATTTCTAGTACGTGTACATCCTACATATTGGAAGACCTAGAATAAACCCGAAGTTTTAGAACTCATTAATACTGTTTCTTCAGAGTTTTCTCATTAAGTTCTCATCTGATCATTGAGAGTTGGCGTCGATCATATTATGTTCAAAAGCATATGTCATACCAAGGTATTGATCATATACTTTCCAAAAGTATACATCAAACCTACAAATTTTGTCAAGCTTCCAAAGCGAGATGATCGTGCACGCAATTTGATCCCAATATCTTGCGAGTGAGCTCATGTCTTCCAATCCAGTAAATGAACCTGTATGATCCGTTTGAGAGATCATATTACCCATATGCCCTTGTATGCACACAACTCGCGTGTGTATAGACCTTGATTGTGCCATCAACCCATCGCTCTGCCAAATGTACATACTCAAACATATAATAACACATATGCCTTGGATCAGAGGATGCATACCTATATCGTGACAGTATATGACAGATGTCTTGGTTATCTAAATACCATTAAGTCAACTCTTTGACCTAACTTATCCAACACCCTCGAATCTCTATTCCTATGCATAGGACTTGCATCAAGAGGTTGGTCAGATATCAACCAAAAGAGAAAGGATTGTCGTCTCCTACTCAGACTAGAGACCATCTCTTAATAATCATTTGACCATGCTTGATGAGTCATCAATCTAAATCTTTAGATACCCATCCAAGCACCATCCTCTATGATTCAACAATTGAATGAACACCTGTATGATCATTAAGATGGCCATGGTACATAACCCTTATTGTACCAAGGGACCTGTTATGCAAATTAGTTATTCATCATTTCATACCACGGAATGATTTACAATAATATTTATTGCACAAATGTCTCACCGTGGGATTGCATGTCCAACACGGAGAACCTTCGTGTAGGTTTCGCGAAGGTGACAGAGGTATGGAAAGTGGATGGGAGTATTTGAGTTGTCACTCAGAGGGAGCCCGTCAACATAAAATCTCTATAATGGAAACGCCTTAAAGCTTCCAACCTTTGAAGTCTTTGGACCTACAATTGTCAGATACACATAGCCGAAGCATGTCATGGTGTGTGTGAGTAGATTGGGGGTTTGGGAGCGGAGAAGGAGAAGGCCCATATGGGTTCTCCTCTAAGTAGCTGGAGAAGAAGGGGACAAGTTTGAATAGGTTGTGGAGAATGGGATTAGGCGAGTGAATCCCCCCATGAAGGTCAGAGACCTTCGATTAAAGTATGGGACAGAGATCTCTGAGAACGACGGTTCCATGTGGTTCTTCATCGAAGCTTCAACAATCGCAAAGAACATATAGAGGAGAGGAAGTTAGGTTTAGAGTTACAACATGTGTGCAGAAGGCTCGACCTGCAATGAGGAGTGGCCGGTTGAAGGAGACGTTGCTCAAAGAAGTTGGGGAAATGGTGAGAAGACAGATTGGGTTGTGGATTTTGACATCAAACTAAGGAGATGGCTGGATGTTGTGGGTGACTCAGTTGCCGTTGGATCCTTTAATCTAACGATCCATGAAGGGATATGATCAAGCCACTGAGATGGGCATGATTAAGATATCTAGCAGTCTGGAAGTGCCCGAGGTGCGTGGATCGCTCAAATCAAAAAGATCATGGTGCTAGAAGTTAAGCTGAGATTGAATCAGAGCCGATGACGGTCTAATCGTGGAAAATGGTGGCAGGTTAAAGAGAAGACGTGGGTCATGTGGGTCAATCAGAGAGAGCCACATGGTCCAATAGGAAAATTAGGAAAACAAAAAATGTCAGTAAAATCAACATAAAATATTTACATGCGTCAAATAAAAAAGTGTTCAATATGAAAGTCATACACTGCAGTCAAAATACATCATTTGTACATAGATATATTTTTGTAAGTATTTTTAAGTAATTAAAAATACCTTTTTTAATTTTTTTGTGATTTTTTGTATTTTTTTGTTTCCCATTAGATGTTAAAACAAATACGTACAATATTAAACAAATTTTATGGGCCTTTTAATAACAAGAAAACACAAAAAATAGAGGCGCAATAACAGAATTATTCATGTACAAATAATTAGGGTTAATTATATACAATGGATTAATTATTAATGAATCTTATCAATCGATTAAGTAAAATAGATAATAAATAGATAATATGATGATAAATCATGGATTTATCACCCATGTCGATACGCATGTGCGCAACAATATCCCAGTAGCAGTAGCTGCAATAGGAGCTATTGCAATGTTGGCAGATGTGAGCTCGCAGAGCCTGGACATGAGAATGTGTGGTGGTGGCATCCATAAGCGAGATGATTACATTGCACTTCACAAAGATCATGGAGCAAGTGGGAGCTTTCGTAACAGCTGGTGGCATCGACTATTCAATTGGTAGCCGGAGTCAAAGATCTCTCCACGAACTATTCCCCGAGACAAAGGATCCTCCTTACACGGTTCTCCCTACCCATCAAAAGAAGTACTACTGCTCTACGAGTTGTAGCCATGATATTTTTGTAACGAAAGCGGGAGAAGATGCCGAAAATATCAACACTCCATGATCACATAGATAACATGTGTGGAATCTGATATAGACGATCATATGAAAGAATCCATGGTCTACATGATAACATACGATCTGACCATTGGCCCCCTCATTGCAGTCTCCGTCATTAGCCTCCTCTGAGGATTTAATGCAGATGATATCTGCAACCATGATCACAAGACAATGGAGTTGGGTCCAGATGAGGCACGTTAGTCACTTTATGTTCTCAAGCTATTACTCATGCATGCACCCCTCCTCCACCCCATCCGCTGCACCCACCCCCTGCCCCCTCCAACCCTCTCCATCGCCCTCTCCAGCCCCTCCACCTCCCCTCCCCAGCCCCCTCCAATTCCACCACCGTCCCCTCCTCCAACCCCTCCATTGCCCCCTCATCTTGCTGCTCTGGCGTCCCTAAACCTCTCATATGTGTAGAAGAGGTAAGGAAAGGAGGAGTGGCGTCTAGCTTAAATAAGGTGAACTTAAAGAGTTGATTATTTATATATTTGACGGATTCTGTTATAGTTAACGAAGAAACTGATGCAATTTAACACATGATTATGCAATGTAAGAGTTAATAACTATTTAGATCTCTAGATGTCATTATGAATTATCGAAGGTTACATATATAAATATGAAAACATATAGAATTGTTGGTGTAAGAATCATATATAAATAAGATGGAGGGAGGAGGGGGTGGGGTACAAAACATGTATATGGGAATGTTTGCTAGGCTCTTTTTCTCCTTCTCTCTCTCTCAACGAAGTACCTGAGAATCCCATTTGAGCACAAGTTCGGTGGATATTTCTCTGCTAGAGCTCTTGAGGATAAAATCCACGCCCACCTCTGTGATTGGAAAGCTAAGTCTCTATCTATTATAGAGTCAGACATCTTCAGTATCTTACCTTTTTGGGCGGATTGCACTTTGCTTTCTTCCTCAACTATTAAGTGGATCTCTTCGATGTGATCTGACTTCCTTTGGGATTACAATCAACACGAGATTGGGTGGAAGGATGTTTGCCTCTCAAAGGAGGGGGGGGGGGGCAGGGACTTGGTCAATGGCTCAAGGGTCGCTTGTATCTTGAGGTTCCTCGTAGACGATGGATCCCTTTGGGCCGACTTTCTCCGTTCTAAAAATTTGAGGGGAGAAACTGTTGGGGAAGCTAATGGGTTGTCCGTCTCTTCTGCAGCGTGGAAGACTTTGCTGAAGACGAGGTCCCTCACGACTCTTACTTTGGGAAACCTATCTAGTCCTCTTCTCTGGACTTCCTCACCGACATGTTATCTTTCTGCTCTGCCTACGACCTTGTCCATGTTAAAGCCCCTCTTGTTGATTGGTAGAATGACATATGGCATTCTAAGGCTGCCCCGAAGCATCAGTGCTGCCTTTCTAGATTGATAAAAAACAAAATCTCCACTCAGGGAAGATTGTCCCGCTTTGGTATTTGTCCAGACCTTGGCTGCTTATTTTGTGTCAACCGACTTGAGTTTAGGGATCATCTTTTTTGGGATTGTCCTTTCTGCGTTGATGCATGGCATAGAATTTGTGCGACGCTTTCGCTTCCTGTATCTGATTATGAGGGGAGCATTTTAAACATCCCCACTTAGATTAATAGACTATACGTCGCAGATACTCAGAAGGAAGGAGGGCTTAGGACCACCTTAGTTGTTATTGCCCGGCGAATTGGAGA
Source organism: Ottelia alismoides (assembly GCA_037367405.1). NCBI lineage: Eukaryota > Viridiplantae > Streptophyta > Magnoliopsida > Alismatales > Hydrocharitaceae > Ottelia > Ottelia alismoides. The sequence continues at coordinate 857,798 of JAZKJV010001384.1, forward strand.
GAGCGAAACTTGCGCCGGACAAAGACGTCAAACATGCCTGGTTGATATATGATTAGAAATATTTTAGAAGATATTTAGATCCTCCTTAACTGATACTGTGCTGCTCATCTTTTTCAAGCAACTTGTAAACTCTCAGAGGGCATGTTCGGTACAAGCATAAGGCCCCGGAATAGAGGAGAATAAGGGGCCATTTTCCTCCCAACACGGTTCCCCGTGGTACGACTATTTCCCATTATTTCATCTTATTTCACTCTTATTCCTATCTTTATCCCACCTTACCTACCTTTATTTCACCTTATTCACCTTATTCCCATCCTCCAACCGAACAAAGAATAGACTCTTATTCTCCTTATTCCCAATCCTTATTCCTTCTTATTCCCGAAACGAACGGGCCCCGTTGCCCATATATCCAATCTTTTTAGTTAGACTTAAAGAAACCCCCTACTTCTGTCTTTATATGTTCATTTAATATGAAATACCAATAAAAGCATACCACAATTACCTTAAAAAAACAGGCGTTCTCCTACCGAAAGCTCTAGCCCTTTCCCGTCTCCATCGTTGCGGGCCGGTGAACGTACCGTATCGTCAGGGTGGTCTCCGTATCCTCCCCCAAACTGCCCTCACCTCTCGATTAGACGTGTGCTGCAGCGCCATCAATGCCCACACGAGCTCTTATGTGAAGCAACACCTGTAGGCCTTTAGGTCACACGTCACGCGATGGGCGACGGCAGCGCCAGCAGAAAGAAGAAGAAGAAGAAGAGCGGAGGCAAGGGAAGGAGGAAGGTCATTACGCCGGAGCAGCAGCTGGCGACGAGGGCCGTGCGCGAGTGGGCGGGAGCTGAGGAAAATGAGGAGAGAGTCGTGATTGAGCTGCACTCCCACTCGAGGTGCAGTGACGGCTTCTTGACACCGTCGGCGCTCGTGGAGAAGGCGCACCGAAGAGGGGTGAGCCCTTCTTTTTCTGGAGTTTTTCCTCTTGTGATTCGTTGCCTGTCGTTGATCATTGTTTGATTTGGCGGAGTTCCTTTTTTCTTTTTTGTCGATGATGAAGATTGGATTTTCAGTGTGCTGATGTGAGAGGGAGACGGTTAACTTGTTATTTGGGATGGTATGTTTATCTAGCTAGGTGTCCGGTAGTTGATATTAAAACCCTGTTTGATTGCAGTTGGAACAACTTATCTTACGTTCTCTCAAATTCAAATTGCACCAACCAATCTTCTATAGTTCTTCTCTCTCAAATTCAAACATGCCCTAAACTAAAGACGATGCAATTTGAAGTGATGCGAGAATGCCTTAAGTTGAGAGTACATTCCTTCTTTTTGTTTTGTTTTGATGTCATGTAGTAGTCGGAAAAAGTTCAATTCTTTTCAGGTAGGATCGGGACCTGCCATTAGAATATAGGTCACTCATATATACACTCATCATGGGTGGAAAGTTGAGATGTTCTGAGAATATTCGTGTTTGAAGAAAACCACTGCACATTCTTTGTTGTTGTGCTAACTTCTCAGTGGACCTAACAATGAGCCCATGATGACCACCTTGCTGTCGAGCTTTGACGCACACAATTAGCATTTGATAACATTACAAACTGTGGGTTGCTTTTTCCTCGATTTTGGCCGGAAATGGTTGCGTCGAGAACATGATTAAAGTTAGTAGGACTGGAGTTACGGAGGGTGGACTTGTGATAGTAGATGATAAAGGAGGGAAGAATGCCAACTAATCAAAAGTAGATTTTTGTTTTTAAGAAACCTAGAAGCTAAAAAAATGCAATGAACACAAAAGATGAGGCAGGTTCTCGAATTGCGTAAGAGTAGTAAATTGTGTTACAACAACAAATCCTTTTCCCTCGATTAAGTAGGGTTGTCTACATGGATTTTTTGCCTCCGTTCAGATCTATTTTAGCTCATTTTTGGGCTCAAATTCAAATAACTAAGATCTTTTCAGATAGTCTCATTCCAACATTTCTTGGGCCTTCCTCGCCATCTTTTAACCGGCTCAACATACTAAATTTCGCATCTTCTAGCTGATGCATTAACCGGCCTCATTTGCAAATGGTCAAACCATTTTAAGCGGTTTTCGCTCATCCTATCCTTTATCGGAGCTACACCAACTTTCCTTCTGATCGCATCATTCCGAATCCGATCTTTTCATGTATGATCGCACATCCACCTTAACATTTTCGTTTATACTACTGTCATTCTTTGCATGTCTTTGGTTCAAGATTGATGCAACGTGAAATTAATAAATAGGATTTAATTTTCGCACATTAATTAGAGTCCAATTTTATTTATGATTAATCGAGTCATTGTATTTTTTATTTAAATAAAGAGATCGCATGTAATCTCGATTTAATTAATTAGTCGGTTAAACTAGGTAGTTAGTTTGTTAGAGATATTTAAGGTCAATTAGGATAAGTTAGATTTAAATTTTGAATTTTGTTTTTATTTGTAATCCCATCCCTCCTATATAAAGAGATGGTAGCCTCTTGTTTTAAAAGAGTTCAAGTTGAAATCATTTTGAGATTTATCTCATCTCTCTCCTTTTCTCTCCCCTCTCCATGTGATCTACGATTCTTTCTCGATTCCCGTGCAACTGGCATGCTTTCTTTTCCCATCCATCCAAGTTCTTCTACCAAATAATTTTTCACCATTAAAAATTTTATTTTTCTCCATTGTGAAATTCAATTTGCATCATTTGGTATAAAAGCATGGCATTTAGATCGTCTTCACAATCTGACGATCCCTCATGTCGTTCACGCGAACATAAATCCAAAGGATCTCGCTCCAACGACCATGCATGGCATGCTGAAGTTAGACAAGCACTATCTAATATGCTCCAAGTTTGCGCAAATATGCAAGCTTTGGCGTCACAGATACGAGAGCTGCGGAATGTTGAGACATTGACATGACAATCAACGAAAAATACCCCCAAAAACGCCGCAAGGCAACTGTTCAGGCCGTTGCTGTTCAACCACCGTTGGCGAAATCGATTCCGGCATCGTCCCCAACGACCCTCTCGGCCCCGTTGCTGCCCCTCCTCGCCTCCCTCGCATCCTCGGTGTTCAAGCCAATTCCGACACCCCCTCTCACTACCGTCCAACACCACCAAACCCACCCACCAACGCCATCCCTTGCCGGCGTCGCTGGCCCTACAACCCTACTACAACTCCCTCCCACCCTCCAAATAGTACCGTCGCTACCACCCCTTCTGCTGCCCCCGCAACCCCAACAAACCCCCCAGCTCCGTCGTCGTTTCACCCCCTTCCGCCACCCCCACAACCCGACGAACCTCCCAGCCCCGTCGTCGCTTTCACCTCCATCCACCGCTCCCTCCCCACTAGAGCATTCCCTATCACCTTCCCTTGGCGAATCCCCCAGCCCCATCGCCTCTTCCCGCCACCCCCACCCCTCCTGCACCACTCCCAGCGCTGTCACCACCCCCCCTTTTCCTCCCCTCTTGCCACCACCCTTACGACCCAAAGCCGCCCCACCCTTCTTCTCACCCCACCAGTGTACCACCGCACCCTTTACCCTAACACATCCCCGCAACCTTGCTAACATTTTCCTCGCATCCTACGTCCGATGAGTCATCGCCGGCACTTGCATCCTCGAGACCGCCTCTTCCACTCGTCCAGCCGCTGCTACCATTCGAGGAAGGAGAAACCCCACCGCCTTTGAATAGTTGAGGAAGGAGGAACCCCAACGCATGGCTCCCCTCCAAAGAAACCCGAATTCCACAAAACTAGGAATTGTGAGTTGATTTGGAAATTTTGCAGTAAAACTCCTCCCCCCAAGAGTTCTTATCTAAAGGACCAATTGGAGAACTTATCTTATGATCTTTATTCAAATGAAGTGGTACGAAAATTGCAGGGACAATCTCCAGTTGAAAAGAACTACAAACGTAATGCTGAATTAAGGAAGCAAGGTACGGTACTAAAGTCAATTGCTCAACGGATTCAACACGACATCTCCAATACCGCAACCGAAATCAAAACCACTCATCATGAGATTAATTTTTCATAGCGACAAAGAGTTGATGCAACATGGAATTAATAAATAGGGTTTAATTTTTACGCGTTAATTAGAGTCCAATTTTATTTACGATTAATCGTGTCGTTGTATTTTTATTAAAAGAAAAAGATCGCACGTGATCCTGATTTAATTAATTAGTTTATTAAATTAGGTATATTCGGTTAAAGATATTTAGGGTCAATTAGGATAAGCTAGATTTAAAATTTGAATTTTGTTTTTATTTTTGTAATCCCATCCCTCCTATATAAAGGGGTGGTAGTATCTTGCTTTAAAGGAGTTCAAGTTGCAAATATATTGAGATTTATCTCTCTCATCGAGACCTCCGTACTGGTAGGGTATGTGGCACAAGAGGACATCAGACCGTTCTTCATCCGAGTTCAGTAGAGCATACAGTTAGGATTCAAATCATATAATTCATATCAACAACCTAGATATTTATAATGACAACCATAGCTAAATCCCTTTTTGATAAATATTCTAGTGATAGTTATAATGAATGATTTCCTTTTGACTGGGTATGAATTTTTTATAAAGGTTTATGACATTGACATATCCTTTTTTCATGTTCTTATCTTCATATTATCATCATATATTATATTGTTATATATTATATATTTGTCAGATTAGATTATTTCACTAATAAACATATTTATTATACATTTTGTAATTATTTTCCTATATAAACCGAGGCTTGCGCCTTGATCGCCTCGAGCTACGCCTCGCCTCGCTTCTAGGAAATACCTCGTTCCACCTTTTGTTTTTTCAAACCTTGCAGATGACAACATGCGATTAATAAGGTAGCAGTTTGGGAGAACGACATCCTCCCAAAACGAATGAGGGGTATGGCTCTGTATAAGAAGGGTACTAGCAACATCAAGGATATGGCGATGTTCTTTTCAACGACCCCATTTTGTTGGGACGTGTAAGCACATGTTCTTTGATGAATTATACCATGAGAAGTGACGTACTGAGTAAGATCACGAGTGCAAAATTCTAAAGCATTGCCAGTCCTCACAATCTTGACATTCGAAGAAAAAACATTACGAACTTCATTAAGAAAGATTTGGATCACGATTCCAAACCTCAGACTTATTTTTCATCAGAAACACCCATGACAAACGAGAATAATCGTCCTCAACAACTAAATAAAAAACGATTTCCCTTATGATCAGGAACATGACTTCGCACCTCAAATGTCCACACAGAACAACTCAAAAGGAGAATGACTACTCTGACTTTGACGACTAGGAAAGACAGACCGCTGATTCTTTCCTAACTGACATGCTTCACAATCGAATGATGCTCGAGGCGAGATCTGAGGATGAAGATGACGTAAGTTCTGGAGGGGAAGATGACCAAAACGCAGATGCCATGCGAACGGAGAAACAGAGTTAGTTGACTGAGATGATAATCCAACACAAGGAGTTTGAACCAGTATGTAGAGGCGTTCGTTCTCACAACCACAATCAATCACCTTGTCAGTTAGAATGTCCTGAAAAACAAGAGACGATGGTTCAAATATAGCATGACAATTCAAATCTCTAGTAATCTGACTGATAAACAATAAGTTCATAAAGAAATCTGGAGCATGTAGCACATTCTGCAGACATATAGATGGTGTCGAACTACTCTCTCCCTGTTTTGTGATTAGGAAATGAGTCCCGTCAGCTATGATGACAGTTCATCATGGAGGAATCTGTCTATATGCAGTAAGCATATCTCTATTGCCACACAAGTGATGTCTTGCCCCAGAATCCATAATCCACTCTGTAATATTAGGACCAAGACAAGAAGTAATCGCAATAATGCTACCTAAGGTGCTGGCTCCAACAGAGGATGCTACATCAAGATTAGATGTGTCACCGGAGTTGGTAGGAGGCTTAATATCCCTCAAACGGGAAACTAGATCGTCATATCTCTGCTCAGAGGAAGATGTAGAGACTAGAGCCGTACCCTGTTCCGCAACACATGCGGATACTATAAATCCATGCTTGAAATAGCATATGTCCTCTATATGTCCAAATCGATGACAATAGGTGCATGATGGATGGCCACAACCTCCTCTACCACGTGGTCCACGACCACGAAACTAAGAGGTACCCCCCTTCCACAGGAGGCTACCATAACAGATGGATTTTGCTTTAGAGTAGGAGATGAAACGTTGATCCGGCTCAATCATCGAAAGGCTTCCTCCATAGGAGGAATAGTGGCGTCTACCAAGATCTGTGAAGATGCTGCCTCGTACTGTGAATCTAGTGATGCCAGGAAGATACCAACCATCGTGGCATTCCGATATGTTTTCTGCTCTTCAGGAGTTGCTGTGAGGAGCATAAAACTGTGGAGCCTCTCAAACATCTCTCTCAGGGTCGTGTAGTATGCATGAAGGGGCCGCCCGTTCTGCTTTATAGTGAAGATGTCATGCTGGAGTTGTAGAATCTTCATCTCATTATTTGCCTGTGAATAGCAAGGAAGGCCTTATCGATATCGATATTGTTAAGAAAATAAACATGCGGAAGCGAACATGAAAAAAGATAAACAACACTAAGGAACACAGGATTTTACGTGGAACCCTACTCCGTGAGGAGCGGGATGAAACCACGGGAGAAGCCCTCAAAGGGGCGTGTTATGCATTGCACTTTTCTCAATGGATACAGGAGGTCTGGGGCTCCTTATATAGTCTCTCCAGAGCCTCCAAGTCCCACCACTAGGCGGTGTGGGAGTAAACACTGGACGGGGTAAATGGATCTTCTCTAGGATCCAATTACCCTGCTACAACTCAATAGGCACACAACCAAATACTCTAACACTCCCCCTTAAGCTGGAGCATGCAATGCTCAGCTTGGACAAAAAGAAAGAAACTCAACTCAACGCTACAAGACACTACAGACAATATCAACCCAACACGCACACTGCTGCAGTCGAGGACGTTGCTTCTTATGTCGTGCTGGTGAGGAGGACGATCGGGCTGGAGTGTGAGTCAACTGAAGACTCGGAATCTGACCATCGAGTCTGAAACTGCGCCTGGAGTCTCTTCGTCGGAGAACTGGGTCTCTCCCATCTGGCTCAGAGAATAGTGCTCTACTCTGGAGTACCTATGATACCACATGTTAACCCTTGCCCACATGGCATAGGGAATGGTCCTCTGCTCTGGAGTCCCTATGGCTCACATGAAAACTCTGGGCGAAACAACCACAAGAATGATAGGGACCACAAAACTAAAGACCACATACTCGTGCGCGTCTGAATCTCGAGACTCGGAAATATCTGACGTCGAGTCTGAAACTGAACTGTAGAGTCTGAACATCTGGCTGGTCTGCAAATCTGGATCTGGAGAATCTGAATAGACCTGTGACTCTATATATATACTCCCCCTTTCTCCCATACTTGTCGGAAAATTGACATCGACTAAGTTGGGAGAAGACAAGATAAATAGGGGGTAAACAACATGAAACTTGCGGCTTTGTCAATTTTTTTAATAGCCGTCATGATGATTTTTTTTAACATAAGCCGTTCAACCTCCTTTTTTTTAATACTGCTTTTCAATTTTTCTTTCTTTCTTTCTTTTTTTCTTTTTTTTGATAAACTTTGCATACGACTTTTTTTTGTACGCGCCCTTTTTTTTGAAATCATATTTTTTTTAGCATCCCCCTCCATAGATATTTTTTTAAACTATCGGCCCACATGGCCCTTACAAGTATTTTTTCCTTTTAACATAGCAGCCCATTTGCGCCCAAAACCTACGCAACGCAACCCTATTTAGGGTTGCTTGTCTGAGAACCCTCTTCACGAGAGGCATCGCCGCCTGCACTTCTTGCCGTTGGAACACTTCGTCTGGGGATGCGTCTGTAGAGATCTGGAGGGCAGCGAGAACCGGGGATGCGCGCGGAGTCGCGCCATGCGATGAAGGGCGTGATGCACCGCCGAGATGAGATGCGCCGCCATTGGAGAGAATGGGAGGGGTTGCCGTCACTTGGCTGCGTGAGGCGCGGGGGCGTTGGAGTCGCAGCCGCGTGAAGAAGAGGGATGCTGGGGCGGCGCACGCCTGGGCTGCGCTAAGGGTGCCGCCTTGCGCCGCTTGGGGATATACGGCTTGTGGGGCTGGGGCGATGGGGCCCGCTCTGCGGCAAGGTGGCAGAAGGCGTTGCTTGAGGTTCGACTTGCGCCTGGGCGCATGACGATGGGGCTTATCGCCCTGAAGATGTGCGCACAGGAGATGCGCCTGTACCTGAAGTCGCGCCTAGGGGGAGTCGCCTGTGGGTTTGTTGCTGATGATGGCTCCGCCAGGGGCTTTGGGAGCCCGCGCCGCCGCCTGTTGTGCGACTGGAGAGATTGGAGTTGTCGCTGGTCTGGAGGATATGATTTGCGGCCTGATGATGCGGAAGCACTGCTGCTAGGGTTTGACGGCGACTAGGGCAACCGCCTGAGGTTGCTGCTTTGCACCTGGTGATGCGCGCCTGGAAGGCAGATGGCGCGAGGCATGCTCCTTCATCGGCTGAGAGTATCGTGCCTAGGGTTGAGAGCATGCCCAACCAAACATAGGGTTTCACAAAACCCTAGAGTTTCACGAACAACTTCCAGACCTTAAAAAAAAAATTAATCTTCAGGAATCGAATCTCAGAAATAAAAACAAATCTTCAACAATTGAATCTCGAGAATGAATAAGAACATGAAAATTTTTTCCGAGAATCGAACCCGCTTTGATACCATGTTAAGAAAATAAACATGCGGAAGCAAACATGGAAAAGATAAACAACACTAAGGAACACGTGATTTTACGTTGAACCCTACTCTGTGAGGAGCGGGATGAAACCACGGGGGAAGCTCTCAAAGGAGCATGTTATGCATTGCACTTTTCTCAATGGATACAGGAGGTCTAGAGTTCCTTATATAGTCTCTCCAGAGCCTCCAAATCCCACCACAAGATGCTAGATTACTTATCCGAAATATATCCATCATAACTCATCTATTCCAGAATAATGTTCATTTCGTACATTTAAAAATAAACAATAAATGTAATCAAATATCTAGGTCATATAGACATTCTCTAAGACTAACTAAGGGCTCTCCCACTGAAAATATGACATTATCTATTCGATAGAGATTGTTGCAACGATTGCATCAATATCTATGTGGATGACCATTAAACCTTAAGATCAAAATTTCTGATCTTCTAAAACTTATGCAATTCAATTGCAAATGTCATCGGAGGAATGAGATACAATTATTGGACTTTAATCTTATCTTATAAGCAAGTCCTTTTCAATGATTAAATGTAGATGTAGATTATTTCGATGCACTATCCGAATCCTTCTCTAAGGATTCTAGATAGACTTGATAGTCATACTATCAACACATCAGCTTGTTGCAGTATTGGCATTCATCCAACTCTTTGGATGTCATATGGAAGTCATATAAGTAATGTCAACTCTTTGACTTTCCTTCTTACTTGGGTCCGACCCATGCTTCCACTGCTCCCTTCATCTTGAAACAGCCATTGCTTAAGATAAAGGTTCTCTTATGTTGAACTCAAAAGATTTCAACGTAAGAGTATTTCAACATTTATATATGCTTCTTTTAATTCATACAATATGAATACTATGAAGATTCATGATTGACTTGAGTATAGACAGTAGAATGATGACACTCATCATTTTTACATCCATCTTAACCCAAAGACTTTGGTTCAGGTAGGTACTCAAACAATTTGAATACATCATCTCTTATAGAGCTACCATTCTGCATAATGCAGAGAACCATGTCATTCATGATTAAATGCTGAGAGCACATATGTATGCCAAATTATCTTCTTAGGTTTTATAAGGATTATTTAACAATTATGATCTTCATCGACATGTCACTTCCAAAGTACATTTGATGAGAGATCAAGACTATAGAGACATACAAAGCCTAAGGTAATGTCTTACCGTCTATTTTAATTGGCATTCCTCATCATTATGAGGAAACTTGCATATTGCAACCACATACACTATGTGTCCAATTGCAAGTACAATATCTTGATCATGGATCCGATCCATGATATTTTACTGGTTTTTATTGAGTATAATAATGAGTGGATTTAATGAAAGATTATCTGAAATAAGAAATTTGCATAAATACTTTACTTTGATTTATGAATTTTTTTATATCAAAGTTGCCTTGCCTTGTCAACACTGAAAGTTCATTCCCTTAATCACTTTCAATGTAAGAGATATACTTACCATTATATTTCAACAAGATCTGGGATCTCCTCTCTTATCCTTGTTACATCCCAATAATATGAGAAACTGTAACTTAGATAAAAAGAAGCGGGAACTCATTCCACCTTGCAAGTCCAGCTTGCCTTTTCCAATTCGATCTCTAACACTTGAACCCACCACCCCTAAGGTGATGTTGACCTGCTGCTAATTGAACCAACCATCAACAAGAATAGTACTCGCTATGCGCAATCCAATATCGCCCCAATAATACAAAGAACCGATACCGGGGTCACTACGCATACGACCTTAACTCTTTCGAGAAGCAAAGAGCCCGATCCAGATGCGCTTGCATGCAGGAGCTGTCACTACGGACAAGCGTCTCCTACATACAATCCCTGGCGACAACACCCTTCACCTTGATGGGAGACCATGGTTGCCACTTATGTGATCCTCCACCTCATATTCAAATTTTAATTAATTACCATGAATCCTATTCATGTAATTAATTCTTCCAAGGGAAATGCACATCTATTCATAATAGAGTGCTTTTAATTGGACATAATTCATTTAATCATATTAAATCAATTATTAATCTAATCTAATATAATCAACCAACAAACTTATTTTTGTTATTTGAATGGATGGTACAATCTCAAAATACGTATTATTCGAATTTTAATAATTAGAAAAATACATCATGATCTCTTAAGCATCATTCGTTCCCTACCCGCTGTCATGGCCAGTACCGACGGGAGTGGGACAAACCACACATGGTACAACCTGCTACCCCAACGCTCCCCGACTAGGCACCATATCCGCCTCGGGAAAAAAGAATGCCGAGTCAATCACTTTGTACTTGAGATGTTCATTGGTTTTTCAACTAAAGTTATACCATATAATATTTATCAAAACCATTTTGATAATATTATAAGGAGATTTGCTAAACAAAGCCCCAATCCTATTCAAGCAAGAGGGTTTTGCATGTAAAAGTTGTCCTACAACTATTGTAGGATAAACTAAAGGTTTTCATGAAACAATGTTTGTTGGTGATTTCATATCAACCAATTGTGATCAAGATCAATTATCTTATCATTTTGGTTAATGCAATGTCATTAAAGGAAATAATTATCATTTTCAAATATTTCACAAATATTTATCAATAATCATTTCAGAAAATTAACAATTAATTTCCATCAATTTATTTGAATAACTATCACAAGGTTCATGATCAAGTTTGTTAATTTCCAGCAGTGACCCCTACTCACTAAATCAACATAACTCGATCAATTTAAATCCAATTAACGCAAACTAAATTTATTTGGTTAACCAATTTGATTTAAAACAGAATCCAAGTGATAATTATGCATTTTCAGGCATTTAGGAACCGTAATTAACTCTTTAATTATGTCACTAACCACCATCCCCGAAACAGTGGATATATGTTCAATAAAACGATCATATCTTGAGCAAACATAATCCAAATTACGTAAACTCAAATTCCACATTTTCCTTGTTTAATGTGGAACATTATCAAAGTGATATTTTCAGGTTTAAACATTTTTAAACAGGGCCGAAAATAATCATAAAATAGGGCTGCAAAAATAGAAATGCAATAGAATTTTCACGAACCCTAACGAGCCCAAATCTTCTTAGGTTTATGGATCGTATCTAAAACCTCCAACCTGGCGCTCTCGTACACTTAGAGAATATGAGAAATCCTTAAGTGCATCATGGAAGCGTGATGATCGCATCTAATGCGATCGAAGCGACTAGTCGCTTGGTGCAGCGGAATTTTTAAAAAAATTTAAATCATATGATGAAACCATATGATCCAAGAACATTTCTTGAATCGTTTCATCTAACCACAAAGTATTAGAAATACCTCTTGAAGTGTGGTTGCGATCACTTGATCTCTAAAGTAAGAGATCCTCCTGACTCATGTCCGATCCACAAGAAGACACTTACGGGCGCGATGATGAGACATGTGCTTCCTGCAATCTAAGATGAAGATCCAAGCGATGAATCTTTTGATTTCGTCCAACGAAATCCGATGTCTTCTACTTGTGCTAGAAGCACCAAGGAAGACGGAGATCCACGAGCAATCGAGACGACAACACGACGGCGTAGCTACGACTGCAACTCTCTCAAGAACTCAAGGCGGACGGCCACCCTTAGAGAGAGAGATGGCGTGAGAATGAGGATAGAGAGAGAGAGAGAGAGAGAGAGAGAGAGAGAGAGAGAGAATAGACGTGTATTTGAAGGGCTAAGGCTGCCCCTTCTTATATATTAGTTTGGGAGTCCATGGATCACAATTCATGGGATACACAAAATCAATGGTTAGATTGATTTGTGTTTTTAATCAATGGCCATGATCATTGTTGTTTAATAAAGCAACAACAATTTAATTTATATTAAATTAAATATATGTTGTATTATCATCAACATAATTTAACTTAATAAAATTAATCAAGATAATAAAGAGGACAAAAGAAATCTTCCTCCTAAAAAGATGGGGCGTCACCTATGTATAATCCATGGGTGACGCCACACCTAGATTAGGTGGATTTTATCTTCTTTATTTTTTTATGAGATAAAATCTCATTATCTCTTAATTATTTGCAACAATATTTATTGCAAATATATTCACTAAATTAATTCCAAATTAATTAGTGAATATTTCAATCATGCCATTGAAAAAAAGTGAATCTCATTCACAACCCAAAACAAAATGTGAATTATATTTCCAATTAATCGTCCAATGTGAATTCAATTCACATTAACCATTAATTAGTATATATTATTTACAATTGAGCTCTCTCTAATGTATTATAAATCATATTTATAATATATACTGATATTATGGATAGCATGGATAGTACTATCCACATTATGCATTTCCCTGATAATTAAATCTCATTTAATTATCTTGGATAATCAATCTCATAATATGAATCTCATTCATATTATTCTTGATAATTAAATCTCATTTAATTATCAACATCTTGTTGCTTGGATACATAATTCATCAAAGGAATTATTCTTGAACTCTTTCAAGAATAGTGTGCTTTCTCTGCAGATACTTGGAGATAAGGACATGGCGATTGTATTGTTCCACGTATAGTGACTTGGACATTGAGATCATATCTCAAATCCAGATCTTACGGACCTCCCATAGATGCTTGATTAAATCAAGTCCGTAAACTTAATTTTCTCATTGCATCTGAATCTCATTCAGATCAATGTCCAACACTTGAACTAAGATCAAGTTACTTCTCTACTGAGAGGAGTTACTAAAATCCAGACCTGTTTCATCACTCCCTCGGAATGGAAGCGTCATGGTTATACAATCGTTTATGATCACATCACCCTCAGGTATTCTCAATACCTGTACATCCTGCATACTAGAAGACCTTGAATAAACCCGAAGTTATAGATCTCTTTTAGACTGTCACATTCAGGGTTTTATCATTAAGATTCTCATTTGATCATTGGGATATGGTATCGATCATATGCTTTCCAAAAGCATATATCATACCTCTAAATTCTGTCAAGCTTCATAAGCGAGACGATCATGCATGGAATTTATCGATCCCAATATCTCATGAGTGAGCTTATGTCTTCCGGTTCAGAAGTGAACCTGTACGATCCCTTTGAGAGATCGTATTACTCATATGCCCTCATATGCACACCAGCTCGCCAGTATATAGACCTTGGTTAGTCCATCAACTCCTTGGTCTACCAAATGTACATACTCAGACATATAGTAACACATCTGTCTCCGGTCAGAGGATGTGTGCCTATATCGCGACAACATACGATGTAGGACTTCGGTTATCTCGATCTCGTTAAGTCAACTCTTTGTCCTAACTAATCTGACACCTCCAAATCTCTATTCCTGTGCACATGATCTGCATCAAGAGGTCAGTTAGATATCAGCCTTTAGAGATAGGATTGCCATCTCCCACTAATGGTGGAGATCACATCTTGATGATCATTTGACGGTGCTTGATGAGTCCTCAATGTAACTCTTTAGATATTCATCCAAGCACCAGCCTCTATGATTCAACAATTGAATCAATAGCTTTATGATGTTAAGACAACCATGGTACATAACCCTAATTGTACTAAGGGACCTATTATGTAAATTAGTTATTCTTCATTTCATATCAGGGAATGATATTTGCAATAATATTTATTATATAATGGCTCGCCGTGGGCTCGCATGTCCAACAAGGTGGGGGGGGGTTGCTTTGATGATGATGAAGGACGGCGACGAGGGTGGGGTGAGTCAACGGGGGCTTGCAGGCGGAGGGGAGGAGGGCTTTGATGATGGTGGAGGGCAGCGACAAGGGTGGGGGTCGACGGGGGCTTGCATACGGCAGTGGGGGTGGGGGGGTTTGCGGTGGAGAGCAGCAACGAGGATAAGGTTATCGATGGGAGGTAGAGGCCGATGACGACGGTAGTTCGAGAGGTTGCAGGGGGTGGAGGAACGGGGGCTTGCAAGCAAGGCGATGACTTCATTTTGGAGGAGGTGGTTGGAGGAGGGGGGAGGAGGTTGGTGCCAGAGGATGAAGGGGAGGAGGAGGTAGTCGATGAGAGGGAAAGATGGGAGGAAGAGGTGGGTGCTGGAGGATGAAGGGGAGGAGGCGGGGGAGGGGGGTTGGAGGAGGAAGGAGGTGGTCTCATTTGTAAATAATGGGAACTTAAAGGGTGTAAAATGTAAAATATTTGATTGATACCGTCATATTTAGCGGAAAATTAGATGGAAGTTAACACGAGGTTATAGGTGTAAGAGTTAAGTACTATTTAGGATCCTGGGTGTAATTCGTGATTATCCTGTATATAATTATGAAATTACTCATGGTTGTGGGTTTAAATATCCCTAAGTAAAAAGGCACCCAACTCTCAAAATGATTAAGGCACCAATTACTTGACTTGAATCATGGTTTTCGGAGTTCAACAGTAGTTTAACATATCAATCAATGGGTAACAAGTCCAAGAGTTTAACACGTCAAAAACTCATTAATACAACTTAATTCGAGCTTCTAGAGGCTGTTCAATGGACTCATCAGAAGATGAGTCGACTCGACTGACCACCCTTGTGGTTGGAGTCGACTCGCAGGGTCCAAATGCCTCTTTTGGTCAACTACGGGGTTCCTTAGTCGATTAATCAGATGATTAGTCGATTAACATACCTCTTAGTTGACCGTTCAAGAGATTTATTTGTGGTCCCTTATTCCATGCAATCTTTAAATGAGATTTTATTAAATTGGATCAAATCTTATTAAGATCTTGATTGATTGAGAGATTGAGATGTATTGTTATATCAAATCTTAGAAGGTATTTTGGCTTATAAAAAGGGGTGGAGATTTTGGCACATAAAAAGGGGTGGAGCCACTACTCCACACAACATAGCAAGAAGAGAGAGAGAGAGAGTTATATATTTACATATATGGGAAAAATAGGGCTGTCCCTTTTGGGGGAGCTAACTTGGTTCCCCCTCCGTTTCCCTTATTTTTTTATTTTTTTGAAAAATACTTCCATGAAAATTCATCACTATATCCCTATATTATGTCATTCAAGTTTCGTGGGAAACAGAGACTCCTACGGCCTCCATTTAGATAGTCATATTCTAACGGTCACATAATTGTTGAAATTGACCTTGTATGGATGGAGGCCATAGGAGTCTCTGTTTCGCACGAAATTTGAATGATATAATATAGGGATATAATAATGAATTCCACTGAAGCATGTTTCAAAAAAAAATGGAGAAAATGAAGCGGGGGAACCAAATTAGCTCCCCCTTGAGGGCAACCCCATTTTACCCATATACAGAGAGAGGGGGGGGGGGGGAAGAGAGTAATGAAACAAAGAGAGTTGTATCCGCTCTTCTTAATGTATCCTGTTTTCTTCTTCGTATACTTCTGTGATGGTTGAATGTGCCTTCATTTTCCCCAAGTCTACTTTGCATTTTAAATTATGCATTGGACAGTCGTTGCATTTACCGTGAGATTACTTTTTCCTTCTTCTTCTCTGTTTGTTTTGTCCTCCCATTTTGACATGTAAATATTAAACGTGTGTTATGTGCAAGGTGACTTATTTCCATTATTTACGTACATGATTTGATTTATCCAATGAAAAACATGCTCGAATAACACTTCCTTTTCTGGCTTGACCAACAACATTTTCATATAGTTTTACATGCACTAAGCGCACTATATTCATATTTGTGTGGTACCTGGCCACTGTTCTTGGTTGCTGTCTGAAGTTGCTGTGTTAACTCCCTTTATCCAAAACAGGTAAAAGTTCTTTCTTTAACGGACCATGATACTATGGCTGGCATACAAGAGGCCGTTGCAGCTGCAAATAAATTTGGCATGAAAATAATTCCAGGAGTTGAAATAAGTTCTATATTCTGTCCACGGTATATCTTTTCCTCCAATTGTTTCGTTGATGCAATTTTTAATAATTACTGACTTATGGTTGTCTTTGATTACGTTTCCAAAAATCGAGAAAATACCCTGCATACATATGGAAAAGATCTTTACAGTATTGATGCTCCGTCATCAATTTGATAGCATTTAGTAGATTGATGTCTGACTGTTGCTCTGATAAAATGGATATTTGGAAGGGAAGGATCTGGAGTGGAGGAGCCTGTTCATATTTTAGCATATTACAGCAACCTTGGACCCTCAAGATATGAGGAGCTTGATAGCTGCTTGTCAAGCATCAGAGAAGGGCGTTACCTACGAGCAAAAAATATGGTTCTTAAGCTTAACCAGCTAAAAGTGCCAATTAAGTGGGAACAAGTTACCCGGATAGCTGGGAATGGTGTGGCTCCTGGCAGGTTACATGTTGCTCGTGCGATGCTTGAAGCAGGCCATGTGGAGAACTTGAGGCAAGCATTTAATCGTTACCTCTATGATGGTGGACCTGCCTATGCTACGTAAGTCTTAGCCATTACACCTTGTAAGTTTTTTGAGTTCCTGCAGGTATCCTATTTTCACTAAATGAATGCTGTCGTGCAGAGGCAGCGAGCCACTTGCAGAGGAGGCTGTACGGTTGATTTGCCGAACTGGGGGTGTCGCAGCTTTGGCTCATCCCTGGGCGTTAAAAGATCCTATTGCTGTTATCAAAGTCTTGAAGGCTGCAGGACTTACAGCTGTTGAAGTATACCGGAGTGATGGGAAAGTAGCAGGTACCACATAGTTGTTTCCAGTTCAAGGGCCGGTCCTTTTTTTCCTTACTAGGCAATCTTATTTCACTGACCAGTTCTTGATTTCTTACAAGACCATCTTCACTGTATCATGTTTCTTCTTGGACTCCAGATTTTGAAGATCAATAATTATGTTTTCCTGGGCAGGGTTCGGTGACTTGTGCGATACTTATGGGCTATTGAAGATTGGAGGGTCTGATTACCATGGAAGAGGTGGGAATGATGAGTCTGAGCCTGGTAGTGTCAACCTTCCCGTTGTTGCAGTTCATGAGTTCCTGAAGGTTGCTCACCCCATTTGGCGTGAAGCTATCAAGGACTCCCTTGCTCGCTTTACCGAAAACCCTTCTGATTCCAATTTGGAGAGGTTTACTAGGTTCATGAAGGTGAAGGATACCCAGAAAAACACATCTATTATATGCTCGTGGGAGAGGATTACATCATTGTTGTCTTCATTGTTAGCCGATGGGGAGATAAATACGGTAGAGTTTGAGGAGCTGATTCTGAAGCTTAAGGATATCAACATCGGTTGTGATAATCAACAGGGATTGGTGTCACTGTAATTTTATCCCCCTTCCAAATTCAAATAAATTTTCTAGCTGTGTCACTTGTTTTACTGTTTCAAAACTCTCTTCCTATGACAAAATATGCGGATTTTACACCCGATCAAAAAATCTGCATAATAGCAGCTATCAATTTAAGATAGATATGGTAGTTACAACTGCCTATTTAAGCACGGGAGACAATATCTATTTGTACCAGTTTGTCGATATGGACTTGCTTGGTTTCTAGGCCTTTGAGGTTGGTTACGATAAAGTTTTCCTTGATATGATCATTTCTGTTCACAGGTTATCCATTTCGGTCAGTCATATTTTAACATGCAGATGATCATTTTCTTTTAAACTATTGGTCCAATCCTAAGCTAAAACCAAAGTCATAACTAGGTCATCAGTCTCAAAGTCTGATTAAGTCTCCTGTATTCATTGCTTGATTAAGTTTCGAAATGTCGAGTAGCATGAACTTCACATCATAATTCACCCATGGGGTAAATGAATGAAAGCCAAATTGCAACCAATGCTCTACTGTAGGAGCATGCATGAGAATCTATTGATCAAATTGAGACATGATAGGGCATTCATAGTTTGTTTTCATTAGTTTGGTGGCCACTTTACATGGGATCTTTCTCTAGATTCAGACAGTATATGCGAAGTATTCGTAAACGGTGTTTGTACACACACATATAGGATGTCGTTATCCCATGTAGGCATATATATATATATATATATATTACATAATCACTAGACTGGTGTTCAATTCCTTCATATACTATATCACCTGAAGCAGAAAGCAGAGATGCACATTTGCTGCATGGTATCTGCAATTGATGGTTGGCCATGTCCCTGAAAAAGGTGGTAGCAACATAAATCTTTTGAAAAGTTGTACTGCATCATCATTTAGTATGTGTAACTCGAGGAATCATATCAATAGCATCAATGGAAGTAATCTCTCAAAGATAAACTTTTGGAGTGTATTCTCAAGCTAAAACATGCTACTGATATCGCCTATGTGACCCTATTCTGTTACCTAGGAAGCTGCCCTAATCTTTGGCTGACAGCTCTGCCGTCTTGGTTGGGTAGTGGCTCCACTTACTTCAAGCAGGTTTGGGACTGTTTGGTTTGATAGCAGTTTGTTGTGGGCATGCAACAGAGGGAACTAGGATGTGTTCATCAATGAACTCAACAGTCTGCAAGTGTGAATTCTCTCCTACCAATAATGCGAAATGCTTTGGCCGCTGCTCTAGCTTAGGACATAGAAGACTAGTTTTCTCGCCAAGTTGTCATGCATAACCGGGCATAATCAGACCCTGCTAGATGTGCTATGCTTGAGATCGGAGTATCATCTCGAAAGAGCCATCTCAATTTGAATAAATATGTTGTTGGGGAATGCTATTGGCAAACTAGTAATATGTCAATTTGTTCAATGATAGAATGGCAGGCTAGCTGCTAAATCTCAATCATTGATGTCAATGTGCACTTCTCCCGCGCCATCTAACCATGTCTCATTTGACCTAAAACACGAACAAAAATCAATTCCACAACATCGTTTCTAATGGAATTTCGAGATCCTGCAACTGAGATAGATTTTTTTTGTTTATTGGATTGTCTCTCGTCCACTTCTACAAGCTTTTAATTAATTAAATAAAGCCTAGAAGGGGAGGAATATATAAAGACAATGCAACCAAAGTGAGGGCTCAGAGGAACAGAAACGTCGTACTGATAAGAAATATAGAGGAGAGGCAAAAACAGCAGCGCCAAGAAACCATTGGCCACAGATACAGCCTCCAGTTCCCCAACAGCCCCCCTTTCAAAGCATCAAACAAATATAATTGGCCTCTCATGCAGCATGCGATCAAGACAAGAGACCCCCAAAACCAAAAGCATGTCGTACCATCTTTACACACCCTTCACTGGCTCTTTAATTGCTCGGCCTATACGTCTTACACTGTAGTTGCAATATTATACCTACCTACCACTGCATGCACTAAGTTTAAAGAGATAATTCGTTCTGGTTCAATAGAAACATCGATTATGTTTTATATTCTTCGGCTTGTCTTTATGCATAATGTTCTTCCTTAGCTTCTGTCTTTGCAGGATGGTGGTTACTGGTATATCTGCTGGTCTTCACTTTATCTTGATAAGAAGCAAGAAAAAAAAAATCCAAATGGAGCACGTATAAACCAGATGGAGACTATATTTCCTAGCTCGTACGTGTAATTCATAGAGTTGTAAAAAAGATATCCATAAATACTCGACTGTTAGAACAAGATAAATACACTGAATGCACGTCTGGTATTGGAGGCAATCTATTTTTCAATAAGGCAGACAGTGCCTTGGAGGCTCTTCCACCCACCGGATTAATGTATGGTATAAGGTGAAAATAGCTTAGACGTCCTTCAATTCATTAGAAGAATATCCCTGTCAATGCTAGAGGCTTGTACTTCAGTTAAGCAAACTGAACCTTAGATGCTGTAAAGAGCTGATTGCTCGAACATTTCTTGTATATATAGATTTGTTACATTTGTAGGTGATGTTCGCAAACGAAGACGGAAGTAGAAAGAGAGGAAGATGGTTTAGACGAGTGCATGCCAGTTTTAATATATACAATGTTAGCTGCCGTCATGAGTTGAAGGAGAGAGAGAGAGAGAGAGAGAGGCTAGAGATGAAGAGACTGACTACACATGATGTTACTCAGCGAGATCTTAACCCAGCAGATTAGATCATGTTAGTGTGAAGGAGTTCATGGCATGGGCGGACCTAAGTTATGGGTAAGGGGGGCACGTGCCCCCCCTCCCGTTGTTAATAACCTATTATCTATCCTTAATTGTGCCCCTCACCTCCCTCGCTATGTTCATTTGTGCCTTACCCTCTCAATTTAAACCACCGTACCCTATCTAGGGATAAAAACGGATGGAATACCGATCTCGTATATACTTATACCCATATTCGTTTCATCTCTGTCTAATATGGATACATATACATATATGATTCGGATATACATTAAGGAAACCATATCCTTGAAAATACGAGTATGAATTCGAATAAGATATTTATTGAATAAGATATTTATCGAATCTGAATACGAGTAGATTAAAAAGCAGACCCAAATACGGATTGAATAAAGAGTCAATCCAAATATGAATTAAATAAAGAGTGCGTACAAATATGGATCAAATAAATAGAAAATCCAAATATGCACTACAACAAGATTGAGCTATAGTGATTTTTTTTTTCAAAATCCGTCACTAAATTAGCCGTTGTTAAATATATAACGATGATTTTATTTGTTGTGAAATGATTTTTCATACTCAAAATTAACGACGAATATCATATATGTCGTTATATCATTAGCAATGGTCCACATAACGACGCTTATTCATTGCTATTTTTCAAACTTCTAATTAATAGTCGTTATATATTTAACAACGGCTAATTTAGTGATGAATTTTGAAAAAACCATCACTATAGCTCACATTTTTTATAGTAACGGATCAAATAAAGTCTACATACGAATACAAATCGAATTTTTATCTAAGTTCATAATGATTTTAAAAAAATGATAATGGACTATAAATAGGTTGCACCATAATAAAAGGGAGCGTCGAGGTGACGTGTTCTTTATCGGAAGTAAGAAGATGTGGTTTCATAACTTTTGTTCGTGTCCATCTCCTAACAAGCAGAAGTTTATGTTTATTAATATCATTAATATATTATATTATATAATATATAATACTAATATAATAAAACGAGTCGTTCCTTATATTACATTAACTAATATATAAAATAATATTAAATATTGTATATATATATGTTCGGATCTAGATATTCAAGCCATTACTATCTATATGTGGAAATTTTTACAACCCATATCCGTATTCGATTAATATCTGCATATAGATATCCATATTCTGTATTTTTTTGAATACAGTAAGCGGATATTCAGATATATCTATATTCGGATCTTCCAAAATATTATCATTTGTATTTCGTATTCGTCAAAATTAAAGATGCAATTTGTATTTGTATTCGCAGGTGTTGAATTTCTACACATATGTGCATTCTTATTTGTCAAATTTAAAAAGTTGTATTTGTATCCTCCATTTAACGAATGTGGATACAAATAGATATGAATATGTTAGTATTTATTTACATCTCCTACTATGAAGTTTCCAATGTATTGACATATGTTAAAGCAAGTGCTGTATTACAACAGGAGATCCGTTCCCAGTTTCATGATACAAAGTAGTAAAGAAAATGGGTGCAAGCATGATGGGTGACATGTCCCAAGTACGAAGGACAAGCAGGACCCCGTAGGATAAAGAGATGGATCCTCTGCTGTTATAACATGTGTTGTAATGCAGGGGAGCCACTGGATCACCATCGGACAACCCTTGAAGGGGGTCGAAGATGGTTGGTTCGCATCCCGATGGTGATCCAACGGCTCTCTTGCATTACATCACCTGCTGTAATAACAAAGGACTGATAGGATTAGGGATGAAAATGAATGTGAACATATTTGTATCTGATGCACATTCGTATCTGTTTTATACATTTTGACATTCGTATTCGTTTTAAAATGGAAGAGAATATGGATATCACTTTGACATTTGCTAATACCTACATTCGTATTCGTATATTCATTTTCGTGCATAAGTATAGTAATAGATTTATTTATAACTGTGCCTAGCAATATTTTACGAGTACATTCATCATTATCGATATAACCTTTATGAAATTATTATATATGGTATGTCTATTTATGTGTAAATCATCCTAAACATGTATATTTTAGTTAATATATTAAATATTTCTATTATTATTCGTATCCGATTCGTATTCATTTTACATTCGTATTTGTTTTTAAGAACATGGTAATGCATTTTTCATATCCGTCAATTTTCATATCCGTATTCGTATTCGTGTTTTAAGATGGATAATTATATGATTATACCTACATCTGTATCACTATCCCACCGTTTTCATCCCTAAGTAGGATACAAGTTAGCACTTCTTGCCCGAGAGTTGTCATGCCGTGCTTCGGATCAAATCTTCCCTGGTAATTCGTGGCTTTGTGGACTTTATCATCGCCTACCCATGATGGCCGAGTTGGAGATGATTAGGACGACGTTGTTTGCATCCATCAATTATTGGGAGTAAGCATTAGGGTTTGTTTATCCGAGATTGGTTGCCAATGATGGGTTGAAAAGCACCCACCTCCTTTTCCACTTGGTAAAGGGGACGGGGGAGAGGGGTGATGCTCAACTTGAGAGTGTGTCAAATTGGTGGAGTCCAACACCTCCACAGACCATGTTAATGTACTTTTCTTGCTTTACACAAGATGGCCGTTTCCCCGAAGTGGACTCCGGTCCCTTTGATTGACAAGTAGCTTAAAGTCCTAGCAATGATCAGTGTGTGCATTGACATGCACCATGTCGCGTGGCGAAAACGCGCAAATAATGCAAGGGTTGATTGATTCTTATGACCATGATTTTGCGAAGCAAGCTAAATAATGGACCGACAAGGGTCTGTTGATGAACGACAAACCGATATGGTGAATCCAAGAAATCCATGTTCTTTTAGCTTGATAAGACCGAGATCATCATTTTAGGATCTATGATTAGTTGTGGTTGTGATATTCGGGTTATACTACTACCGAGAGTCATCCATGAAGAATCTCCACGACCCACTGCGCATATAGTAGCCATGTGGTTGAAGGTCATCGGAGATTTTTTTTTGACTCAAAAAAGGGGGAAACACTCATAGGTGTCCGCCCCATTATATTAAAAGAAGAAAGATCACAATAACTAGGACTCGAGTAGAGTCCGAGCAAGGTACACAACATTCTCAACATAGAACCTCTCCGCACAAAAAAAACACTGTTTCTAACAAGCCACAGAGCCCACAGACCCGCAACTGGTATAGATCTTTCAGCATTTGAACGGAATCGAGAATTGAGGAGAGATCCCCAAAGTGAGGTCATGCTACTGTGATCAACCCAATCCACATTCAAGGTATGCCAGAAATCCTTCGTCTTTTCACATTCCAAAAACAGGTGTGCAGTAGACTCAACACTAGTATTGCACAGAACACATGAATTCTCATCAACGTGGAAGATGCGAGACCATCTCTCCCTCGTGAGAAGCCTCCCATGTCTCAGAAGCCACAAGAAGACTCTAATGCGAGTTGGTATCTTCAGCTCCCAAATCAATCTACAATCCTTAACAAGGTCCTCCTGAAGGGGTTCAACAGCCTTGATCAAAAAAGAGTAGGCCTTCTTGACAGAGAAATCACCCTCTCTCCAGATCCAATGGTCGCACCCAAAAGAGGGGCTCTCAGACGTCGATAGCAATTCCATGAGATCATGTAACTCCTGCATACGTTGCTCAGAGAGCGCACCAGCAAAAACAGGTCTCCAGACTCCATCATCCCACAAATCAGCTACACATGCACTTTTGTCCACCGCCAGACCATATAAGCGAGGGAAACTTGCTGCAAGAGACATGCCCTCCCTCCATTCATCAGTCCAGAATAAAAAGTTACGGCCATCACCTAAGCGTCGCCGAAATAGATGCGGAAGATCATGGAGAATTGCACGAATACCATTCCATAATGATGTCCCAAACCGTATGTGACGAAAGCTACTAACAGAGCGGGCCTCAACCCCATAGATACCTCGTAAAAGCCTACTGCAGATATCATCCTTGTCGCCCCAAATTCTCGCAGCCCATTTCAAAAGAAGGGCACGGTTCATCAGATCCATTCTCGGCACGCCGAGCCCCCCATCCTCCTTTGGCAAAGTGACCGTCTTCCAATCCACAAGATGCATTGCATGGCCATCCCCATTGACCCTTCCCCAGAAAAAACCTTCGCATAATCTTCTCGATTCGAGTGCGAATCCCCACCAGAAAAAGTCTCGTCGACATGAAGAAAGTGGGGATTGCCGCCAGAACAGACTTCACCAGAATCAGACGCCCACCCCTAGAGAGCAAGGAACCCTTCCAACTAGCCATCTTCTTTTCCAGTTTCTCCACCACTGGGATCCAGTCAATGAGGTTAAGTCGACCACAACCCAGTGGTAATCCTAAGTATCTTATCGGCCTCGTACTGCGAGGACATCCCAGCACCACAGAACAAACCTCCACCTCCTCGTCCAGAAGACCAAAAGGGATCATGCTTGACTTATCTCTATTGAGGTTAAGGCCAGAGAGCTCCCCAAAAATTTCCAACATCATCGACATTCCTTTCACCTCAGCAACCCCACCCTCGATAAAAAAATAGTGTCATCTGCATATTGGAGAACAGGAATAGAGATGTCCCCCCTAGAATATTCTGCCGTTAAACCATGAGCCACCACCTAATTCACCATACAAGGCAACACATCCACCGCCAAAACAAAGAGGAGTGGCGCCAGAGGGCATCCCTGACGAACCCCTCGCTGCGGCTGGAAAAAACCGCCCTCAGGACGACCGTTCACCAGAATCGAGAAAGAAGCAGTGGTGACACACCTCTTCATCCAGGTGATCCATAGATACGGGAAGCCCCTCTTGGACAATACAGACCATAAGAATCGCCAATCCACACTATCATAGGCCTTGGAGAAATCCACCTTCCATAACACACCCCGAGTCTGTCGTCGCTGCCAATCTGCTACAATCTCAGAGGCCATCACTAAGCTGTCCTCAATATGTCTCCCTGAAATGAAAGCAGATTGCACTGGAGAAATAAGCTCATCAAGGACCCCACCCAGCCTTTCAGCAAGAACCTTGGCAATAATAAGATAGATGGCATTGGAGAGGGCGATGGGACGGAAGTCCTCAACATGAACGGAGGCCTCTTTCTTCGGAAGGAGAAAAAGAGAGCCTTGTTGATTCTGTTGAAACCAGCGTTACCAACGCTAAACTCCTCCAAAACCGCAAGCACATCATCACCCACAACATCCCAGAATTCACTATAAAAAAATACCGGAAACCCATCTGATCCAGGCGCTCCCTCCCCATTCAAAGCAGAAATAGCCCTCTTTACCTCCTCCTTCGTGAAAGGTCTAACCAGATGCTCGCTGTGTTCCAAAGAGAGTCTTCCCGCTCCCGTACCCGCCCACCTCCAAGGTCTTTGCACCACCCTTCTCGAGATACGATGGAAATAGTTGACAAAAGCTCTCCCCATCTCCTTTTCTCCCTCCACTCTGGAGTCCCCAACAACCACTACTCGAATCAGATTTCTTCTCCTTCTTCCATTGGCCACCGCATGGAAGAACTTTGTATTCGCGTCTCCTTCCTTGATCCATCTCTGCCTTGATCTTTGCTTCCATTCTGCCACTCTCTTCTTGTCCTCTAGAGCTACCGTCTGCAAAAGAACCCTCCTCTCCTTTAACTCCTTCTCCAGCAGATCTCTGGAGTCCTCCACCTTGTCCAATCTAGCAATACCCTCTTCTGCAAATACTCTACTTACTCTCCTGGTCTCCCTTACCTCCTGCTTGAAAACGGCCAGCTTCTTCCTCAGGCTAATCAGCTTTTGCGATAGGCGAGAAGCTGCCGAACCCTCTCCCTCCGTGGATCGCCAATGATTTGTCACCAAGTCACGGAATCCATCGGAGATGAGTGACAAGGAAAGAGTGTAGAGGGAGAATAAGATTAATTTACGTTTAAAATTCATTTTTATGGTTACCTATTCATTGATGTTACATAGGAACACAAGTTCATGATTGAAGGGAAAAAACGAAGGGATCATAGAACTCTCGAGCTCAAACAAATCTGGGGCTTCAGTCATACTCAAGGAACAAGGGTGTTGGAAAAATTCATGTTACAATGAGATATACCGAGCTATATCCAATGATATGGATACATATTTATAATTGTGTTTTAATCCTTTATATTCCTTCTCAATTAGTTAGTTCGACATACATATCAACCATATATCTACCTAGTACACATTCTTCGCATATTGCATTAAGGCAAATTTTTAGGGAAGACATTGTCTACTTGATCTTTTGACTTTAAATACGGAAGGTAAATACATGTCATCTTTCCATAAGTACGTCCTTATCATATTCAAAATGTTAAGCTCCATCATCCGCTGGAATCTCCAGTAACTTCTTGCCTTGGGACTCCATTGTCTAGTCGAAAAACCTGACGCTTCACGGTTTATTATATCTCAAACATGAGGCTCTCAGACGAGGGGAATGAGAAACTTCTCAAATGCAAGTGCAAGTTGATGTATTAATCGCTTACGATAATATATTAGACATTTACCGAACTTATCTTGATCTTCCTCAATCTATGTCTTCGCTCGCTTTATTACTCATGTGGCTCGGCTTGCTCTTGAAAAAATCACAAACTATTCATTATTTCCAAGATTAATTAATTGTGACCTTTTTATCATATTACATTTTGTAAATGATACTGTTAGTGGCAGGCATTCCTCAACGGCTACAATACAACCGTCGTCCTTAGATAGTTACATCGGTGACTCCACGAACAACCTCTACAAGGAAAGTCGTGATTGGCATGCCCATGGTGACTCGTCATGTGCATGCCTCGTGGACACCATGTGCACGCTTGGAGTTGTTCGTTTATTGCCCAGTCATGTGGTCTGGCTGACGAGCACTTGATCGTCAGGTGCTCTTACACAAAGAGGTCACCCAAAGGCTCGCTCGTCCACAAGTAGGTGAGCGCTTTGCACATGTGCTCGCCCAAACTATAAACTTACAAAAAAAATATACAGCTCCAGCGGGTTCAGATGTCCCGTCAAACATGTAAAACCTGCTTATAAACAACTACAAGTGCTTATTAGAATTGAGATAAGTACCTGTAATTTGCCATCTAACCGACATCTTCTTATACCTGTCAAATTGGATTAATTCGAGAATATAGATATAAACTTACAAACTAACATGTAAGTTCATAGAAAACCTCATTAGATGTAAAAACATCATATCTAAGAACTACCATAATGTGTACACACATATAGATGTTCTAATGGTTCTATAGTTGAATTCTACAAGTACACCTGAAGCTAATATCAAAGTTCTTACAAATTTAAAAACTTACGAAAAATTCTACATACATAGAAAGAGTTCATCAATCATTTCTTCTTCAGTTTAATTTTTTTGAAATCAAATTATGTTTTGATTTCTTTTTCTTCTTCTCCTTCTCCTTAAACCTGTCATACTTGCGTGCCTCTTTTTCTGGATCATTCTCCTAATCATCGTCATCCGATTCAATCTTCTCATACTGACATGCACACACTTGCGACCAATAATAAGTAATATGTATATATATGAGTATGTGAAGATAAAGAACTATGAAATCATTACGCTATAAGGAGAATGCTTACATGTACGTCGTGAAATGTTCTTGGATCTTGGTCACCTTCTCCACCATCACCGCCATCTGAGACAGTTGTTGTGCTGGTTGTGGCAGTGAATACGACGACGGCCATCTGCAGAATAGGAATGAAGATGTTCCTCCACATACTATGGAGAAAGATCAGTAAACGTCTTCTTCTTATTCGCCACAACATCCCTCTCCTCCAACACCTATAAAAAATTTGATGTTTAATATGTAGATACACTTAAAATTTTGTATAAAATAAATTAATATTTACTATACCTATTCCTAAATTACTTTATCAAATGTTGGTTGTTCTGTCTCAAAAGTCTCATCCCATTTCTTTGCATATAGAGCCAAATAACAATCATGAAACAAAAGTTGAAATTAATTACATGATATAATTATAAAATAGATTTCAAATTTCTTTAAAAATAAAATACTAACCATCAACGCTCCTACTTCAGGAGTAGACCATTGAGACTCTCCCTCCTTCCCACTCTTGTGGGACCTGGATCACCACTCTTGAAATGAGGGCTCTCTTTCCAACCTAGTAACGTGAGAAGGGAAGACAATTTATTATGAAATTTTGTATAACAAGTTAGTGATTAAAACATATTTTTTTAAATTACCAGATTAGCCCTAACATGATTGTGACTTTTGGAGCCACTAATTGACCTAATTTTTTGCTTTTAGCAGTTTGTCCTTCCTGTCATAGATCTTCTTGCAAAGTTAGAATCCGAAATGAAGGCATCACAAAAACCATCACACTTACAATGAATAATAAATAAATATAAATTCATTGGAAGAGGTTATATTCTAAAATATAAGAAAAGACTATTCCTTTCCTCAGTGCTCTATACCAGTGGGTATCTCTTCATCTCCTCAAAATTCATCTTCCCACATCCTATCTTCATATGCGAGTCTCTTCTTGTCTTAAAAAGGTAGTGCTCATCCTCTTCTCCATCAAAAGATAAGCCTCCTTCCCCATACCATGAGAAAAACGATACCTACTCTGAAAAGTTGAAATGTTAGATAATTAAGTTGTAACAATTATCATCTAATTCAATAAAGTACTATTCTTACCAGGAAAATCTCAAATAATCTTTCCTCCTTGGCAGCAGGAATGCTACACCATCGAAATTAGGTACTAATCAAAAAGGTCTTCACAATGTTGGTTATCTCCTTTGCAACCCAGTTGCTATTCAAAAAATCACTGCAAAAATTTGTATTTTTAAGAGGATATTTATGAAAAATAAAATGTAAAAATTTAAATAAAATTCAACTCTCATATGCAGAAACCTCCAACAAAGGGAAGCATTCTGAAGTATGCCCACCTCTAGTTGATAAATGCACGTGGATGCTTGGACATCCCCAAAAAGGAGAATCTGAATCCATTGATGTCTACGAAGGATCTGGGACATGGCATGGCTCGGTAACGGCTGAGGAAGAGGATTCTCCGTATACACCTCCATAAAAAGGAGGAAAGGGGATAACCAAGAGACTTGTAATGGGATAAGATTCATCGAGCCTCTTTAGGAAGAAATCCTGAATCAACGGGCGGGGTCAACTGCCAACAAGAAGGTAATTGTAAGGAGGACAGATGACTCGATCGTTGAGATCCATGTGATCCCCCACGTCCAAAACTTACCATGACTATAATGGTAATATAATAGTTAATTATAAAAATATTAATAGAAAATAATTTTTAATTAAATATGAGAAAATACTTTACCAAAGCTTATGTACCATTTTCTTAGTTTTATAGTAATTTTCAAGTAATTCAACATCTTTGGGTAACCTTTTCTTTAGAATTATCAACATAGCATCAAAATTCTGATCAATCATATTATACTCCATCTTCACTGCTGAGAGTTTTGAATATATCTTACAACCCGACCATAAAGGTTCTTCTACCTTTTTCAACAACTCATAGAAGTCTTCTGACTCACCATGCAGTTCCTCTTCATTAGGACAATAAGGGTTGAACTATAAACCTACAACGCCCATAACCGCTTTTACGAGTGGATTAATGTTATATAGATTAAAGAACACACATCACATATTAATACCCACACTTCAACACACACACACACACACCTACAACTTGCATTTCTAAATCACATATAATTGGAAATCAAATCAAATATCAATACATGTTAAACTAGTAATTACATAATCGAAAATAATATATAACCTAAAATCTAGCATAGATTGGTGAAAAAAAATATCAAAATCTTACAAACCATAAATCCATCTTTTCTCCATAAATATGTAACAAAACTAAAAAATAAATGGAGGAGTCACTGAAAAACTTCAAGGAAGGGGATAGTGGGCAAGAGGGAGGTGATGGAGGCTTGTCGACAGTGGTAAAGCGAGGTCGAAAAAATATCGGAGAGGGGTTTGGGGGAGGAGATTGCATATGAAATGAGCCCTGTAATTAGGCATGCATTCTGTTTACATATATTCTAATCAATCTAGATCTTGATTGCCCTCGACTCCTTCATGAAATCTTCTTACCAGAGAGTTAACCTTCACGTGAATCAAAGAGTTCCCTAGGTCAATCCTTGAGTCGAGCACAAACCCTAGACGAAGAGGAATCTCCAGTCAACATGTATATATCTCCTTCTCCACCATTTTAGAGAATTCAATCCATTCTAACCTGTCATAACCCCATGATTGGACCTAGAGTGTGAGCCCTAGTGACATAAGACACTCCCCAATCGATCCGTGGTGTGGAGAAGGAAGGTAGACGTGATTCAGGCCATCACCAGAGCTCCTCCGTGCTGTTCTACTCCCAACCATTCTCGATCGGGTGAACCCTCTATCTTTAGTTCTTTCGATTCCTAGGATAATCAGTAGAATGGTTTTGTCTTTTATTTTATTTGATTTCGTTCAACATAACTTAAAATTCAAAAACATTCTTGCTGGAGCTCTACGCTCATGCCATTATTTCCATCGTTTTTGATCGTGAATCGCACATCTGAGCATCTCAACATCTTGCCCCCTTCATCTTCTACCATCTTGACCATCCTCCACTTATGATCTTGCACAGATCATGGAGATCCATGGTTAATCTCCACCCTTCATTGGAGCACACTCACCCTATCCATTCCCTCCTCCATTTTATGCAACCAGTGGTCGAGGAGAACCCTCCTTGATCCCCAAGTCTAACAGTGTAGGCCTCGGGCCCCAAATACCCCATATGGGGTGAATCAAACTTAGGAGAACCAACCCCATGCCCCTAAGCTTTGCATGAGCTCCAAGCTTCTTCCAATGAGGCATGGATTGTTTTAAGCCCTTCAATCGATGAAGGGACCTCCCATGAGCATTTTCTGGTCATTGATAGTTCCTGGGGTGGCCGGAGCATGGAGAACAAAATGATCAAAGCTCGTCAGGGGAGAGTTCTTTAACTGTTCTTCCAGGGTAGCCCAAGACCATATGATCAAGAAAAAATCCCAATCATAGTAGTGATAACGTGATTCTTGCAAGGGTCTAAATAGTCCACACAAGGCGGGACCACAATGTCGCTGCGACGACCGCTCACAAAACCCGTGTTGATCAACAATGAACCCACAATATATAAGAAATGAGAAACAAATGTGGAGTCAAATTTTTTATAACTCTACAAATATGTGTATAGTATGCAAGTGTGTAGAGTGTCAAACCAGGGAGCAAACAAGATAGAACAAGCGAAAATACCCAAAATGTGGTTGTGAATATTTGTCTAAATGTGCTATATTTGTGGATTTTAATTATATATATATTTATTTAATTTTTAATTTTATATTTTTATATTTTGATTTTAAATTTACTGATTTTGTCTTTTCTTTTTATGTTTTATATTTTTATATTTTCTTTTTCAATAATAGAATATATTTACAATATAAGAGAGAGAGAGAGGAATAGAGTATTTATAAAAATAGGTAAAAATAATCAAAAATCAGGAAACACAATGTTTTTGGTCTTTTTATAATTTTGTGATATTTTTGTGATTTTTTGAGATTTTTATGGATGTTTTTGGTATTTTTAAAAGTCAAAAATACTAGTAAACAGTGAACAATGTTGCTGGCTGGAATTAAAATGAGGATAAAAATTATCAAACAGTGTCAAAAATTCCTCAAATTAATTGTAGAATAAAGGTAATCAAATAAGGGAACTACAGAAACTGAGTTTGTATTTTTAAGATTTTTCTAGAATTTTTTAGACTTTTGTGAAGTTTTTAGGAATTTTCTAATTTTTAAGGTTTTTTTTGAAATTTTTAATGGTCCAAACATTAAAATATAATAAAACACGCAAAATGTAATTTTTTTGGATTTTTTCAAAAACTTTTACTAATTTTTATGGATTTTCTAATGCATACAGTGCTGAAAATGCATTTTTTGATTTTTAATAAATATGAAAATGCAATAAAAATGCAAATTAAAAATATGGCGTTAAACTACAATGCAACAGGAGCTTATGTATTTTTTTGGTAATTTTTCGAGTTAAAATGATGCATGAAACAAATGCAAACATCCAAGCAAAAAGACAATGATGGCAAGGGCATAAATGTCAATATACAGAAGTCCAAGGGCCTACTTGCAAAATTTCCAAAGATATATAACATTAAATACAATTTTCTGGACTAAAATTAAATACCCAAACCCGGAGGGGGTTTGCTGCAAAATGTCCAACTCACATGCACTGGGCACGTGACCTGGCAGGGGTATTTTTGCAATTTTACAAAGTTCCAGGGGCTCAGATGCAATTTTACCAAAGTATTACAAATTAATTAACAAGTTCATGGACTGAAATGAAATAAATAAACCCCCAGGGGGTCCTGTGCAAAATACCCAGCCCCCTCACGCGCACGGGCACGTGAGGTGACGTGGATAGGAGCTAAGTACAAATATGGAAACTACGGGAGTCTGGATGCAAATATTATAGAAATATTTAAACTACAACTAAAAGTTTATGGACTGAAATAAAATACAAAAATTGGCGAGGGTGGAAGTGCAAAATACCCATGCCTAATATCCTCGTGCGCGATCGAACGGTGGAGGGCCACTCACTTATCCACGTGGCGCGTGCACAACGCGCGATGACAGTTAGGCGATGGTTGGCTGAGATCAGATCTGGCGAAGAGATCGACGGTTGATGCAGAGTCAGATCGGACGGCTGACGATCAAACTGGAGCGGACCTCGGATCGGACGGTGGAGAAGCGAAGAGGAAGAACGGGGAAGAACGCCGGCGAGGCGAACTTCCCCGAGCTCGATCTCGGGTCTCCGGCGGTCTGGAAGCGTGCAAAATGGCCCGACGTGCTCCTGGGAGGTCAGGCTATTTGCTGGAGGGCTCAGGTTCATCGGAGGAGCGTCGAGGTGCTGGCGTGAAGGCGGCGGAGCTCGGAGCTCCAGGTAGCTCCGGCGAGTTACGCAAAATGGCCCCCAGGAGCTTTGACTGTGCTTTGACCTGCAAAAAGGGGTGAGAGGGTCCAAGGCAAACTGCCTGGACCCTGCAGAGGCGAATGGGAAGTCTGAGATGGTCGGTGGAAGGCTAGGGGGCTTCGGCCGGAGGTGCGCTCCTGCAATGAGCGATGGGAGGCGAATCGATGGATGGAACTCGGATATTTTTTAGGGGTTTTTGATCCTGAAGCTAAGGGAAATAAGAGAGTGATAAGAAAAGGAGAAAAAGGGCAAACCTCGAAGGTGGAGGACCTGAGGTGGTAGAACCTTGACGCCGGAGGTCGGCGGAGATGGTGGAGCCGATTCGAGGCTTCCTCGACTCGCCTGCGGGTACGATTGAGGAGCTGCCACCTCCGGCAACGTGAAGAGCGCAACAGGGAGGAGGATTGATGGCCAAGAAGGGTTCAAAATTGGGCTTGAAGGTGGCGGGTCAGATATATACAAGGTGGTGGCGTGAGTTTGGGAGCAAGAACATGCACACATGATGAAGATCTGGGGAGATCTGAGGGCTCGACGAGGATCAAGGATGTACAGAGATGAATTCCCAAGAAGGAATCAAGGGGAGAGGACGAAAGGATTAGGCACAAGAATTTCTTGAAAATGGGACAAAATCACAGGCATCAGAAGCTTGCAGGCCTCGGTCAAGGAGTTGACCGAGGTCAACAAGCGACTGCACCTGGTTGGTCCACGTGGACCAACCAGGAATTCAGAACCAAAAGTTATTTGTAAAATCGAAATAAAATAGTAAATGAATTTATTAATTTTAGGTTATAAAATAAAAAATGTTTCTTATTTTATAAAGAATTTTATGGTGATTTTATTTATTTTTATGAGATATTTAATTACAAATTACCTTTTATGCCCTATATAGGTATATATATCTATATATTTTGTTATTTTATTTTTATTTTGTATATTTAATTTATTTATTTTTGTTTATTATTTTATAAATTTATAAAATATCTTTATACACTTAAATATATTTTTATTTTATTTTTCTGATGTATTTTGTTCACTTAATAAAATGTACATAGTAATGATATAGGTATATGTACAAATATTATACCTAGGTGTGTTGTACATAAGTATTTTATTTTGTATTTTCTTGAGGTTTTTGTTCCTATTTTAATGTAAATATAAATTATAAATAATATTTACAAAATTATAAAAATATAAAATTATGAAAATAATGAATAAATAATAAAATGAATATTCTATTCTGTACAAGTATACAATAGGGGTCCAAAACTCAACTTTCAAACCATAGCTCCGTCAAATGCGAAACTACCTTCATTAAATAGATTATTTTAAATTATATACAATTAAAGGTGAGTTTGATGCATTTCGAGCTTTTATGTGCAAGATACAGGTCTGGGAAGTTGGTATTTTGGATTTTTATTTAGATCATAACTTTTTATCTGTATAGTATTTTTGTATGAAATAAATTTTGTATTTTTATTTATTTAACTATCTACAACTTTAATATACAAGGTATCTTTATTTGAGGTATAAAAAAGTGGAACGAAAAATAGGTCCCAAAAATGAATAAGGAAAGAATAAAATGAATAGGTGTCTGGCCCTTATCTCCCCCTACTTTATTCCTTGTCGACCTATTCATCAAGATGCCTAGGTCTCGGGGTTTCGGGTCATAAAATATTTAAAATATTTTATTCTTTTTCTTTTCTTTTATTTATTCTATAATTTTGGCTTTAAATACAGTATTTTACACACTATTTACATGCTCATGCATGAATGCTAAAATGCTCTAATTAATGGTATTTACATGCATTTGCTAGGGTTTTTGTGGCCAAAATGATAGAATAAAGATGATGAAATGTGGATTCATCATCCCCCTATACTTTACCTTTGCAAGTCCCTAGCAAACACTTATGCAATAAGCGCAGAAAGAAAAACAAAGAAAAGAAAAAGAAGAAAGTGGATTAAATTTGATTATCAAACTTATCTTCACAAAATCAAAGTTTGGAGCTTAAATCAGACCTTTGGAAATTTTAGTGCGGGCAAAACCTTAATGAGAACCGGATTTGAAATCCAACAACCCCTGAGAATCCCAAAACTCTGCTCAAGTCTCCTCAATAGCCAGGTCAGAATACTTCAACTCATACGCAAACCCTTACGACTATGAATCTGACTCCTACAGTGTAAGTGATGGTGGCTCTCCCCAACTGGAATGATAAAGAGACTGACTTCTCCAATATGACAACCCAATGATTCCCCAATCCAACAACTCATCCCTCAAGGAGCAGGGTATTCCCTTCTAAGTTC
Source organism: Ottelia alismoides (assembly GCA_037367405.1). Taxonomy (NCBI): domain Eukaryota; kingdom Viridiplantae; phylum Streptophyta; class Magnoliopsida; order Alismatales; family Hydrocharitaceae; genus Ottelia; species Ottelia alismoides. The sequence continues at coordinate 893,849 of JAZKJV010001384.1, forward strand.
AAGTGGCAACCGGCTTAAGAGGAGGGGTGAAGAGAAGAATGGACGGTAGCCAGTGTAGATACCTATCCTAGGATGCAAGACCAGTGTAGTCAAGTCATCCAGCTGCAGGCTCACACGATTTGACTTTAAAGCTCAAGCTTGCTTATTTGACTTTACACATATGTATGCTCCGGCAGGCATTTTTATTTTTGTACAGGCCTGTCCATTTTTTTGGAGTTTTTGCTTTTGGCATTTTTTGAATACTATATACAACAACATTTACATAGGGAGTTTTTCCTCTTGAGCCGGTAGACTATCCCTCTTTTGAAGCTTTATTGCAACCAACAATCTCCTATCCTCGAAACTCATCATCACTAGACGGGTTGGGATGCACTTCCCTCCCTAGAGGAGGACAAGTGTTTCCACCTGTGTGCGTCTCATACCGGTAAATCCAACCTCCTCACCACTCCAACTGAGTTGAGCCAAGTGAAAGGTGCAGGTGCCCAAGTTAGGTCATTATCAACAAGAGTCGTGCGCGTGCTCCGAAATATTCTACTTAGGCAGTCAAGAATCCATTGAACCAAGTCCCGTGATCCTCAAAGAATTAAGTCAACTAGACCTGAAGTACCTCAATTCCAGCTCATATAAGGTTCCTGTTACTTAGGTAGATTTTAAGGTCCAACGAAGCTCCAATCTACGGATTTTACTTAGACTTGTTCTACTATCAAACTCAATCCGAAAAATGCTCATGCTATGCAAATGATATGCAGAATGCAGAAAATATTTTTGTGATGCAATTTTCAAAGATTTTGAACTTTTTATGGGATTTTGAAAAGATGATGCATATGCATTTTTTTGTATTTTTCAAAAAGATTTTTCAAATATTTTTGGATTTTAATTTTGCAAATGTTTTTTGGATTTTTGAAAATCATAAGTTTTTGGCTAAAAGCTAGGTTAAAAATATTTACATCGGGATGCTTCTTATATATACAAGAAGTGAATTTTAAAAATTTACAAGGGTAAGTGGTCAATTTTATAAGTATACACATAGAGAATTTTTAGGTGAGATGTAAGTATTCCTCAAACTTATTTGAAAAAGGTTTTTCAAGAAATTTTAAAAACTATAGTCCAAAATAAATTTTACAAACAGTTTTTACAAACATGTACACACATTTGAAAATCATTTTGCAAAGGTTTTCCAAACAGTATATGTAGATTTTTTCAAATATTTTTGCAACCTTTTTTCAAACTCTTTGCAAATCGCTTTTCAAACCTTTTATTTCACACAAAGAAAATAATTTTTCAATCAAAATATTTTTACAAAGGTTGAAAACATGTACAGAGCATTTTCCAAATAGTTTTCAAAAGATTTTTCACACAAATTTTCAAACTATTTTTCAAACATTTTGCAGAGAATTTTCACCTGATTTATTAATCAGTAAGTACAAAAAGAATTTGAGAAGTATAAACATCTTTTTATTTTGTTAATGAATTTTAACACGTATAATTATCCATTTTTAATACGAAAGTACGAGTTAAGGCTAAATTATATACAAAGTATATACGACCCCCCTATACTGAGCTTGAGCTATGTCCTCATAGATCGGAGAGAGAAAAGATAAGACATAACTCGTACTAAGTATAGGCAAGTCTAAAAAATAAAGTAATGAAGGAATGAGAAGTTGACCGTCCCCCCTATACTTAGGATCAAATAATCCTAAGTATAGCAGACTGTACAATGCAGGGAGGGTCAAGGGTGGGAATGAACAAATCATACTCCGATTGTCTCCCCCTATACTTAGGGTCAGATACCCCTAAGTATAGACAAGAAGAGGAGACCATGGAGAAGATCAAAGAAGATAGGAAAGGAAAAGAAGAAAAGAAAAAAAGAAAAAAAAGAAGAAAAGAGATCACAACTCAGTGTGTGCACCCCCCTATACTTAGGATAAGGCGTGTCCTAAGTACATCAAAATCGTAGGATGAAGATGGGGTGACATACATAACGGAAGAATGAATGATATATACAAATGGATCTGTACAGAGGAAGATAGAAGTGATAATCATGTACGAGACGTATAAGTTGTAAGTCAAAGATCACGTTTCATACCAGATGAATCGGGGCAACATCAACGGTCGGCGGGTCAAGATCTAGATATGGTTTCAAGCGCTGACCATTGACTCTAAAAGTGGAAGATGATGAAGGTTCGGATATATCAATGCTGCCATTATCATGCACCTTCCGGACCGCATATGGTCCTTTCCATTTACTCTGTAGTTTCCCTGGGAATAATTTCAACCTAGCATCAAATAGCCATACTTGCTGATCAGACTCAAATTGTTTATGGTTGATTCGGGAATCGTGCCATACTTTCACTTTCTCCTTATACTGTAGGCCACTTGCGAAGGCTGTATCTCTTAGTTCTTCCAGGGCTGCCAACTCTGCTTTCCTCTGTTCTCCTACACTCTTGGGATCCAATAATAGCTCTGTAACTGCCCAAAGTGACTTATGCTTTATCTCCACTGGTAGATGGCACGACTTGCCATAGACGAGATGAAAGGGAGATGTCCCTAATGGTGTCTTGAAGGAGGTCCGATAGGCCCACAAGACCGAGTCCAAAAGCTGTGACCAATCCTTTCGGTCTGGGCGGACTACCTTCTGTAAAATTATATTAATCTCCCTGTTCGATACTTCAGCAAGACCATTAGTCTGAAGGTGATACGGCATGGCAACACGATGGTCCATACTGAACTCGTCTGTAAGGGACCTAACCTTGTCGTTAATAAAGTGAGACCCCCCATCTGAAATCAAGACTCTAGGAACCCCGAACCGTGAAATAATATTTTTCCTCAAGAAATGACATACGGTTTTAGCATCTGCGGCTCGGGCGGGGATGGCCTCAACCCAACGACTCACATAATCCACAGCGAGCAAAATGTACTCAAATCCCTGACTTTTAGGAAATGGGCCCATGAAATCAATTCCCCATGCATCAAAAACCTCACAAAAGTGAATGGGCTGCATGGGCATCATGTCTCTCTGTCTGCAAGTACCCATCTTCTGACAGTCAGTACACCATCTTACGAACTCATCAGAAACCTTGAAAAGGGTAGGCCACCAAAGGCCGGATTGGAGCACCTTCTGTGCTGTCCTTCTCCCAGAATGATGTCCTCTTGCCTCAAGCTTGTGGCAGTAGGTGAGGACGCTATGTTGCTCATCTTGAGGAATGCACCGTCTCCAGATACTGTCCCCTCCCTCATGATAAAGGACGGGATCCTCCCAATGGTACGACTTGGCCTTCGCAAGAAAGGTCTCAAGCCACTATCTGGGCCAACCTTGTGGAATGGATTTGGCAACAAGGTAATTCACAATGTCAACATACCATGGAAGAGAGGTGATAGCAAGGATCGCCTCATCTGGAAAAGTCTCAGTAATAGGTGCTATGGGCTCAGATTCCTCAAGATTCTCTAAGCGGGAGAGGTGATCTGCCACACCATTCTTAACTCCAGGCTTATCCTTAATCTCAATATCAAATTCATGGAGGAGAAGGATCCATCGGGTCAATCTGGCTTTGGCATCCTTCTTCGACATTAGGTACGGAATGACAGTATGATCTGTAAAAATTGTCACTCTAGATCCAAGATTGTAAGATCTGTACTTATCCAAAGCAAAGACTACCGCTAGCATCTCTTTCTCAGTCACTGTGTAATTCCTTTGAGCTGCATCCAAAGTCCGGCTAGCGTAGTGTATGGCATAAGGTAATCCATCCCTCCTCTGTCCAAGCACAACCCCAATGGCATAATCAGAAGCGTCCGTCATGATCTTAAATGGGAGAGACCAATCGGGTGGCTGAAGGACAGGAGCCTCGACAACTAAATTCTTTAGAGTCTCGAAGGACTTAAGACACTTATCATCTACAAGGAACTCGGTGTCTTTAGTCAATAAATCCGTAAGCGGTCAGGCAATTCGACTGAAGTCCTGGATGAACCGTCGGTAGAAACCGACATGCTCCAGAAAAGACCGCAACGGTTTCAGATTGGACGGTGGATTGAGTTTTCTAATGATATCCACCTTGGCCGGATCAACCTCCATGCCCCTGTTGGAGATGATGTGACCAAGGACCGACCCTGAGTCACCATAAAGTGATTCTTCTCCCAAGATAGTACAAGGTTTACCTCTATGCAACGCTGAAGCACTCGGTCTAGGCAGTCAAGACAAGCATCAAACCCATCGCCATAGACCAAGAAATCATCCATGAAGACCTACAAACAGTCGCCTATCATATCCGAAAAGATGGACAACATGCACCTTTAGAATGTCGCAGGGGCGTTACATAGACCAAAGGGCATCCGTCTGAAAGCATAAGTCCCAAATGGACAGGTGAACGTCGTTTTATCCTGGTCTTCGGGCGCAATGGCCACTTGATTATATCCGTAGTACCCGTCAAGAAAATAGTAATGACTTTTTCCAGCTAGCCTCTCGATAATCTGATCAATAAATGGTAGAGGGAAATGATCCTTCTTGGTAGCCTCATTCAATCGTCTGTAGTCCACACAGACCCTCCAAGAAGTGGGTACCTGGGTGGCGATCTCTTCTCCAGACTCATTCACAACTGTAGTGATATCCGTCTTCTTGGGCACCACATGTAAAGGACTAACCCACTTGGAGTCGGAGATGGGGTAGATAAAATCGGCTCTCCACCATTTAGATATTTCCTTCATTACCACATCTCGAAGATTCGGGTTCAGTCGTCGTTGGAACTCACGTGAGGGCTTAGCGTCCTCCTCGAGGTAGATATGGTGGGAGCACAAGGCCGGACTTATCCCCTTGAGATCAGACACACTCCATCCTATTGCCTTGCGTTTTCTTTCAAGAACCTCCATGAGATGAGATTCTTGTTCTCCAGTCAAATCTCCTGAGATAATGACTGGGTGCATTTCTGATTCACCCGCAAGGAATCTATACTTGAGCGACTGCGGTAAAGGCTTCAATTCTGGCTTTGTGGGAACTGGCAAATCTGGCTTCTGATATGTATGTGTGAAAGCAACTAGATCTGAATGTGAGAACTCTCGCTGTAGGTGATCATCTGACGAAGGGAACCCTGCTGGTGTGTCTATCATCTGTGCTGGCTCGCTCTCCGTCCTATCTGTCTGCTCATCTGGAAACATACGTGGCAAATATGTATCAAAGTCCTTCCAATCAAAGTCTACCTCCAAGGGATCTGAATCAGAACAAATATCAATGTCACCACTCAGTACACATCTGTCAACCTGTATGGTGTCCTCTGCCAAGGGTGTGCTCTCCGAACTCTCGTCTGCCACAAAAGGTGTGTACTCTGAATCTGCAGATAAGGCGAGTGCTCGTGCTTCTGGATCTTCCCAAACTGCTTCGTCATTGGTCATCACAAAATCACTCTCCTGGTGGACGTCTAACTCTGCATCTGTCATCTGCCCTGCATCACTGTTCTGCTTTAAGCCGGATGAATCTCTTATTTTGATCTCGTCGACCGTCTCTATTTGTATACTCTCACCCTCTACGTGAAAGTACACCTTCCCACTATCATGGTCGGTCACCACCTTGGCTGTGGCCAAGAATGGGCGTCCTAGTATGATGGGGGCATCTGTTACCGACTCAGGGATCTCCATGTCCAATACAACAAAGTCCACAGGGAATTTCAGGCCCTGAATGGTAACGACCACATCTCTCAACAACCCCTTCGGCCTCTTAATCGATCGATCAACAAACTGAAGGACTGTCCTGCTCCGAAGAAGAGGGCCAAACTCGAATCGGTCGAGTAAGGCTGCCGGAAGGAGGTTGATAGAAGAGGCGCTGTCTAATAGAGTACGGTCGAACTGCTGCTCACTAATCTGGCATCTGACATAAGGAGCTCCTGCATCTGGTCTTTTGGCTGGGAGCTGGTTCTAAATGGCACAACATGTGGCATGCGTGAGAACATGGATCTCTCCTCTATTGTTCCTCTTCTTCCTACGTATGGTGGTTTTCTCTCTTAGATTCTTTTGGAAGAGGGGGATGTGCTCAAGTGCCTCCTGTAGAGTCAGCTGTATCTGAAATCTGTCTATCATCTGTTGGCTGAACTCTAACTGTTCTTTCTTTTTAGGATTTTCTGTTTTATTTCCCTTCGCTGCACGGAGTGCTTGAGGGAAGGGGACTAGGAGTAGGTTTCTGGCCCTGTGAAGGACTGAGATCCATGCAATCATCATCATTCATCACAAATGAACTAGGAATTGATAGAGAAAACTTTCCTTTATTCATATTTTTTTATCTTTTTCCTGGCGTCTAGGGATACAGAAAATGGTAGTACAGAAGGTTGGAATAAAGTTGGACTCAAAATGGGGGTATCAACACCACCCAAGACATTCTTCTGTGCGGCCTCAGCACCACGCTCTGGTTCATCATCAAAAATGGTGGCCTCAACACCACCGTCTGCATCTGGGATCATGACGGTCTCAACATCGCCGTATGGAAGGTCATCCTTGGTGGCATCAGTACCGCCGTCATCATCATTGTTGCCGTCGGCCTCAGCACCGCTCTTCTATTCATCTGGGGCTCTGGAATCTCCATGGTGTTGTCCCTTAGATGAGCCGCCACCGGCTAGTTCCCTACCGCTACTAAGTGACACGAAGTGATTATCAAACATAGAATGTATGTCATTCAAATAAGCACCAGGAGTGGTATCCTCTGCAAAATGTACCTGCTCAGATTTTCTCTTCAAGTTATCCGGATTCGGCTCGCTCTGTGCAGGTATGGCGGCTTTGCCTTTCATAATGTCCCTCATTTCCTGCCGGAACTCGTTCATTTCTCGCCGGAAGGATGCCTGCTATTCGGAGAGCAAGCGTGCGAGATCATCAAGTGCTGGGTTCTCCATGACCTGTGTGGGAGAACCGGGAGTGTTCCCTTGCTGGGACTGAGGTTGCTGGTGAGATTGAGGGTACTATTGCTGGTATGGCTGCTATCGCTGCCTCCACTGCTGTCCTTGATAGGCATGACGAGGATTCTGCTGATATTGCTGTTGCCATTGTTGGGAGTATTGGGGATGCTGGTGTTGGCTACTATGATTGCCCTGAGATGGAGGCTGCTGTTGGGATGAAGTACCTCCGTTGGACCAATGAAATCCGGGGTGATCACGGCGAATCCTGGGCTGCTTGGGTTACCGGTCGTACCATATCCCGTTGACTTCCATCAACGGCTCCTGCTCGAAGGGTGGAGGTGGTAATGCTGCCAACGACTGATCCGATTGATAAACCACCATCTGAGTGTCCTGAGATGGTGGCTGCTGTGAATAATGCGGCAACTGCTGTACCGACACCTCCTGAACATGGTGAACTTGGCGGTATGTGGGAGGTGGTGGGGCAGAATGGCTACCTCTGGACTCAATCAGTGACCTGGGAGGCTGATGGGAAGACGATTGTGCCTCCTAAATGCTCAAGATGTGAGTCTTCAGGTCACTCATGAACTTAGCCAACTGGTCAATCTGTGCCAGACCCTGGCCCTGCTTCTTCTCCAGAATCTCAAGGCGGTCCAACTTTCACTGATTATGCCCATGTTAGCCGCTGATGATTCATCTTGTGCTGCTGCTGCTGACGAAGTATGGGGACCAGCATCGATGCGGGCAATCCTCTGGTATGATCCTGCTCCTTGGGGGGGTTTTTGCTGTGTGTAGACTCTGGCTTGGGCCGTGACTGTAGAGTTTTCTGCCATTCCCTCATAAATGGCCCAAACATCATCTTCACCCTTTGAAAAGTATGATCCTCCACAAGAGGCATTAACAAGCCCCTGCAGCTCACGGTGTTAGACCACAAAAGAAACTCTGAACCAAAATGGGCTTTGATATATCATGATGCGGACACCGGTCAATGAGCTCTCTAAAGCGATCCCAAGCTTCATGGAATTGTTCATTAGGGATCATCGTGAAATTGCTGATCATAGCTCTTGCTGCATTTGTCCGGCCGAGTGGATAATACTTGTTTAAATATGCGTTCCGGAGTTGCTCCCAAGTGTCGATGTACCTCCCCAAGTGTTTGAGCCAATAGGAGGCTCTATCAACCAAGGAGAACGGGAAGGCAATCATTTTGATGGTATCCTCAGTCACAAACCGATCATGGATTGTATTGCATATCATCTCGAATTCTTGCAAATGGAGGTGCGATTCTTCCTTAGCCAGCCCGTGAAACTTAGGCAGTAGCTGAATAGTATGTGGGCAAAACTCGAAGTCTCCATATATGGGAGGGAGTCTGATCCATCGGTGAGTGAGTGCTGCAGCTGGGTTATGCAACTGCCTCATGGTTGCTGGTGGCGGTCATTCCTGATCAGGTCCTCCTCCTTCTGCGTCTGGTATGTCACTGCCCTCATTTCGTTCTTCTCGTCCCTCGCGCATCTCTCTCATGATTTCACCCATGACCATCCCCTGGTCTCGGATCTGTCTCTGCATGGTTTCCAGGGATGCTAACAATGAGTTGTTGATGGCAGCTTGATCAAATAGGTATGGAGGTGGTCTCTGCTCATCTGGGTGTTCCTCTCTGCCTTTCATGTCTCGATTTTCTGCAAAGCCAAAATAATCCATCTCAGGTGTCGTCAAATGTTCTGTACTCTGTTCTGCACTAAAATCTGACACCACTAGACTGATAGAAGAAGAAGGGTGGTCGAGGGGGAATAGGGTGGATGTAAACTCAGGCTTGGAGAGTGGGTCTGGACTCCCCGAAGCCGACCTAGATGAAAAAGGAGGAGTGCTTGATAGCGGTGCCACCAGGTGTGGCCTAAGGGATCTCCTTCCCGTCATCTTGATCTAGAAGAAGGCGGATTAGATCTGGAATGCAAACAAGATGTCAATCAAACCCCTAATTCACTTATACAACTCTTGAGCTGATGACTGTGAGAGTTCGGTCTGTTATCTTGTCAAATTTTATTAGGTGGTCAGTCAATCTATCAGAGCGTTAGAGCGAGCTATTAGGTATCCTACTTTCCTAGCCAACTGTCCCAATCCACGTCAGATCTTTCCCAGCCAATATGAATTACGGACCGTAACCCGGTTGTTCCCGCTAATTCAATCTGTTAAGGACATCACGGTCCGCTTTAACGGTTACCGGAGAGATCCTCACTGGAGAACGACTAACCACGTCTAGTAGTCAACTAAAATTTCAGATGTGGCTCTATCCTAGTGTCGGGTCACTCTCTCGCAGCAGATAAATCAAACAAGGAGGGGGTTACTCTTCCCAAGACAAAGTTTTTGGTGGGATGAGTTTTAAGGTCAAGTTTGCATTAGCAGTCCCAATTTTTATTATTTTCACTTTTTATGTATTTTTCTGAGCAATCACCGTCTAACGAATTTTCAAATTTCCTTATTATTTCAGAGTCCAATAAAATTGGGGGAGGAAAGCGTAAAAGCCGATGCGCGGTCAAAATCTATGATGCATGCAAGGATAGAGATGCGTACCTTTTCACCAGCACTCTACATGCAAAGTGATCCACGCATAATTTAAAGACAATAAATAAAAATACCTAAATGCATGCACGAGGAAATCGTCCTAAGATGAGCAACTTCTATTAACGTGAAGAACTAGTAGCTACGACAAGGAGGAGAGTCCGGAGTCCGATCTTGGGGGCCGATCGGTGTCCACCACAATGGATCCTGCACGCGCTGTATACGACCCCTCCCAGCACGTGGTCTCTAGTCTAAGTCAAATAGCCAAATAGCTTTTTCAATTGATTTTTAGCCAAGTCCAATTACGTTCTATAGGTACAGGCAAGATATTAAGGATTGGGCCTTAGCTTTTTAGTCGTCACAATCAACAAAAATTCCTATGTCTAGGGGCTAAATCCTTGTAAAACAAATAGGAATAACATCGATAAAGCTGCGAAAAATACAAAACCGCGGTGAGCTCCAAAGTGAACAAACACTTAGAAATTAGGCCCGAGTGTCCTAGAGAGTCCAAGTTATTACAAATTAAGTCTCTCTCTCACTTCAAATTACAAATTTTTAAACTACAATAATTCTACAAAAGATGATGATCTTCTCAAGCCTCTAAGTCTCTTTGGTGCTAAGCAAGCCTTCACGTGGGTGCCCAAGCGCCTATGATGGAGCGCTTCCCTCGCTCGGCGGTACTGATGAATACCCATTCATCACTCTTTATTCTTATATTTTAGCTACAAAAACCCTTGCAAATGCATGTAGATACTTGTAAATACAAATAATTACCAAACAACATGCAATGTGTAAAAGCTAATAATTAGCATGTTTTTGTGCAAAAATAAAAGAATAAAGAATTAAAAGAAAAAGAGGGAGATATTTAGAATAAATATTGAGCAACCTAATCCCAAGGGAGGGCTCAGCATGGGCCTGACCGCATAAAAGCCAAAGTAGAGAGAGATAGGGAGCTCATGTGTAAATATACCTGTAAAAATAATAAAAGTATTTTCCTCTAAAAATAAAATAAAAACTCCTTGTATATATATGTAAATATTTGCAAATACAAAATTAAAATAAAAATAGAAAAAATTAAAAAGAAAATAAAAATTAACATTCCTTGTACATATTCACCATGCACATACACCCACTCATATATTTATTTTAACTTGTAAATAAATAAAATAAAACCCCATAAAAATTGTATATACTCCTTACTTCATGGTGTAAATGAATAAAATAAAAACCATAAAACAAAAATAAAATAAAAAGAACAAAAAAAAACAAAAAAAGAACATTGTATATATACCATGTATATAAATGTATATATCTATTTATTTTACCTGTGTAAATAAATAATAAAATAAAATAAAAATACCTTTTTATTCCTAATTTTATTCTATAAATAAATAAAATGTAAAATGGGAATAAAATGTACAAAAAAATAATTAACTAAAAATCAAAAATTAAAAATCAACATTGTATATATACCTATATATAGCACCATATTGTAAATACCTCAGTTTTATTTCAAAAAAAAATTAAAAATCACTAAAAAATAGAAAAAAAATAAAATAAACATTTTTCATGTTTTTAATTTTTTAATAATTCGACCATCTATTATTTTATTTTGAATTTCTAAACATTTCTGACATGGCCTGCTCTGATTGGTCCACGGGGGACGTTGACCCCCCGGTCAACTCCCCCCTTGGACCACTGAGCCCCTGATCCGAGTTTTCGACCCGATATCTCGACATTTCCCACACTCGATCCGACCACTAAGTCCGTTAACCCCGGGTCCTAATCCGACCTTGATCAACCCTGATCCACGTCCAGCGTGGATTTTGGGGATCCGCGCTTCGAGCTTCTCGCCCGACTCCCAGATAGCCGAACCCCTAGGCGTATATAGTCCCAGCTCCGCCGGCTTCTTTACGCATCTTTGGATCATTTCACGCCACCCTGGGACCTCCACAACCATCGTGAGAGTGACAGCTGCATCCGGCTGTGTCGCAGCGAGGAGGGGAGTGGACGAGCCAATCGATCCGGCGTCTTTGCACCGCCGTGCGCCGCCCAGAGGTGGTGCTCGAGCCTCGGGCACCGACGGCCCTTGAGGCTAGTACCTGGAGCATCCCCAGCTCTTCCACAGTCGACTCCATCCAGTAGGTAGCCTCCTTTCTTCTTCTATTTAGCTAATTTCGCTTTTCGCCCAAATCGACCCATCGCCGTTCATCTCTGATTCCGATCATCTCCGCCTTCATCCTGATCATCGGAATCGCCGACCACCTTCACCTTTCCCCCGCGCACCTTCTGCACCCATTCATTCACCCCAGTTCGCACATGAACTGGGTATCAAGTTCCATCGCCGTCGCTCCAACGGAGCTCGCTCGCCCCACGCACCGTTCACCTCCACCACCGCTAACCGGGTCGAGGCACTTTGCCCTCGACCCAGGAGTGTGTTGCACAGCTTTGCAGGTCCAGAGGAGCCCATCTGAGGGTTCGACATTTAGGGTGCAGCAGCTCAGCCTCCGCAGGTGTCGCCTGAGCTCCCCGGAGCTCCGTTGCGTCACCGGAGGAGTCCATTCGACGCGGGAGGCCCAGACGCATCTTCTCAGATCTAGCAGCCCCCGAGGAGCTCACCTGCACGCGCACGAGCCCGGCAAAACTCACCGGCGTCCAGTTCGCCGAGTATCCTCCCCGACCGTCCGATTGCCTTCCAGCTCCAGATCATTCCCGGAACGTCCGATCAGGGTTAAGAGGAGGTCCCACAGCCACCGTTGGATCTCCACGTGGCCTCCTCTCAGCCCTCCATCCAGCGAAGCTGACCCAACGCCCCTCGACCGTCGGATCTACACGTGGCGCATCCCCAGCCGTTGGATAGGCGCCGAGGAGTCCGTTGCTTAGCCGCGCCTCTTCTCAACCGTCTGATCTCCACGTGGCATGCATCTGGCCCTCGACTTAATAATGAGTAATTTTTCTCATAGGCCCTTACTTCATAGTTGTTAATTTTTAGTCCTGTACATATTTTAGAAGCTTTATTCTAGTTGGGTAATTTGCATAGAGGACCCTGTCGTTTCTTGTATTTGCTTTTATACCCCTGTTTGTAGTGGAACACGTGCTTCGACACGTGCTTTTGTGGGATAATTGCATGTATGGGCTGGTTGTTTCAGGGTGTTAATGTATGAAATTAAGTTTTAGTAATTGCAGAAATGCCCCTTTGAATGTTTTATTTGCACATGTGCTATATATCGTGGGTAATTTATACTTGAGCCCCTGGACTTTTAGTACATGTTACTATTTAGTCCAGGGACTTAAGTTTTCTTGCAATTTGGTCCCTGAGTGCCCAGGTCATGCACCTCACGCGTGAGTTCTTGGGGAATTTGCACTGGACCCCCTGGAACTTCTCTTAATTGCTACAGGTCCCTATGCACTGTACCCTTGTCTTTGATTTTAATAAAATAGCAAACCAACTTCAAATTCGATGAAAATTGGAAACATGTCTCCTGCCATGGAGTAAAATTTTCTCCAATTTTTGGAGACATTTTTGATTTCATTTATTATTTTTAAAAATTCAAAAACACGCAATTTTCTTACTGTCTAGCTTTAAAAATCACAAAAATATTAAAACAACTATAAAAATTATAAAAAATTAGATAGTGTTTATTTTGTGTTGTTTGATTTTCTGACCAATTTTGGTCATTTTTTTATAAAACCTATAAAAAATTACAAAAACCCTAAAAACTCTTAAAAATTTCTAATAAATAATTGAAAATTAAAAAATTAATAATTCCAGTGCCCGATTTTTCCTTATATTTTCTACTTTTCCAGGAAAAATTACCTTCAGACTTTGATAGGGCCATTTTGCATCTTAATTTGGCCCTCCAAGTCTGACTGGATAGTGCCTTCATTTTTTAGCCTTGTTTGATTTTTTTATAAAATTTCATAAAAATCAGAAAATCACCAACAATTGACCAAAAACAGTAAAAAATATAAAAAACATAAAAATATTTTTGTTTGAATTTTTGGAATAATTTTGAGTAGTTAAATAATTGTGTGTAGTTGCTTGTTTCCTTGTTTTCCCTTATTTTCTTCATTATTTGAAAATCCAAAAAAATATAAAAATATTAAAAATCCCACCAAAAATATTTGCCTTTTATTTTTCAACTATTTTTGGCTACTTCGTAGGCCGCAAGGCCATTACGTGCTCCCTGAGTCCGATCCTGGTCGCTATACCAGGCTATCTAATAGCCAGGGCCACTATTTATTTTGATTGATTTTATTCTTCTGTTTGGTGGTCTGATCCCTATCTTCTTGTTGAGTTGATTTATCTCTCGATCCGGGTTGCAACGACCCTTTGAGTGATTATTTTATCCCGGATTGATTGAGAAATTCAGGCTCATCAGAATGGCGCCGTTGCCGGGGAGCACGGCTTAGTAGTCGTAGTTGATCCAGCTCCCACCAGCAGCCTAGACAGGTACATGTAGTACAGGCGGAGCCGTACCAGCAGCAGCAACTCACCTACCAGGCACCACCATCCGCTGACACTCAGATGATGGTATACCAGCCGGATCAGCCTCTGGCAGTACTCCCACCAGACCCTTACGATTTAGCCGTTGATGGATGTCAACGGGATTTGGTACGACCGCCCCCCAGCCGGTATCCGACGAGACCATCCCCGGATTCCGTTGGGCGGCCGGAGGTGCCCAGCCCCAGCAGCAGCCGTCAGCACAGGGTGGCCAGTACAGCCATCAGAGGGATCACCAGCAGCAGCAACCCCCAGCATATACACAACAGTCACAGCAGTATGGTCCTCGTCCCCATCATCAGGGATAGTCTTGGAGGCGTGAGCAGCCTCATCAGTAGCAGCAGCATCCATATTCCTACCCCTCTCAGCCACAACAGCAGCAACCTCATTACCAGAGAGGCTACCCGTCAGGTTCTCATGGGCCATCTTATGAGAATCCCGCCTTGGATGACATAGCCCGCGTCCTCACAGATCAGCAGGCTACCTTTCGATGGGAGATGTATGAGTTCCGCCAGGAGATGCAGGACATTGTAAGAGGGAAGGCCGCCATCCCTGCCCAGATAGAGCCCAATCCGAACAACCTCAAGAGGAAGTCTGAGCAGGTAGTTTGTACTGAGTATGCCACTCCGAGTGATACTTTTGGTGATATGTCTGCATATCTTTTTGATACTGACTTTGTCACACTTAGGAGCGGTAGGATGCCAACAGGCGGCGACTCGTCTGAGCTACATCACGAGGATACTTCCAGAGCGCCAAACGAGGAGGAGAGCAGTACTGAGGCCGCTAGAGATGATGACGGTGGTACTGATGCCACCATGGATGCTGATCCCGCCGGCAGTACTGAGGCCGCCATTTCACCAGTTGGAGGAGGTGGTACTGAGGGCACCCATGTTGCCGAGCCAGAGCACGGTACTGAGGCCGCGAGTCTTCCAACCGATGGTGGTGCTGATGCCACCAGTTCTTCTGAGATTCCTGTTGTTTTTCCTGTTACTGATGTATCTCGGAACATTTCTGTGAATAAAGGAAAGGGTTTGTTTTCTTCTGGTCCCACTGTGGTGCATGATGTATGTGTGGATCCGGCCATCGAGCCATCTAGACCCTCTCCTAGTCCTTCATCTGAGAAGGACCCTGTGATCCCCTTCCCTAGAGCCCTTCAGATGGGGAAGGGGAAGAAAAATGAAAATCCAAAAAAGAGGCAGCAGGAAGAGTTCAGCCAGCAGATGATAGATCGGTTTCACATTCAGCTGACTCTTCAGGAGGCTTTGTAGCACATTCCTCTACTCCAGCGTTCACTTAGAGACAGGACCACAATTAGGAGGAAGAGGAGGAACCACCACTCAGAAATTCATGTGCTGACCAGAGCTACTTGTTTCGCGATCCAGAACCGTCTGTCGGCCAAGAGGCCAGATTCAGGAGCCCCTATGTCAGATGCCATATCAGAGAGCAGAGGTTCGACCGTACTCTATTAGACAACGGTTCATTGATCAACCTATTTCCGGCAGCCCTTCTCGACCGTTTTGAGTTGGGCACTCTTAGACAGAGCATGACAGTCCTTCAGTTTGCTGATAGATCTGTCAAGAGGCCGAAGGGGTTGCTGAGGGACGTTGTCGTCACGATTCAGGGCCTGCAATTCCCCGTGGACTTCGTAGTGTTGGACATGGAGATCCCTGAGTCAGTGACCGACACCCCCATCATTCTAGGTCACTCGTTCTTGGCCACAACCAAGGCAGTGACCGACCATGATAGCGGGAAGGTATACTTTCGCGCCGAGGGCGAAAGTGTACAAATAGAGACGGTCGAGGACAGCAGAGCCAGAGACAGATCATGCTCAGAGACTACTTCAGACACAGAGCAGATGACAGATGCTGGGCCAGACATCTACCAGGACTGCGACTTTGTGATTACAGATGATGAGGCAGTTTGGGCAGATCCTGACGCACAGGCCATCCTCTCACTTTCAAATTCCGCTGATGCAAAGACAACAATAGAGGAGAGCTTGGAGAGCGCATTCCTGGTCCAGGATACTTTTGAGGCAGCAGAGCCGGTTCTCGACCGCGAGACTGAGTTTTGTGATGATGGTGGTATTGAGGACACCTTAGATGATACAGATCCCTCAGAGTCAGGTGTTGATTGGGCAGAATTTGATGATTACATACTAAATCTAACTTCCACTGAGCCTGCAGATTGGGAGGAGGTAGATGCCGAGCAGAGCAGAGACAGTTCAGTTGAGCAGCCTTCTCCAGATCCAGTTTGTGAGAGAGAGAGTTCTCATTTTCCCGGGCAGATTTGGCCACATACACTCAGATTCTTCAGAAGCCAGATTTGCCAGCACCAGTTTGTCCAGAGCTGAAGCCACTACCGGCGTCGTTGAAGTATACGTTCCTTGCGGGTGAGCATGAGATGTACCCAGTCATTATCTCAGCCGATTTGACTGGAGAGCAGGAATCCCGTTTGATGGGGGTTCTTGAAAAGAACCGCAAGGCGATAGGATGGAGCGTAGTAGATCTCCAGGGGATCAGTCCGGCTCTGTGCTCTCACCACATCTATCTCGAAGATGAGGCAAAGCCGTCGCGTGAGTTCCAGCGGCGGCTGAACTCGAATTTGAGAGAGGTTGTCATGAAGGAAATTTCGAAGTGGTGGAGAGCCGATTTTATCTACCCCATCTCCGACTCCAAGTGGGTCAGTCCGTTACATGTGGTGCCTAAGAAGACGGGCATCACTACAGTGGTTACGGAGTCCGGAGAGGAGATCGCTACACGAGTACCCACTTCTTGGAGGGTCCGTGTGGATTATAGACGACTCAATCAGGCCACCAAGAAGGATCATTTCCCCTGCCCTTTATTGATCAGATCATTGAGAGACTGGCAGGGAAGAGCCATTATTGTTTTCTGGATGGGTACTCGGGCTACAACCAGGTGACCATCGCTCTCTAGGACCAGGACAAGACGACCTTTACCTGTCCCTTCGGCACATACGCCTTTCGACGCATGCCATTTGGGCTATGTAATGCCCCTGCGACTTTTCAGAGATGCATGCTGTCGATCTTTTCGGACATGGTAGGGGAATGCTTGGAGGTCTTCATGGATGATTTCTCGATTTACGACGACGGATTCGACTCCTGTCTTGACTGCCTAGACCGAGTACTTCAGCGATGTATAGAGGTTCGCCTGGTATTATCTTGGGAGAAGAGTCACTTCATGGTAACTCAAGGGACGGTGCTTGGCCACATCATCTCCAACAGGGGCATGGAGGTTGATCCGGCCAAGGTGGATGTCATTAGCAAACTCGCACCACCTTCCAACTTGCGGCAGTTACGATCTTTTCTGGGGCACGTTGGTTTCTACCGGAGATTCATTCGTGATTTCAGTAGAGTTGTCCGACCGTTGACTGATCTGCTGACGAAAGACACCGAGTTCCTTGTCGATGACAAGTATCTTTCGTCGTTTGAGACTCTCAAGAGAAGTGTGATAGAGGCTCCTGTCCTTTAGCCACCCGATTGGTCTCTCCCATTCGAGATCATGACGGACGCCTCCGATTTTGCCGTGGGGGCTGTGCTAGGACAGAGGAGGGACGGAGTTCCATTTGCCATCCACTACACTAGCCGCACATTGGATTCCATGCAGCGGAACTACACAGTCACAGAGAAGGAGATGCTAGCCGTAGTCTTCGCCCTAGATAAGTTCAGATCGTACATTATTGGATCTAGAGTGACCTTGTATACTGATCATACCGCCATCAGGTACCTCATGGAAAAGAAGGATGCCAAGGCCAGACTGACTAGATGGATCCTTCTACTCCAGGAGTTTGACATAGAGATTAAGGATAAGCCTGGGAGTCAAGAATGTGGTGGTGGATCATCTCTCCCGATTGGATTATCTTGAGGATTCTGAGCAGATTGACCCTATTTGTGAGACCTTTCCAGATGAGGCGATCCTTGCTATCGCTTCGCTCCCATGGTACGCCGATATTGTGAACTATCTTGTCGCCAAGAAAGTTCCACAAGATTGGCCCCGGCAGAAACTTGAGACCTTCCTCGTGAAGGCCAAGTTTTACCATTGGGAGGATTCCATCCTTTACCGTGAGGGAGGGGATAGTATCCGGCGTAGGTGCATTCTTTAGGAGGAGCATCACATCGTCCTTACTTACTGCCACAAGCTTGAGGCAGGAGGACATCACTCAGGGAGAAGAACGACATAGAAAGTGCTCCAATCCGGCCTATGGTGGCCTACTCTCTTCAAGGACTCTGATGAGTTCGTGAAGAGGTGTACTGACTGTCAGAGGATGGGCACTTGTGGACAGCGTGATATGATGCCGATGCAGCCCATACACTTCTGTGAGGTTTTTGACGCATGGGGCATCGATTTCATGGGTCCATTCCCTAAGAGCCAGGGATTTGAGTACATTCTGTTGGCCGTGGATTATGTGAGTCGTTGGGTTGAGGCCATCCCCGCCCGAACCGCTGATGCCAGGACAGTTTGCAGATTTTGCGGAAACACATCATTACACGGTTCGGGGTACCTCGAGTATTGATTTCATATGGGGGGTCTCATTTCATCAACAACCAGGTGAAGGCCCTTGCTAGCGAGTTTAGCATAGACCATCGAGTTGCCACTCCATACCATCCATAGACGAATGGTCTAGCCGAGGTGTCGAACAAGGAGATCAAGACTATTTTGCAGAAAGTCGTCCGCCCTGACCAAAAGGATTGGTCACAGCTTTTGGACTCGGTCTTGTGGGCATATAGGACGTCTTTCAAGACACCATTGGGCACATATCCCTTTCGCCTCATATATGGCAAGCCGTGCCATTTACCAGTTGAGTTGAGGCACAGGTCACTTTGGGCAGTCACGGATATTATTTTGGATCTTGATAGTGTAGGAGACCAGAGGAGGGCAGAGTTAGCAGCCCTGGAGGAGCTTCGTGATACCGCCTTCTCAAACAGCCTACAATATAAAGAGAGAGTGAAAGAGTGGCATGATTCTCATATCAACCACAAGCATTTTGAGCCTGGATAGAGAGTATGGTTGTTTGATGCTAGGCTTCGTCTATTTCCAGGGAAGCTACAGAGCAAATGGAAGGGACCTTATCTTGTGAGAAAGGTACACGACAATGGGAGTATTGACATATCTGAGTTGTCTTCTGAGAGTACCTTTCGAGTGAACGGCCAGCGGCTCAAGCCATTTCTAGATCATGAGCCGCGGGTCGTTGATGTTGCCCCTATTCACTTTGCGTGAGATGTAGTCTCTTGACTCACATCTATTGCATCTCACAGCCTGATTATCACTGTTCTTCCAACCTGTATAGATCCAGTTGTCCATATCTCTCTATTCTTTAGTCCCACATCCCTTTTCTCATCTTATGATTATGCTATACTTAGGGTGTACTTTACCCTAAGTATAGGGGGGATGTAGGACCTTCGGGTATTCTTTTCATTCTTTCTACCCCTGTTTTGCTGCCTATACTTAGGGATATTTCACCCTAAGTATGGGGGGGGGGCAGACTCTGTACATCCTTCACTCGGATTTCCCTTCATGTATAACTTGCTATACTTAGGATTACTTGATCCTAAGTATAGGGGGAAACCACCGAGTTCTCCTCATTCTATTCTTTCATTCATCTCTGTATCTAGCCATTCCTTTTCACTTCCCTATACTAAGCACGAGTTATGTCTTCTTCATCGCTCTTGATCACTCTGAGGACATCGTTCGAGCTAAGTATATGGGGGTGTGTATATATTTCATATATACTTTAGCCATAACTTGTACTTTGTGTGAGTGTGTAAATAAATAAAAATGGCTAAAAACCCATAAACTTTAAAATTTTTCTCCCTTGTATATAAAATTCATTCTGCACATACCTATTTATTAATACAAATTATTTTTGTACAAATGATCGTAAAATGATTTGTGTAAAGGATTTGTAAATATGTGTATATCAAAATTATGTATATAGTACAACATTTTTCCAAAATGTTTTGAAAATCAAAAAGTTTGCAAAAACCTTGTGTAAATGTTTGTAAATATTTTGCAAAACTTGCATTCATGCATACATTCATGGTTTCAAAGCATTTTTCAAAAATTTTGCATATTTGTAAAGTCACATTTGTAAATAGCATCTTTGTAAACATTTGTATAGTTTTTCCTGGATTCTAGTTGACATTTAAACTAGTCACAGTGCCACACTCTTTTTTATATTTTTCAAAATAATAAAAAAATCTACAAAAAGTTCAAAGAAAATGTTTTTCTGTTTTGTATATTATAAAATATTTTTGATATTTTTTTTCGAATTTTTCTGATGTTTTTGTGATTTTCTAAAAATGAAACAGTAGAACATAAAGCAAAAAGTGGACAGGCAGGAGTATTTTGCAAGTTAAAAATCACAATCTTTTTATATTTTTCACAAAGGTCAAAAATATACAAAAAAGTCCAAAGAAAATGTTTTTGTGTTTTGTATATTATAAAATATTTTTGGTAATTTTTTCGCAATTTTTTGATGTTTTTGTTATTTTCTAAAAATCAAATAATGCAAAATAAAGAGACTATTCACAACCAGGAGTATTTTTCAATTTAAAAATCTTTTAATAGCTCAAAATAGCTGAGACTTATTTTTAAAAGATACTACAAAGAAATATCTACAAATAGAGACCGAGATCAGAATTTTTGGATTTTTCTACAATTTTCTACAATTTTTATAAGATTTTTCGTTTTTTACAATTTTTTGGAGTTTTATAAATCGAAAATACACAAAAACTGGTCCGAAAATAAAAGAGATCAAAATGCACCAACAGTAATTTTTCTGGAATTTTTAGGCATTTTGTTTATTTTTTATGAATTTTCAAATTTCTGACAAGGAAAAAACACAGTTTTTGATTTTTTAAATATATCAAATGACAATAAAAAGCAATGAAAATTTTATACATGATTAACAACTATATCAGGAGCATACAAGAATTTTCTCAGAATTTTTCGACTCATAAATACATTTATTTCATCACAAAAGCATGCAAATTCAAGTTCTGATACAGGGACTTGAGAGTAGTTAATTAAAGTTTTTGCACCATAAAATAACCATAGATAAGTTGCAGAAGATATTGAAATTTACCTAATAGGTATTTCTGAGATGAGGATCTTTGACAAATATGAGAAGCTTCAGAGTCTTTTATTGCAAACTTTCCATTTTTTAATTACCCTAGGGTTCCTCTTGAACTTTAGAGGACTTCGTTCTTCAAAGATGGGAAAGCACAGGGGGCCGCCGCCGCCGCCAAATGGGAAGCACGGTAAAGATGGCCGCCGCCGTCACAGGGGACGGCGAGGGCGCACAACGGAGGCACGGCCTGGAGGAGATCGGTGTTGCGCACGGAAGCGGAGGAGGAGGACCCTCGACCATGAGGTGGCACTGAAGGACGAGGGCGCGGACGCGCCACGCGGGGCGATCTGGAGGGGCGCGAAGGAGCGGCCGCCTGGGGCTTCAGGCAGAGGAAGCGCGGTTGGTGGAATGCGCGCGGAGGCGCTGACCACCGCAGAGGGCGGAAGAAGGCGGGGCTGCGCGGAGGCTGCTGCAGGTGGGTGCGGAGGGCTCGGGCAGGCGGAGCTTCGCTCCAGGCGGAGGGCGAAATCGCGACCACGCGCGGTGGTGGGGGCTGACCAGGCTGGCGGAGGAGCCCGCGCGGGAGCGGGGGGTGCGTTGGCGGTAGAGGTGGCTGTGCCGACGACCTGGGGCGAGCGGTTGCAGGCCGTGACCTGTGTTTTTATTTTATTTATTTATTTATTTATTTATTTGGTTTTATTTTTTTTTATTACTGTAAAAACGGATCTGTACAAAAAAAGGAATTTTTTATTGTAGTTTTTTTAATGCAGGAGATATAAACAAAAATAGGAAGAGAGAGATTTTTTTGTTTAGTTTTTTTATGATCCTGCAAAATAGAGGTTAGAAACAAAAGTAAATATGTGATTTATTATTATTTTTTATGTTTTTCTGCAAAACCACAGTTAGAGATATAAACAAATTTTTTATTGTTTTCTTACCTGCAAAACAAAGATTAGATAAAGAAGAAAGACAAAAATTTTATTTCTTTTTTTTAATTCTTCCTGCAAAAACAAATATGAAATAAACAGGAAAAATAATTTTATTTTTTTTATTTATATACAAAAATGGGATTTGTGAATGGACAGATTTTTGTGATATGGAAGATAAATCCGAAAATCCGACCACCGTTGCGGTCGGATATGATGGGTTGCGTGAGGTAGAAATTGAATATGTAGGGATCAGAAAATGAGATGGAAATCGATGGCGGATCGGAAAATGTGTGGTGAAGATTTTTGATTTTTAAGTATCTAAAGGCTAATCAACTGGGAATAAAAATCTAATCTACGAATTACCTAGAGAAAAAGACAAGAAATAAAATGGATCTCACCTTGGATTCAGACACGCCATGATGGTCTCGACGAAGCTCAAATCGCTGTCACCGATCGGATCAGAGGCTAGGACCCTCTTCAATAAGAAACCTCTCGGAAATCGGGCTCCTCTCCACCAAAGATTGATCAAGAGGAAATGAGGGAGGAGGAGCCCATTAAAAAGAAACAAAAATCAAAATTGAAAAATATTCACATATAAGGAAAGTGTTTATTGGGTGAATTAATAAAATAATTAAATTAATAAATTAATTAAATAATTAATTACGAAATTTGGAATAAATAAATTAAATAAATTAATAAATTAATTGAAAATCAATTAGCCACCTTAATGGTGGCCATATATGGTGTGGAATAAAATCATATATACAAGGCAAGTTATTAAACCAAATAAATTCAAATAAATCCACTAAATTAAATAATTACATATGAATTTCGTAATTAATTAAATTAAATTAATTAATGTGAGATGATTAATTTTTTTGGTGATTTTTATTTAAGGAGGTTAATTGTATACATATATTATACACATATAATACAATATACATAGGTACAAATAAGGAAATATTTTTATAAAAGATTTTTTAAATTTTTATTTTTTTATTTTTTAATGAAATCAAAATTTACAAATATATACATTATAAAAATAGATATGAATAAAATATATACAACAAGTATATGGGAAAACTGCACAAAACACCCCAGAAAACAGATTTTTTAACCGTAACTCCAAAAATATGAAATCATAGCCATTTGAAAGATAATTTAATTTAGAGTATGATGGAAGTGATTTAGGTTTGATTTGAGCTCGTATGGAGCCGGAATTGATGGTTCAATTATTTCTTTGCGGCTTTATCCAGGTGTGATTATTTGCACTATGTACATTATTTTATTTTACACTTATTTTTATTATTTACAATCTATTTTTATTTACAAATTTTTATTTACAAAAATAATTATTTTGAAGTTAAATTATGTACAAATAAAATAACACAAGTTTTATACAAATATACAAGGGATTTATGTACAAATTATTTTTGGGTTTTTAACAGAAGACCTTATCTCCCCCTACTTTATTCCTGGTCGACCAGGTCAAGTCTTGACCTTCTCTCGAGGTTAGGGTCAGTCTGCATTTATTGCATAAATACATCCTTTCTTTTCTTTTCTTCTTTATTCTTTTTTATACAAAAAGTATTAAAAATGCAATTTTAATGCATGCAAAATGGTAAAAGTATGAAATTTGTGGGTATTTACAGGTGTTTGACTAAGAAAAGAGGCTAAAATAAAAGAATAAAGGCGATGAATCGTGGATTCATCAGGAGTCTTGTCCATAGATTGGTGGAACTTAGAGGCTGTTGAGTTTTAAGCTTAAGTTCAAATAAGGTTCCGACACATTAATAATCCAAAGATTTGATCGAGCTCCATATCTCAATTTAATGAAGGCAAGTTTAATAATCAACCCCTGATCCATGTATATTCTCCTCTTTTTCTTTTTCTTTCTCTTTTTCACTTCTTTTTCAAATAAGTGTTTGCTAAGGGACTAGCAAAGTTAAGTATAGGGGGGTGATGAATACCCATTCATCACTCTTTATTCTTATATTTTAGCTACAAAAACCCTTGCAAATGCATGTAGATACTTGTAAATACAAATAATTACCAAACAACATGCAATGTGTAAAAACTAATAATTAGCATGTTTTTGTGCAAAAATAAAAGAATAAAGAACTAAAAGAAAAAGAGGGAGATATTTAGAATAAATATTGAGCAACCTAATCCCAAGGGAGGGCTCAGCATGGGCTTGACCGCATAAAAGCTAAAGTAGAGAGAGATAGGGAGCTCATGTGTAAATATACCTGTAAAAATAATAAAAGTATTTTCCTCTAAAAATAAAATAAAAACTCCTTGTATATATGTGTAAATATTTGTAAATACAAATTAAAATAAAAAAAGGAAAAATTAAAAAGAAAATAAAAATTAACATTCCTTGTACATATTCACCATGCACATACAACCATTCATATATTTATTTTACCTTGTAAATAAATAAAATAAAACCCCATAAAAATTGTATATACTCCTTACTTCATGGTGTAAATGAATAAAATAAAAACCATAAAAACAAAAATAAAATAAAAAAGAACAAAAATAAAAACCAAAAAGAACATTGTATCTATACCATGTATATAAATGTATGTATCTATTTATTTTACCCGTGTAAATAAATAATAAAATAAAATAAAAATACCTTTTTATTCCTAATTTTATGCTATAAATAAAAAAATGTAAAATGGGAATAAAAATGACAAAAAAATAATTAACTAAAAATCAAAAATTAAAAATCAACATTGTATATATACCTATATATAGCACCATATTGTAAATACCTCAGTTTTATTTCAAAAAAATAATTAAAAATCACTAAAAAATAGAAAAAAATAAAAAACATTTTTCATGAGTTTTTTAATAATTCGGCCATCTATTATTTTATTTTGAATTTATAAACATTTCCGACATGGCCTGCTCTGATTGGTCCACGGGGACGTTGACCCCCCGGTCAACTCTCCCCCTTGGACCACTGAGCCCCGGATCCGAGTTTTCGACCCGATATCTCGACATTTCCCACACTCGATCCGACCACTAAGTCCGTTAACTCCGGGTCCTAATCCGACCTTGATCAACCCTGATCCACGCCCGGGGTGGATTTTGGATCCGCGCTTCGAGCTTCTCGCCCGACTCCCAGATAGACGGACCCCTAGGAGTATATAGTCCCTGCTCCGCCGGCTTCTTCACGCATCTTTGGATCATTTCACGCCACCCTGGGACCTCCACAGCCACCGTGAGAGTGACAGCTTGCATCCGGCTGTGTCGCAGTGAGGAGGGAGTGGACGAGCCATCGATCCGGCGTCTTTGCGCCGCCGTGCGCCGCCCAGAGGTGGTGCTCGAGCCTCAGGCACCGACGGCCCTTGAGGCTAGGACCTGGAGCATCCCCAACTCTTCCACAGTCGACTCCATCCAGTAGGTAGCCTCCTTTCTTCTTCTATTTAGGTAATTTCGCTTTTCGCCCAAATGGACCCATCGTCGTTCATCTCTGATTTCGACCATCTCCACCTCATCCCAATCATCGGAATCGTCGACCACCTTCGCCTTTCCCCCGCGCACCTTCTGCACCCATTCGTTCATCCCAGTTCGCACAGGAACTGGGTATGGAGTTCCATCGTCGTCGCTCCGCCGGAGCTCGCTCGCCCCACCGCACCGTTCACCTCCACCACTGCTAACCGGGTCGAGGCACTTTGCCCTCGACCCAGGAGTGTGTTGCGCAGCTTTGCAGGTCCATAGAAGCCCATCTGAGGGCTCGACTTTCAGGTGCAGCAGCTCAGCCTCCGCCGGTGTCGCCTGAGATCCCCGGAGCTCCGTTGCATCATCGGAGGAGTCCATTCGACGCGGGAGGCCCAGACGCATCTTCTCAGATCTTCAGCAGCCCCCGAGGAGCTCACCTGCACGCGCACGAGCCCGACGAAACTCGCCGGCGTCCAGTTCGTCGAGTATCCTCCCCGACCGTCCGATTGCCTTCCAGCTCCAGATCATTCCCGGACCGTCCGATCAGGGTTGAGAGGAGGCCCCGCAGCCACCGTTGGATCTCCACGTGGCCTCCTCTCAGCCCTCCATCCAGCGAAGCTGACCCAGCGCCCCTCGACCGTCGGATCTACACGTGGTGCATCCCCAGCCGTTGGATAGGCGCTGAGGAGTCCGTTGCTTAGCCGCGCCTCTTCTCAACCGTTTGATCTCCACGTGGCGTGCATCTGGCCCTTGACTTAATAATGGGTAATTTTCTCTTAGGCCCTTAGCTTTGTAGTTGTTAATTTTTAGTACTGTAAATATTTTAGAAGCTTTATTCTAGTTGGTAATTTGCATAGAGGACCCTGTCGTTTCTTGTATTTGCTTTTATATCCCTGTTTGTAGTGGAACACGTGCTTTTGTAGGATAATTGCATGTATGGGCTGGTTGTTTCAGGGTGTTAATGAATGAAATTAAGTTTTTAGTAATTGCAGAAATGCCCCTGTGAATGTTTTATTTGCGCATGTGCTATATATCGTGGGTTATTTACACTTGAGCCCCTGAACTTTTAGTACATGTTATTATTTAGTCCATGGACTTAAGTTTTCTTGCAATTTGGTCCTTAAGTGCCCAGGTCACGCGCCTCGCACGTGAGTTCATGGAGAATTTGCACCGGACCCCCTGGAACTTCTCTTAATTGCGTACAAGTCCTTGTGCACTATACCCTTGTCTTTGATTTCAATAAAATAGCAAACCAACTTCAAATTCGATGAAAATTGGAAACACCTGCCATGAAGTAAAATTTTCTCCATTTTTTGAGATATTTTTGACTTCATTTATTATTTTTAAAAATTCAAAAACACGCAATTTTCTTACTGTCTAGATTTAAAAATCACAAAAAATATTAAAACAACTTTAAAAATTATAAAAAAAATTAGATAGTGTTTGTTTTGTGTTGTTTGATTTTCTGACCAATTTTGGTCATTTTTGGATTTATAAAACCTATAAAAATTACAAAACCCCTAAAACTCTTAAAAATTCTAATAAATAACTGAAAAATAAAAAATTAATAATTCCAGTGCCCGATTTTCCTCGTATTTTCTACTTTTTAGGAAAATTACCTTCAGACCTTGATAGGCCATTTTGCATCTTAATTTGGCCCTCCAAGTCTGACTGGACAGTGCCTTCATTTTTTAACCTTGTTTGATTTTTATAAAATTCCATAAAAATTAGAAAATCACCAAAAATTGATCAAAAACAGTAAAAAATATAAAAAACATAAAAATATTTTTGTTTGAATTTTTGGAACAATTTTGAGTAGTTAAATAATTGTGTGTAGTTGCTTGTTTCCTTGTTTTCCTTATTTTCTTCATTATTTGAAAATCCAAAAAAATATAAAAATATTAAAAATCCACCAAAAATATTTGTCTTTTATTTTTCAAGGTCGGACTCAGGGGTCGGACTGCTCCCTGAGTCCGACCCTGGTCGCTATACCAGGCTAATCTAATAGCCAGGGCCACTATTTATTTTAATTGATTTTATTCTTCTGTTTGGTGGTATGATCCCTATTTTCTTGTTGAGTTGAGTTATCTCTCGATCCGGGTCGCAACGACCCTTTGAGTGATTATTTTATCCCGGATTGATTGAGAAATTCAGGCTCATCAGGTACCTCACACAAAATTCAACAAAAAAGGTGATTAGACTAGTCAGGCAATATAATCAAACAAATAGTTAAAAAGATAGGCAAATATCCACAATCAATCACAAAAGAATGCTCTATACGCTATTGCTCCCCGGCAACGGTGCCATTTGATAACGCGGTTTTTGCAAGGGTCTAAATAGTCCACACAAGGTGGGTCCACAATGTCGCTACGGCGACCACTCACAAAACCCGTGTTGATCAATAATGAACCCATAATATATAAGCAATGAGAAACAAACGTGGAGTCAAATTTATTATAACTCTACAAATATGTGTATAGTGTGCATATGTGTAGAGTGTCGAACACATGGAGCAAATAAGATATAACAAGCGAAAATGCCCAAATGTGGTTGTGAATATTTGTCTCAATGTGTTATGTTTTTATGGGTTTTAATTATATATATATATATATTTTAATTTAATTTTTAATTATTAATTTTTATATTGTGATTTTAAATTTACTGATTTTGTCTTTTCTTTTTATATTTTATATTTTTATATTTTCTTTTTCAATAATAGAATATATATACAATATAAGAGAGAGAGGCATAGAGTATTTATAAAAATAGGTAAAAATAATAAAAAATCAGGAAACACAATGTTTTTTGGTCTTTTTTTAATTTTATGATGTTTTTGTGATTTTTGGAGATTTTTATGGATGTTTTTGGTATTTTTAAAAGTCACGAATACTAGTAAACAATGAACAATGTTGCTGGATAGAATTAAAATGAGGATAAAAATTATCAAACAGTGTCAGAAATTTCTCAAATTAATTTTAAAATAAAGGTAAACAAATAAGGGAACTACAGAAACTGAGTTTTTATTTTTAAGATTTTTCTAGAATTTTTTAGACTTTTGTGAAGTTTATAGGAGTTTTCTAATTTTTATTGTTTTTGTTTTGAAATTTTTAATAGTTCTTGGACTGGCACTAAAATATGATAAAACACGCAAAATATAATTTTTTTGGAATTTTATAAATTTTTACTAATTTTATGGATTTTCTAATGCATACATTGCTGAAAATGCATGTTTTTGATTTTTTAATAAATATGAAAATGCATTAAAAATGCAAATTAAAAATATGGCGTTAAACTACAATGCAACAGGAGCTTATGGTAATTTTTTGGTAATTTTTCGAGTTAAAATGATGCATGAAACAAATGCAAGCATCCAAGCAAAAAACAATGCTGGCAAGGGCATAAATGTAAATACACAAAAGTCCAAGAGCCTACTTGCAAATTTTCCAAAGATATATAACATTAAATACAATTTTCTGGACTAAAATTAAATACCCAAACCCGAAGGGGGTTCGCTGCAAAATGTCCAACTCACACGCACTGGGCAAGTGACCTGGCAGGGGTATTTTTGCAATTTTACAAAGTTCCAGGACTCAGATGCAAATTTACCAAAATATTACAACTTAATTAACAAGTTCATGGACTGAAATGAAATAAACAAACCCTCAGGGGGTCCTATGCAAAATACCCAGCCCCCTCACGCGCACGAGCACGTGAGGTGATGTGGATAGGACCTAAGTGCAAATATGGAAACTACGGGGGTCTGGATGCAAATATTACAGAAATATTTAAACTACAACTAAAGTTTATGGACTGAAATAAAATACAAAAATTGGCAAGGGTGGAAGTGCAAAATACCCACGCCTAATATCCTCGTGCGCGATCGAACGATGGAGGGCTGCTTACTTATCCACGTGGCGCGCGTACAACGTGCGATGACGGTTAGGCGATGGTCGGCTGAGATCAAATCTGGCGAAGAGATTGACGGTCGATGCAGGGTCAGATTGGACAACTGACGATCAAACTGAGCGGACCTCGGATCGGACGACGGAGAAGCGAAGAGGAAGAACGCCGGCGAGGCGAACTTCCCTGAGCTCGATCTCGGGTCTCTGACGGTATGGAAGCATGCAAAATGGCCCAATGTGCTCCTGGGAGGTCAGGCTATTTGCTGGAGGCCCCAGGTTCGTCGGAGGAGCGTCGAGGTGCTGGCGCGAAGGCGGAGCTCGGAGCTCCAAGTAGCTCCGTCGAGTTACGCAAATTGGCCACCAGGGGCTTTGACTATGCTTTGACATGCAAAAAGGAGTGAGAGGGTCCAGGGAAAACTGCCCGAACCCCGCGGAGGCGAATGGGGAAGTCGGAGATGATCGGTGGAAGGCGAGGGGTCTTCATCCGGAGGTGCGCTCCGGCGATGAGCGATGGAGGCGAATCGATGGTTGGAACTCGGATATTTTTGATTGTTTTTGATCCTGAAGCTAATGGAAATAAAATGCGAGATAAAAAAAAGGGGGAAAAAAGGGCAAACCTCGAAGGTGGGGGACCTGAGGTGGTAGAACCTCGACGCTGGAGGTCGGCGGAGATGGTGGAGCCGATTCGAGGCTTCCTCGACTCGCCTGAGGGTACAGTTGAGGAGCTGTCACCTTCGGCACGTGAAGAGCGCAACAGGGAGAAGGATTGATGGCCAAGAAGGGTTTAAAATTGGGCTTGAGGTGGCGGGTCAGATATATACAAGGTGGTGGCTTGAGTTTGGGAGCAAGAACACACGCACATGATGAAGATCTGGGGAGATCTGAGGGCTCGGCGAGGATCAAGGATGTACAGAGATGAATTCCCAAGAAGGAATCGAGGGGGAGAGGATGAAAGGATTATGCGCGAGAATTTCTTGAAAATGGGACAAAATCACGGGCGTCAGAAGCTTGCAGGCCTCGGTCAGGGAGTTGACCGAGGTCAACAAGTGACCGCACCTGGTTGGTCCACGTGGACCAACCAGGAAATTCAGAACCAAAAGTTATTTGTAAAATCGAAATAAAATAGTAAATGAATTTATTAATTTTAGGTTATAAAATAAAAAATGTTTCTTATTTTATAAAGAATTTTATGGTGATTTTATTTATTTTTATGAGGTATTTAATTACAAATTACCTTTTATGCCATATATAGGTATATATATCTATATATTTTGTTATTTTATTTTTATTTTGTATATTTAATTAATTGATTTTTGTTTATTATTTTATAAATTTATAAATATATTTATACACTTAAATATATTTTTATTTTATTTTTCTGATGTATTTTGTTCACTTAATAAAATGTACATAGTAATGATATAGGTATATGTACAGATATTATACCTAGGTGTGTTGTACATAAGTATTTTATTTTGTGTTTTCTTGATGTTTTTGTTCCTGTTTTAATGTACATATAAGTTATAAATAATATTTACAAAATTATAAAAATATAAAATTATGAAAATAATGAATAAATAATAAAATGAATATTCTATTCTGTACAAGTATACAATAGGGGTCCAAAACTCAACTTTCAAACCGTAGCTCTGCCAAATGCGAAACCACCTTCATTAAATAGGTTATTTTAAATTATATACAATTAAAGTGAGTTTGATGCATTTCGAGCTTTTATGTGCAAGATACATGTATGGGAAGTTGGTATTTTGGATTTTTATTTGGATCATAACTTTTTATCTGTATAGTATTTTTGTATGAAATAAATTTTGTATTTTTATTTATTTAATTATCTACAACTTTCATGTACAAGGTTTCTTTATTTGAGGTATAAAAAGTGGAACCAAAAATAGGTCCCAAAAATGAATAAGGAAAGAATAAAATGAATAGGTGTCTGGCCCTTATCTCCCCCTACTTTATTCCTTGTCGACCTATTCATCAAGATGCCTAGGTCTCAGAATTTCGGGTCATAAAATATTTAAAATATTTTATTCTTTTTCTTTTCTTTTATTTATTCTATAATTTTTGCTTTAAATACAGTATTTTACACACTATTTACATGCACATGCATGAATGCTAAGATGCTCTAATTAAGGGTATTTACATGCATTTGCTAGGGTTTTTGTGGCCAAAATGATAGAATAAAGATGATGAAATGTGGATTCATCAAGCAGCTACCATTGGATGACTTTGATCGCGGCCACCCGATCAAGCGCCTGGATTTCATCCAAGCCCTCTGTCTGCAAAGCGTCATCAGCCGTCCCACGTATGACACGTGTTTAATAAAAGATATCCCCACCATCCATTAGCGCACCTTAGGGGATATTTTGCATTTACAACCTTGCCTTTTTGTATTTAATATTTATTATTCAAATTTTCATTTGTAGTTGTAATATTTGCACATTGAACCCCAAGCTTTCCTTTTATCACATTTTAGTCTAGTGTAAGGTCATCTCACGTGCTAATGTGCGTGAGTTGCCTGGCATTTTGCATTGGAACCAGTCTAGGTTGTGTTATTTTGATTTGATATTCAAACTTTGAATATCAGTACAAAACTTTTGGATAAATTACATACTTGATCATGTTGCTTATTTTATTTGCATTTATACCCCGACCAAACGTATATTATATTTTATTGAACGAATATTACATGTATGCCTCTAAATTTTGCAAATGTGTTGTAAAATATTCTGAAACTTCGTACAAATTACAAATAGGCCCTATATTTTTGATTTATTTTGTATTTGTATTTTAATTATTAAAAATGCCATTGTGCTTCCAAAAATTATAGGAAAATTATCTTACATACATGGAACTCTATTTTATCACATATATTTTTGGGATTTTTACACACATAATCTTGAGTAATTCCATAATTACAGTCATAACCTCACGTAATCGTGAACTACACCAGGAACTTCGAATAATACTTAATTCTTACATGGCATGACCTTATATTAACACCCATCCATTTTTTCCGTTAACTTTGATGGAATCTGTCAAATGTGGAATATTTTCACCCTTTAAGATCAAGATAACTACATATACTGCCACTCTCTTTCCTTCTATTCTCCTTCCTTCTCTTCCTTATGAACCCATCATCGTCAGGGAGGAGGTGGGTGATGGTGGAGGACCCGAAGGAGGTCGGGGTGGCCATCTCGTGGGCTACTACCACTGACAGCTACTCTACACAGGTAGTCAGTACAAGGAGATCTAGTGGTTGGGGGAGAGCTTCTTCGTACGTCACTTCTTTGATGACATCGAGCCCCTTGTGCTGGAAAATATTGCTGCTCTCCTCACTTGTGCACTCGAACGTGATGCACTTCATGTACTCCTCCGACAAGGAGAGGAAGGAGTATTTCCTCATGTTGGATCTCATGACCAAGGACCATGGTAATTACATGAGGGAGATCAGCAGCCCACACCACAAGACCCCGTTCCCATTGCCGGTTGTGGTTGACATAATGCTCCAAATCATAGGAAGCATGGGAGTATCTCCATTCTAGGAAGATCTACCAAGGGAATTTAAATCCTTCCAACATTCTAGTGAGGCAGATGAGATTTAGTTCAGATGAGAAGCTCCAGATGAAGATCAGTGGCTTCGGATGGTTGATGAGGACCATCAGCAACGCTGCTAACACTCAGCCTGCTAGGATCTGGTACACGTTGGAAGTGCTGATGAATGAGCAACAGGTTTGCGAGTCCAGGTACATCGAGAAGGCAAACATGTACATCTTTACCATGATTTGCTTCGAGATGCTCACCGAAAATGTAACATTCGAAGACGGGCATATGCAGGGGGAGAAGATGGGCAGGAGCGTGAGGGTTGATGAGAAGCTATTTTTCCCGTTATTGTCGCCCAAGTACCTCACCAGCCTTACCAAGAGGTGCCGACAAGCCGATCCGATGCAACACCCCAATTTCACGTTTATTTACTGCATCTTGCACTACATCAAATACTTCTTGTTGCCAAATCTTGACCACAACCAACCCGATCCCCTGATCTTGGTTGTCGATTACTTCGAATTGGAAGCTGTCTTTTGCAAGAAGTTCTCCGCTGATGGGTTATCACCTGTCACGCAGGTCCTATTCCAGTTGTTTGCTTTCAGGGTCATGGAGAGGGAGAAGAACATCCTCAGTTACAAGGACATGAGCTTGGAAACCAGAAGCGAGGAGACCTCACTCTGCGGGGACGACAATCCGTTTCTCCTCCGAGATGATCCTATCCCTTCACCTACTCAATTGCCCCATGACCGTCCTCTGAATCTACCAAGAAATTGCAGGTGAAGAAGTATTCAAATGGGATATTCAAGGGGAGGGGGAGGCAATCGACGGGGGTGGCACGAGCTGGAGGAGGAAGAAGGGGAGGGGAGGTGGTAAGTAGGGGAGAGGGTGTCAGGGAGGAGGCGGAGGGTGGAGGGAAGCAGCTAGGAGGAGGAGGTGGAGGTAGAGGGGCGGGAGGGCGGAGGCAGAGGAGGGGAGGGTGGAGGAGGAGGAGGGGTGGGTTGGAGAAGGAACACCATTTTTTATTTTTTTTTGAAATTTTTCAATAGCCCGCGTATATACCATGGGTTAGATTAATTCACTGATATAGTTAGATTAACAGAAAACTAATGGAGGGATATAGATCTAGGACATGCCAACTATCTAGGGTTTCTCATGTAATTCATGACTATGTAGGGTTATAAATGTAATTACAAAATAACTCAATATTATGAGTGTAAAAATCCCTATAATTTTATAAGGCAATTAAAAATTATTTTCCTATTTATAAAATTGAAAAACATTGCATTTTCTGCTATTTAACATTTTCATATATAAAATGTTTTGAAAAACTCCAAAAAAATTCATGTAGAGGAGGAAGAGGAAGTAAGAGAGTAGCCCAAGCCCACGCTCTAACAGATATGTAACCATGGGGTTGAGCAAATTATTGAGTGGATCTCGATTCCTCCGATCCACATACATTTCGAGCTGAAACCTCAGCTCCTATCTCTTCTCTTGACATTCCACAACAATTCATACGAAGAACCATACATCCATCTACTGCAATTTCGATGGATCTACAACACAACTCACTACCCCAACATCCCGTTGGGAGTAGTCAAGATACTTGCTACCCATTCAACCTTCATAATAATGTGCTTGATGAGTAGGATTTAGTGAGGGTCTAATGTTCCAACAAGGCTGAAACACCAAGCATTGAGGTGATTTCTCGAAAACTCTAATCAATCAACAATCAATCCACAATATATGATAAATCAATGCAAACGTATGAGTTAAAAGTTATTTTATTCTAACTCTACAAAATATTGAATATAGTGTATAAGTATGTAGAGTATCATACCCTTGAGAGCAAGAGACATGGATAGGGAAATTATGATTAATTAAGCCTAATCGATCCTAATTTCTTTGTTATTTTCTTGTTTGTACTTTTGTTTTTGAGATTTTTGTGGGTATTTTTAATATTTATTTATATGTTTTAAAATTATGCAAATAATTTTATGATTTTATATTTATGAATAAAAATATAATAAAAATATGAATAATTATAATATAGAGATCATGGAAAGTGATAAAAATACAAGAAAGAAAAAATATTTTTGGAGACTTTTAATTAAGTCAAATAAAATCAAAATAAAAATATATTCTTTTTGTGTTTTAAATATTTTGCAAATATTTTTAGGATTTTTAGAGAGATTTAATGATTTTTATTAGACTTTTAAAAAAATACTGAAAGTGTAAAATCATGAATAAGTTAAATATCAGAAATTATTTTTGGATTTTAAAAATATATAATAATGCAAAATATTACCAAAACTATATTTAATATATAATATATAAAAGAAAATTCAAACACAGAAATTATTTTTTTTGGATTTTTAAAAATATTTTTTTGTTAATTTTTATGAGGATCTTAAGGTTTTATAATTTTTAAGATTTTTGTTTTTAAGTTTTAGGAATTTTTGATATGTGTTAATATTTAATATAATATATGTAATATATTTTTGGTAATTTTTTCCAAGAGATTTAATAATTTTTATGGATATTAATAAGGAAGAATATGTTTTATTTTGTATTTTTAATAAATAAAAAAATTCTATAGAATGGCTTGCTAAAAATATATGTCATCAAGCAATGTTCATGTACAATCTTTGGAGCAATAAAATTATTTATAAATACAAAAGGAGTAAAATGAAGTTTTGCTTTGGGAAACATGGGTATTAAAAATCATAAAAACCTGTAGGTTCCCAATTTTAAAAGAAGTCCTCGAAGATGACTAGGAAAAACCTGAACTTTCTAATATATTTATGAGCGGAAAGCAATGAACTATCATTAGAATAGGTAGATCCGTAGACGGGGGGAAGATAAAGAGATAAATGAGATAACGAGATCAAAGTGAAAAGGAATGAGCCGGAGCAAAAGCGTATGCCTCTCTTGAATAATGGCCCCGGGTTTCCTAGTGGGCGAGATCAAAGAGGAAGAAGACTCTACCTCAACGACAACGAACAACCCAATATCTACCTATTCATGTTAAGATCTCAGATGCTCAAGAACCCGAGGAGGTGAGCTTAGATGCCAGAAAACTAGAATATGAGGAGGTGAGCTCGGATACTCTGAAAACTAGAATCCGAGGAGGAGAACAAGTCACAACTCTTCTCCCACTCATTGAGGAGATGAGAGCTCGTACCTTGCCCTTCTGAGGAGGTGAGCGACTCTTTTTCCTCGCCTTATTAAAAAGTAGCTTCCGCCTCACAACTCCCCTAGAAGCACAAGTTGTCTTGGTACGCTCTCCAAATTCATACGCTCCATGGATGGAGCAAAAAGTGGAGTCTTGGTCAGAGCAAGTTGCCCGGTGCTATTACCAGACATGAGGGGAAGAGGCTCATCATCTCGAAATGCTTTATTTCATTTCGTTCCCATTCCAATTTCCTTCTTCTCGAATGGGGGGGAATGGGGGTTGGGGCTTGGGGGGTGGGGTAGGATTTCTCTATTATTTCAGAAATGTCTAGAATCCTGGATTACTAATTGGTGGAATATCTGGTAATTCGAAACTTTTTTGAATGAGAACAACGTTCTAGAAAAATGTATAGAATTAGAAGAACTATTACTGTTGGACGAAATAAAAAAGGATTATCAATTCAATCCATTCGTCCGTAGGGCTATTTACACGATCACAGACATTTCAGAAACACCTCTAATAGAGGAACAAATAGTTAATTTGGAAAGAACTTATTGTCAACTTTTTCAATATTCATTATCAGTAGTAGGATATTCGAACTACTTTTCTCAGAGAATCTGGGCCGCCCGAATCCCCCTTCTCAACCCCCTCCTCTTTACTCTGGAAACATGTCTTCTTATTCCATATTTTCCCGAACCCCCTGGACTGAGAGGGTTGGTGCGGACTCCCGCCCCGCCATAATCGTGATTGGGGGGTGAGGTTGGGGTGGAAACTTCCAGAAAAAACTGCAAATTGGGAGATGATCCTCTCAGTGAACTGATCGTACCCCAAACCGACACTCATAGAGTTCAAATCCTCTAGGACGATTTCTCGGATTTGTGTGAGTCCTCATTCCGAGTCTCAAAGTAGTGAGTAATCATCAAGATCCTCTATGGGGGAGAATTGGTAATATGTAGGGAAATATAAGGATAGCATAGTACGAATCAGTCTTGTGTTCTAGAAGCGAGGTAGGAGCATGCTGCGAGCAAAGGTAGTGTACACATTATCTTTGTACAGAACATCGATAAGCATGAGGTGTAAGTACCGCGAGGTGTTCAACGATCTCGTATTAACATTAATCAATTCTTTTCTCACTAGACTTATTATAAATACCCAGAAATGTGAGCACGTATTTCTCTCTTATATATAAATAGGTATTCTCTTGATTTCACGGGGCCTAGTTTCTTTTGTCATATATATTCCCTCAAAAGTTCAAATAAATACATACCAATATATTATTCTTAGACAACTGCAATTGAGATCTAAATATATATACATACAATATAATATGTAGTTGCTTTGCGAAGTCGAGGAGAGGTATAAGAGAAGATTCTGAATAAGTCTGCCAACCTGTTGGAAGTACAAGTTGGGGCTTGGGGTCCGTGGGACGAGTGGGGGGGGGGGAATAAGTTCGGATGCTTTGCCATAGTCGACCCAGTTCCCGTTCTTTTCCGGTGCACTCGCTTTATATCTCCAATACAGAAGTTAGGACGCGGTGGGAAGGAAGCAGCCCCCCACCTCCATTAATTCGTAATTTCAATGAATTAGATTTTCTTGATCATAATTTTGAAGTCCTCTCTATTCGAGAAATCAAATTCTGACTTTTCCGGCATAAGAGATCCTGTCTCTTTGTTGTTTTAGCAGAATAAGAAGTCTTGTTTGGGCGCTCTACTGAAATAAATTTCGTAGAAAACCAGCTATATCCGATCTTGGTTGGCCTTTCACCCCTAGACACAAGTCATCCCTGTATTTTTCCACATACGTGGGTTCAGTCCTCCAAGGCCTTTTCGAGCTCTCTTCAACCTGCTTATTGATAGATCGATCGGTTTTGGGTCAAATAGGAAGAACTCAAAGATGAAACCTCTGACTTTCGCAGGAATAGAAATCTAAGATGTAGGATTTGGATCTCAATAGTTGCGAGGGATGAAGATGATTGATGATATTCTGATTTACTATTTAATATCAGCTCTGCTCTATTATATATTTATGAAATATCAAAGTAAAGGGGAGGGGATTGAATTAATTTGAAGCACGGGGACAAATGAGGCCTGATGCTTCGTAGCTTTGAGGAAGCAAGAATGGGGGAAGGAATGACTTTGGCATAGGCTTATGGTGGTTTAAGAAAGAAGTTAGAGCTTGGTAGCATT
This sequence comes from Ottelia alismoides, assembly GCA_037367405.1. Classification (NCBI taxonomy): domain Eukaryota; kingdom Viridiplantae; phylum Streptophyta; class Magnoliopsida; order Alismatales; family Hydrocharitaceae; genus Ottelia; species Ottelia alismoides. Next base: position 932,061 of record JAZKJV010001384.1, read on the forward strand.
GCTTAGGGCCAGAGAGAAAGGTGGTCTTGATGCCTAGCATGCCACAACTCAGCTCTTAGCGCACTTTCACACCACTCTTCAATCAATTACAAATCAAACTACTACTACATTCTATTATGAAACAACTGTTAAGGCTTGCATTGGATCCTTTAAACCAAAACCCTTGATCAAGCAGCGATGCAGATCATGAGGGAGGGAGCCGCCTTCAAGATTATTAGCTCAAGTGTCCCAGCTCCAAGGGAAATGGAACAATCAGAATTGGCCTCTTTCATGCATTTAGTAATTGAAGTCTTTTGAAATGCATAATGAATGCTTTCTCGGCAAGAGTGAAGGCATATCTCATTGCACCTTCCATTTTGTCCCCCCCAGGACAGAAGAGTTCGAAGTCCTTCTCCGGAACCTAGGACCTCAAGCTGCTGCATTTGATGTCGAGACTCCTTAGCCTTCTCATCCACCTCAGCACAAAGCTCTTCCTTCGGTTGTCATTTAGAGGGCGAGAAAGAAATGGGGGAGTAAACCAGGTGACTTTAAAGCCTGACTTCTTCTATAATCTACTAGAAACAAAGGCTTTCGTCCATACTATATATTTCCCTCTCGAGGGGGGTCAAGAAAAGATGGAATAAGAAGATACTCAAAATAAAAATTCTAAACTACCAGGGACCTAATTGTAATTTATAGAAACTTAAACTTTTTAATAATTAGTCCAGTAACTACAAGGGCGTATATACAATTATACCAAAAGTACCTCACATGGGACAACACGCGAGGTGATGTGGATTGGACCAAATGTAAACAGAATAAATCTTGAGGTCCTTAGTGCAATTTATACAAAAAATATACAAACTAACAATAAAATTAGATACTAAATAATAATAAAAAAAGAAGGGGGGCTAATGTGCAAATTACCCTCTACAATGCACGATCGGACAGTTTGGATCTTCCCTCTTAAACACATATGATGGCCTAGATGGAGCTATACCCCTTCGCAGATTAAGGGGACCGATTAGGTCCAACCCCTGATATGACGGTGGAGGATAGCCTTGATCCAATGGTTATTGGAGACCTGGACCTACGCTCAACATCAAACAATGGCGAAGGGAGGGGGTAGAACATGGAAGAACTATTGTGCAGGGATCCTTCGATCGATGTTATCTCGCGACTCCAAAGGACTTTCGTGCTACTCTGATGCTCTTTAAGTTCCAGAAAGGACTCCACAACTGCTGATACTTTTAAGAAGCTCCATGAAACATTGATAGGGTCCTGGAGATCTCGTGGAAGCTCAAGGACATGGAATGTTACGTGTTGCTCAAAATCGACCCAAGAGGGTCTCCTTGCTACTCTATCCTTCATGAAAATCAATTGGGGTGGGAAGATGAACAAATAAGGCCCTTTATTTAGTGGAGTGAGGTGGAGATGGGTCGTAGCTAAGGTGTCCGGCAATGCAGTGGAGGTGGACACCTGATATCCTGATCAAAATATGCTCATGTTGAATTAAAGGGAGTTAGATGAAGCATAAGTGAAGGGAAATAAGGTGGCTTGATGTATGGAGTCAGAACTGAAGTGTAGGATGGTGAACGATGGTTGGGCTCTAAGCTCCGACGTACCTTAAACTTAGAATCCAAGATAAAACAACACAACAAACATCAAATAAAATATGCAATTAAAATGCAGAAAAGAAAATGTGACAAGAAATACCTATCCTAAACCTCGATAGGACTGTAGAAGTCCTGAAGATGCTGTTGCTGGAGTGAAGCTTCGAGCTTCAGGGATCAACGCCAAAAATCCCTTTCTCCATGTCGTTGAATGATGATTCCTCTTCTTGTCACGAAGATAAGTCAAGCCTAAGTATTCATTGGTTTATAGAGCCCTAATGGAAAATCAAATTTAAAAGGGGGAACTTAGGTTTCATTTTATTGCTGTCAGGAAAATGCATTAAAAATTGGAGAATCGAGTACATCTACAATACTTATAAATTATCCAGAAGGAGGGCACAAATCATGGAGATGTGGTTGCAGAGATGGTGTGAGGAATCAGGCAAAAGGGAGCGGTATGATGCTTGTAAAATTGGGTGAAGTAGAAGGCTCGAGACACTCTAACAGGTCAGAGGAGGCATAGGGGTGGTTAACTGGGAAGTCAACAAATGGGAGACCCCCCATTGGTCCACGTAGAACCAATATGGACAAAATAGGGAGGAAAAGAATAAATAATAAAAATAAAATAACAAATGAATTAATTAAATAAAAGTTAAAACATAAAAAATGTTTATATTTTATAAACCAATTTAAAGCGATTTTTATTTATTTTTACAACATAATGTTTAGGTAGAATTATTTATATATTATTATTTAAGTATTTATTCATATATATTTTATGTATTCTTATTTATTTATAGTTATTTTGTATAAGATGATATAATTAATCATTTTATTTCATTATAATATATTTAAATACATATTTATTTTTATTGTATTTTATATTTTTATTTGTATATTTAAATAAATGCATGTATGCACATAATAGGTCTATTATATCTATATTTTAATACTCTTCATTCATTTAATATTATTTTTAATGACTTTAGTTATGTTTCTTATTTTAATTATGATTTATATAATATACAAGTATTTAAAAATAAAAGAAGAGTTTAAATGTAAAAAATCATTTATTTAAATTTTATATACATGTTCACAATACGATGGGTACCCAAAAGGCAACTTTTATAGGATTACTCTAATTTTAAGGAATCCACATTCATTAGATAGATAATTTAATTTTATGAACAATAAAGGTAAGTTTGGTCTATTTTGAGTTCAAGAGATATTAGCCATTGAAGTTCAATTTGTGATGTTTTCATCTTTGTGTCCCAATAACGTTATGCATTATTTTTCTTGGCAATTAATTTTGTATTTTTCTGTACATTAGATGCATAACTTTTATGTTGAATAGATACTAATTTGAATTGTGTAAAAGGAGTAATAAAATATGTCAAAAATGGCTATAGCAACCACATATCGAATTTTTAGCTCTATTCTGTAAGGGTTATGCCTCACTTTGTTTGGAGAGTATCTGAATACAATGAGGGCTTTGTGAAACCCAAACAATGATGTTCTTCAAGATTTTTAATTTAGGTAAAAGTTTATTTATCAACCCCCTTGTTTTAATTTTTGGGTTTTCACCTTTTTCAGAAATAAGCGCCTAACGATTTTTTGGATTTTTTAAGACCTAGATGCTCAAAATCAGAGGGAGATAGTGACAAAGCAATGCAATGCGATACTAGGATGGAAATCTCAACCTAGTGTCAAAATGATGAATACTCAAATAGCGGACTTACAGTGCTTCCCAACTCTATCCATGTGGGATGCAAAATCGAAACTTTTAAACCTAGTGGATATGAAATACAAGCGGTGAAATCTCCCTAAGCAGGAATTGATATTAGCGTAAAACACAAAATTAAGTTTGATCTAGATCCAATCGTGAACTATATGAACATGCACATATTAAGTGTGTGGACCTAGATTACTCGATCAAACAACCATAAAATACTATGGGCTCAATCACATAAATAAATAAAAATAAAGGAGGAAAGCACAAATTGTGAGAAATAAAGAAAAAAAGAGAAAATAAGGAGAATAAAAGGTATAAGGTGGGAAAACTACAAAAAATCTGGTAAGCTCCCAAGTGAACAATCAGTTGGTGAAATATGTACGAATGTTCAAGTGTCCACCTATATTATTACAAATTAATAACTGAAAATAAATTGGCAATATCTCTCTCTCTCTCTCTCAAAAATAAAAGAAATCTGCTGTGCTAAAAGTTGCTCTCTCTCTTGCTCTCTCCAAGTTGCTCACAAGAAGAAGAACCACTCTCCTCACAAATCAAGTGCACCAACCTTCTAAGAAGTCACCTTCGCTAGTGATCCCTTGCAAGAAATTCAATAGAGAAAATGAATTAGCACAGATAAATAATTATCTCAAGTAAAAGAAAAATAAAGAAGAGAAAATAATGGAAAAATTAACAAAAAATCTATCCTATGTGTTGCTCCTTCGCAATGGCACCATTTGATGGACATGAAGATTGAGGAGGATCCTATCGTCCGATCTTGAAGGGTCTGCGGTGCCCGATAATATGTTTTTGGCACTCGCTGTGTCAATACCCTCTCGGCTCTCAAATATCCTCAATCTAGTGTGTCAATCAATAATTAACCCACAGTAATGCTCAAGCAATGAGTAATAGTGAGCTAAAATTTATTATACCATACAAAACGATATATATAGTATGCAAGTGTAGGGGGGGGAACTATAAAGGAGCAATGGGGATAGCCACAAAAATTGACAAAAAGATTCAATAAATGTTTTTATAGAGATTTTTATTTTTTGTGGGTTTTAATATTATATATAATTTATAGATTTTTAATTTATTTTTTGTTTTTATTTTATAGTTTATACATATATATTTATATTTTTGTATTTTTGTTTTTTTAATATATGTAGAGCATATATATGTATAAATATACATAGATAATATGAAGTAATAGATATATAGGGTATATATATAATATAATTAAAATAAGAAAAACCCTAAGTTACAATACTTTTTATTTTCAGGGTTTCTAAATATTTAGAGTATTTTCAATAATAATAGTAATATTAATAATAATATAAGTATATATAGTTATATATAATGCGAGCTTTGATAGTTTGAAATATAGGTATAAATAATCAAATTGGATAAAATAAAATATTTTTGACTTTTTTATGTTTTTCTTTATTTTTAGTATTAATGACATTTTTTCTATTTTTATATTTTTAAATGAATGAAAATGCTAAAATGGTAACTAAGAATAATAGGCTGGATTGTTTTAGAATCTAAAAAAATAAATACCTCAAAATTTTCCAAACAATTTTTAATATATAATATATAATATAGGTGAATTGTAAAAACAGAAAAGACTATTTTTAAATTTTTAGATAAATTTTAATAAATTTTATAAGATTTTTAGATTTTTTACTTTTTAGTATTTTTCTTTTGTAAGTTTTAGTGTTTTTTGGTCTGGAGTTCAAAAATACAGTAATAAATGTACTTATTTTTATGGATTTTTCAACACATTTTCAATTTTTCTATAATTCTAAATGCAAACGAGAAAATTTTTTTACTTTTTGTATTTTTAAAAACAGGAATTAGTTTTAATTTCCATACAAATAATGTATGCGATTTAAAATACTTCCAAGCACTTAAAATAGTTTTCCTATAATTTTTGGATGTAAAATATTATTTTTAATAAAATAAATACAATAAATAAAAATTATTGTACTAGTAGGGACCTAAATGTGATTAAAATAAATAAAACATGCATTCCTGAACACAAATCCAAAGTATAGGGTCCTATGTTCAAAATTTCCAAAATATAAAACATGCAGGAGTATTTTTGTAATATCCATGATTCTACAAGGCATGAGTTCAAATTAACTACAAAATATTGCACGTGAATAAATAGTTTGTGTACTAAATATAATAAAACCTATGAGGGGGTCTCTGCAAAATGTCCAGTTCCCTCATGCACACCGACCTGCGAGGTGGCATGGACTAGATCTAAAAACAAATAAAATGAAGGTATGGCTGTTCATGCAAATATTACAAAATATTTCTAACTACAACTCAAAAGTTTATGGACTAAAATGAAAATACAAGACTAGAGGGGTGTAGAGCAAAATACCCATCTTGTGCGCGATCGGACATTGAGGCTCTTCACTTATCCAGTGGGAGCACCAGGACGGTCGTTGACACTTCATGCTAGATGGCAAAGATTAGATCTCCCGTGGAGATCGGACTGTCGATGGAGCGGAGCTGGAAGAAGTAGTGAGAACACAACGCGACTGACTTTGGATTCGAGCTCTAGGGTTGCTCCGACCTCCTCCCCAACTAGCTGATGACCGGAGAAGGTTCGCTTGAGCTATTGGAGGCGTCGAGGAGGTTCCATAGCCCAACGATGAGGCCCTGGAGGTCGAAGAGAAGATGGCATCCTAGAGCTTTCTTGGGAATAAAAAATGCCTCAGAGAGGCTATAGACCCTCGGAACCTGCATGATTAGCTCAAGCACGAAAGGGAAAAAGTTCACGGGGGTCTGATGTGGTGGAACAGGTGAAGGTGAGGTTAGGGTGGTGCTCTCCGATGAGTGGCGGAGGTGGAGAGGGATAAATCGATTTGGATGTGATCGAGATGAACGAGGGTGCCTAGGGAGTAGAGCATTCGAAGTGGAAGATGATGGAGGTGACATATCGATGTGAATGAAGGGGAAGAGAAAATTCTCTCTACATCTGTTTACTACTAATTAACTATCTAAGGGTCCCTGGATCGAGCACATGGAGGTAGAGAGTATACTCAAGATTTCAAGATCAAATATTTTTTGATTGATTTTCTTCTTTAAAAAGTCTTGTTTTTGTGGTTTTTATCTTTTTGCAATTTTATTTGGTTTTTATTTTTTGTATTTTGTATTTTTATTTTGAGTTTTTTTATTTTCAAAATGATTAATTTTGGAAAAGAAGTGATACAATATAGTACATGAGTAATGTATTATTCTAATATAGTGAAAATGAAAAAGAAAAGAAAAATTTTATTTTAATATTCAAAAAGAAAGAAAAATATATTTTGCAAAACAATATACTATATAGTAGGTAGGTGGAATATAATAGAGGTGATAGAATATAGTAGGACGGAGAAGAAAAGAAAACTGAGCAACATACTTGAAAAAATATAATATACACAAACAGAAAGAGATATTTTCAAGCTTTGAAATAAACTATTTTATTTATTTGATTTTTTAATGATTTAGTATGATTTTTTTATTTTATGTATTTTTTAATTTTTAGGGCTTTTATAAAGGGTTTTCAAGTCAAAATTGTATAGAAATTAAAAAAAATCAAATTCACATTCTATATTTTTTTAAAATTTTTAAACATTTTTGAATTTTTATTATTTTTATAAAGAAAACACGCCACTTTTTAATGGTTTTTGAATTTTCAAAATTAACAAAAATGATTAATTTTACGAACAAAAATTATGGATAACAAAATGAGTTAAAAAGATTTATAGATTTTTTATGATTTTTATAGATTTGTTAGCAATTTATTAGAGAATAAAGAATGCAAAACAATTTAATATGGAGTTTAAGGACATTTGTGCAAATAAGTTTATTCTATGGACTAAATTTATAATAATGATAAAAAATGGAGGATGTAAATACAATTTCACCACAAAGGGCTTGTGCCAATGCATGTGAGTCACACTGACATGGACCTAAATTAAATATTTTTTCTAGGGGCCAAACTATAACAATAAATGCCAAGCACTTTATTGTAATTTTCCCAAGAAGTCACATGCAGATGCACGTGCAGCTGCTTAGACAAGACTCAAATGCAAATATAAAAACCTCAAAGGTTCTTGATGCAATTATTCAAGTATTAAACACATGACATGTATTTCTTCAAGGACTTATTTAAAGTTAAAAGAAAATAACAAAGCGAAGGATGCAAATTTCATTGAGTAGCATGCATCGCACATGCTAATCTGACACCTGCTGAAGCTTTGATCCTACGACTTGAAATTAGGGCTCGATCTATGGTTGAGATGCGATCTGGGTTCGCCCATTCTTGATGTGATGACAGAGAAGTATGTTGGAAAAACACTAAAGAAGGAGCCAGCTGCTGACTTTGGATCCACTCGATCTCAATCTTTTTATGTAAAATATGACATCTGTGGATATACAAAGTTAATTGAAGGTGTTGCACATTGAATGGCGATGGAAATGTAGTCGGAATCCGGTCGATATGAGATCTAGAGCTCTAGATAGCTGTGTGGTTCAAGTGTTGCTCCAGATGCACAATTGAGCTCCAGAAAGGTACCTAGCACCTGCAATTACTTAGTTACTCAGAGAAAGAACTCCTGTTGGCATTATTATCTCAAAATACAAGGAAATGAGGGGTGAATGGATGGACTCTAGCACAGATGGATGGAATGGAGGTCGGATTCCAGATCTGCGACGGATTTGGATAATCAGAGATAGGAGGAGAGTTGAGAATCATGTGGCGGATGTGAAGGATCCTTTGGAGTGAAAAATAAACCAGTAAACAACCTCCAATAATGGAGATCGGATGCGAATCATAGATGAACTGATCTAAATTAAATCAGAATGAAATTTCGTGAATTAAATGACCGAAATTAAGCTAGTTTGAACCTAGATTACCTGACGGTGGATTTGGGTGATTACATCCTCGATTTGATGCGACAATCGAAGAAGCTGAACATGATGGCGCAACTCCGATGATGTGAGCGGATCGCTCTTCCCAAGGCCAACCACACTCTCTCGATTGTGGAAAAGATGTCTTGTCACCACACCTCTCTCCAGGACTCAGTCTCAGGTGCAAAAGGCAAAGAAAAATAGATCAAGAGTGTACTTTGGATCTAGAGAGGTTTATATAGAGGATAATGCATGCGGAATTTTAAAAGGTGGATGCGTATGAACCAAGGCTGGGCTAGTGAAGATGTTATTATATCGAATGGATTGTTTGTTCATGTAATCAGGGAAGAATAAGTAGTTGACCTGAGTCAACATACCCAGGTCAGACCAATCAGGGGGTCCGACCCGCTACATGACAAATAGATAAGATAAAATAAGAAATAAAAATGAAATAAATTAAAAAAATAAATTAGAAAATGATAAAAATGAAATAAATTAAAAAAATAAATTAGAAAATGAATTTAAATAAAAACCTTTTATAAATAAAAATGTTAATTCTTAAATAAACTTAATTGAAGAGATTTTAATACATTAAATATATTAAATAACTAAGTGAAAATAAACAAATACCTTTATTCATTTTAATAAATAATTTTAACAAATATTTATATAATTTATTAATTTAATTATTTACTCCATTATTTAAGGATTTTAAAGATATTTTATTTATTCTTATGAGTTAATTTATTAAGGTAAGTAAATAAGGATATCTACAATATAGGTATGTGATACATATAGTATACATACATGATTTTATTTTTATTTCTTTTTTATTTTTGATTATTTTTTTACATTTTATATACATAAAATATAATATATACAAATTATTAAAAATATAATATGTGCAATTATATACAAAAATAAATAAATAATAAATGATATATAGTAAAACAAATACACATTATATAAGAGCACTCCAAAAGCCCTTTTCAAATCTCATCACTGATTTAAATGAAACCACTTTCATTTTAATGGTTATTTAATTTTGAACATAACGAAAGTGAGTTTGATTTATTTTCTCTATTTACAGAGAAGATATTGATACGATAAGTTGAGTTTTGCAGCTTTTCAAAGTGTTGTTTTTTTGGACAATGATTCTTCTTACAATTATTTTTAATATTTACAAATTATTTTTATATACAATATTTAAGAAGAAAACATTTTTATTCAGAGTGATCTTGATGATAAATAAATTAGTATAATAAAAGTGTATCATGTACATTGACGAATATACAAATGTGAGAGTTATTTTCTTGATTTTTTTGGATGATGGCCTTATCTCCCTCTACTTTATTCCTTGTCGATCAGGTCAAGCCTTGACCTCATCTCGAGGCCAGAGTCAATATATATTTATTTTATATAATATATAATCTTTTTATTTTCTTTATTTTCATTTGTTTCTTTCTTTATTTATTTTATGTTAAAAGAGTGATAAATATATATTAATTATAGATGAATAAAGAATATTAAAAAAAGAGGATTAGTGATATTTACAAGTGTTTTGTAATGGATTTAAGCTAAAATAAGAGAATAAAGATGATGAATTGGTCATTCACCACCACATTCCTCACACACTTGCATATATGCCCAAATATACCCATACCCTTTTACATTCCTACTCACATTGCTCCATACACTCATACATACCGACGTGCATATCCATATTCCTCACACACTTGCATACATGCCCGAATAATCCCATACACTCTTAAACTCATTGACACATCCATACACTCTTACACACTCATATGCATACCCATATTCCTCAGACTCTTACATAAATGCATGCCCAAATACTCCCTACATGATTAACTCCATACATGCCCAATGCTTACATACTCGGCTAAGTTCTTCAAATCATACTTGGCTACCCACACTGTATGATGGATTCCCACATACAGAGCGTCCTACCCATATGCATGCCCAAATATAACAAGTGATAGATAACCACATACCAAACCTCCTACTCATACATACCCACCTTCATACTCATATCCTACACACGCATACACATATATACCTCGTACGCTTACACACATACCAAAAATATAATGCATGTTTATCCATGATCAAGTGCTTGGACTTTATTTTCTCTTTTTGTCATATTTATTAGGTTGTTTAATTATCATGAGAATTTTATAAGATGCTGAACTATGCGAATAGGTGAACCCGCTCGAATGTAACAACAACTAAGAAACTTGATTTTGATATAGTCCAATTCGATATATTGACCTGACTTGCCCTACCTCCACCCATGTACTTGCAAAACAGACATCAATAGTTGTACGATGCTGTAAGGGGCATTTTTTAGCTTTAAAGCTAAGACATCGGAAATTGTGAATATATATATATATATATATATATATATAACACATGATGGGGGCATCACTCCCCAAAATGTGTTGCACACACCTCCTGTTGTGTAGAGACACACTTCTCCTATTGTGGAAGGGCACACATGTGAGAATGATGTTTTGTGTGATTTCGTGCAATACCCTAAATTACAATCTACACGCCGGGCCTATCTAACAAACACATTAGATCAAATCTAATTCACATACATAATATCTAATTCATGAGCACATCAACCTAAAATTATAAGCATTAATACACACACGCATACACACACACACACAACTAATACCCACACTTCAGCACACACTCACATACAAAAACATTTCTAGTTCACATATGAGAACAAAATCATATTACAGAAAAAATCATATTTTAAATTCTATTTAATTCACCATTCAAGAAGACAATATTTCTTAGGCATTTCAACAAACATCTACAATGCAATTGAAGATAACATACATACTCAAAATAAAAACAAAAACAAAACTATATGACAAAATTAAAGGACAAGCGATATACCTAATGAAGAGGAGGATGAGATGGGGGATGCTCGTCGGCAGCGGGAGATGGCTGAGGAAAAGCTTCTCCACAAGTATGAAGGCTCCTCTTCTTTGCGTACAAGGGTGAAGGATGCGACTGAGGAGAGGATGAGATGGTAGGGAGAGTAGGAGAGAGAAGGTCACGAGAGAAGGGAGGATGAGAAGAGGCTATCAGAGAGGGAGGAGGTCGGGTGGAGAGGGATGAGGTCAGGCGGAGAGAGAGGGCGCGGGCAAGGGCAAGAGGTAGAATGGAAATGAGGAGAGATTATTTGTTATGTTGGTCTGTTTAGAAGAATATGCGACTACAATATGCGACCATAATGTGGTCGCATAATGAGGCACCAAATCGTCCACCTCAAATTTGTGGTCGCATATTTACCTATGCGATCCTAATTGTGGGATTGTGCTCGCATTAGCTATTGCAATCACAAATCCACTACTGATGGTCTCAAGTTGGTACTAGTAAAACAACACATTTCTTGTAGTGTTCAGATGCTCTTTATTTTCTAAGTAAAAATTGAATGGTTGGATTGTTTTCCAGCGCTTCTTGATTTAGCCGTTGAACTCGCCAATTTGGTTCGATTTTTGAAACCCTGATAGCATTCATTTCTTTCCCTTCGATCTCGTACATGGTTCGAGTTTACCTCAAGCAAAATAATTAATTTCATTCTTGTGTCGCCAGTTGGTCATGCCTTATGAAAAATTGGTTACATCATTTACTGCTTTGATGCTTACTTTTCACCCTCGCAACTGACGTGATAATTATGCATCCTTACAGAAAAAAACAAACGTAGTGATATACATGGAAAGTTGTCTTCCTTTTCAGCTTCAGCTTTTATTAGTGCGCTTCAAGTTCTGCACTTGGAACAATCGTCATATATATAAAGCCAATCGTATATATCAGCAACTTGTTGTGGGACATTGACAGAAGGTTTAAAGAAGACACGACGTTAGTAATTTGACTGTCCAGTAAAAATGGACTCGCACAGTTTTTTCTGCACAAGTGAAACCAGGACCAGTGTGCATAAAAAGAAAGAATTCCATATTGGTATTTTCATGGAGGTTGAAGACGCTACTGCTGAATGTATGTAGCAGGAAGCTTATCGATTAACTTAAATACATGCAAGAGCTTGACATTACTTGCGCGTCCAGGAGAAAACATAATTTGATCACTCAATCCATATAACTATCACGTTGTTGATTACCTTCTCTATTCTGAATCCATGAATCTGTCTTCATGCGATGATCAGGAACCTCTTAAATTGTCCTTGCTACGGAGGGAGATGGACAATCACTGCAGGTGGATATGAATACATCCTTGACCTATTCTTCTATTTATATTCTACTTTCTACAAAAGTAGGTATGAGAGATTATTTTCGATGATTGTTTTATATACACGCAACACACACAATATGCAGTTCATTAATCTAAACAGTTAGTTTATTCTTCACCTTTCGATATTTATGCACATCCAGAAAATAACTAAAAGATGGCAACATCTGTACATAATACTGAACAACGAAAGAACTACAAATCAGAGATACAACTCTGGGAACAGTCTCATGTACCAAAGCATACATTGTGCAATTCGTGTAGAAATACGCATACACTTGGTGTGTACTTGACATTGGCTGTCAAACTGGTCACCATCGCAGAAAAAAATGGAACAGCATGCGCGCATATATGCATGCCAATGGAAAAGAATATAAAGCACGAGAGAAGAAGTGTAAATGGACCGATGCGTTGCAGGCAACTTGGTGTTGAATGGATGGATGCCTTGCCGGCAACTTGCAGATTGCGACCTCGCTTATATGGTCGAAGAGTTCTATATGCAGAGAACCCACCGTACAAATGTGCATATTTCTTTTCAACTTGATACCGCTCCACATCAAGGAGGAAATAAATTTAGAGGAATAATGCCTTAACTCAATTATATATCCGGAGCGGGATAGAAATGTGTTACACTATTGCCATGTGGTGATGGATATTATAATTAACGAAACATAATTGATTGTAATTATCCCTCAATCAAGATCTCCCTGACTCCTCTTTCTCTTTCTTCAAACATGAACATTCTTCTCTCTCCTCTTATGATCTTTCTCATCACCATGAACTTCATTATTTGTTTCTCTTTCATAAACCAAAATGAAACAAAAAGGATAAAAGAAGAAAAAGAGAAAAGAAGAAAGATCACTCAACTCATCCCTCTCCCCTATACTTAGGACATAGTACGCCATAAGCAAGGCATATCACACAAATGAGGTGGATGAGCAAAAATGGGAGTTGACGGAAGTAAAATGAAAGCGAATATACAAATAGATGGATATACGAAGGATCAAGAAGGTAGAAAGCATACCTTCTTGCCTGACCGCTGAGGAATAGATCTGACATGTGCATGTCGATATCATGGCCCTCATGAATATCCTCATCAGTATAAAAGTGGAAAGGTACGAACTGGGTAAGTGGAAAGAGTGTGGTCGGGTTCAGCATGGAAGTCTCCGCTAGGTTGTCATCAAAATGAAAAGGATCAAACTCTTCTATGGAATTAGTTAGGTCAGGTTGTTCCTATGAGGTCTCAACTAAGTCTTCCCTTCATTCTAAAGTGTCAATCGTGTAAATCCTGTGGATATCATCAATGCATCGCCACTCACCAGAAGGGGAACTCCAAGGTCTATGCTTTCCGATTCTTCCTTGCCAAAGATGAATCCTTGGGTCTCAGTATCATACATGATAAAGAAAACCTCTCTGATATCAGCATCAAGGTTATAGTCCTTAAGGCCGGCTAACACGAGCATGCTCTTGTGGGATGCATGTCTTTGGTTAACAATGGGTGCGGTGATCAACGCATCGCTCCTGACATCAAAACAGAAGCGAATCTCTCCATATCCATGATCGATTACGGCTCTCGTAGGGATGAGGAAAGGCCATCCTAGGATGATTAGAGGACGCTGTATTCATGAAAAATACAACAAACTTGACAATCAAGATCTTGCCTGACTCTTGAATATCCTTCGGCCTCTTGATAGACCCATCAGAGGATTGGACAATCATCCTGCTTTTCTTGAGTAGCCCAAGATGAAGAGAGTGTTCCAGCGAGAAGGGTATTATTGAAGGCATTGCCATCAAGGAGTGTTATCACAAGAATGTTTAGAGATGGTGCAACTCACAAAAGGTGTAACAATGTTCCCTTTCTCAGTTTGTGGCTGGTGAGAGATGGTTGGGCAGTAGCCATGGTAATATGTGTCTCTCAGATCTGCACCTTCACTTTCTCTTCTTGAGTTTAGGAGCATATACTTGGGTCATGTCCGGGTGAAGTGGGGACTCAATATTCTCATAATTAGCTACCACCATTTAGTTTAGTCAATATTTTCTTGAATTTTTATTCTTCCATACAAGGGAAGAGATCAGAGTCATCATCTACACAAGGATTACTAAGTGCAGTCTGTATAGTGCCATCCTTGGATTAAATGTTGGAACTAGTTGAGTGTATGTGTGGTCAAAGAATCTAACATGTGTGTCCTCTCCTCGCAAAATGAATCGACTGTGTGTCCCTCAAAATATTTGTATTTTTAAAATTTTCTCATTTTTTTTATTTTGGGTGATTGCAAGCTCATATAGGAATTCTCAAATGAACCCATACCATCAAATGGTGAAGTGACATTGTGGATCTTATTTAAACTAGTAAGGTCATCAACCCCCTGTATCATATGCTCCATCATCCGGGTCAAGTGCTCAAGAGTGGACTCCATGAGAGGGGACTCCAACATGTCAAATCGTGAGTGATTGGAATAGTGGAAGATGTGAGGGTGAAGGTGACGGGTAAAAATACGAGGTCTAACATTGTGTCTAAGGCATCTATGTACAAAAAGAAAATTAAGAGCAAAGTCCTTCAGGTAAAATGGAGGTGGATCGGCTGGAGGTTATGAGGTATCCACGAAGTTCGTAAAAAAACCACTCCAGTCGGTCATCTCCAAAACAAGTGAAAATAATCTGTAGAATACGAAGTTTAAATCAAGATATGCGAGGAAAAAGGCGCAAGTGCACAAAGAAGATCTAGGATGCACACACACAATCACAAACAAGTATACCCTCAATTCACCTACTCAATACAATGAGGACTGTGAAAGTTCGATCTTTTTATCTTTTAAAATTTGAGTTAGGTGATAAATACAAAATTGTACAAACACTTAGGAAGGCCTAAGATTGGGGAACTACTCCTTAGGGTGTACATGACAAATTAAATAAAAATACAATGATGGGATATTCTCACCAAGACAAATATATTTTCTCTTTTTTTATTTTTAGGGTCGACTAAACTTAGCAGTTCCAATTTATTAGTTATCACTTTTTTGTTATTTTTTAATAAGAATGAACGAATCTAACGAGGAGTCAATTCTTTTTAGATCCTAGGTGATCAAAATCAGAGGGAGAGAGTGGAAAAACAATGCAAGCGAAAGTGATGATGAATGCTAAGATAAATGCTCACCTTTCCTCTAGATCTCTTCATGCAAGGATGCCAAGCGAATTGAAACCTATCTATACGCAAATGCAAAGCCAATGAAATCACCCTAGAATAGTAACTACTATTGCATGAATAATAATAAGCTAATCATATAAAAAAACCAAAGGGTCCGATCTTGAAACCTCCTCGGTGCTAACTAAACTGGGTCCTACAGGAATTGTACGGAGAACTCTCACGGCTCATGGTTCCAAAACTAAGTGAAGAGCAGGTCAAAATTTGACTAAGTCTAAACAGGAACTATATGTACATGCAATGGTATTTAAGTGTCTGGCCTTAATCTATCGTCATGTAAATCGTAAGCTTCATGAAACAAAAGAAAAAGAAGAGCGAGAAAAACACAACAAAAACCAACGAGGCCCCCAAGCGAACAATCGCTCGACCTCGTGAAGTGTGAAGAGTGTCCTGAAGAGTCCTGAATTATTACAACTATAATTATCTCTCTCTCACTTAAATTACAAATAAAACAAAATAAATTAAACTACATGCAAGATGCACTGTCTTAAAAATCTCAAAGTCTTCTTCTGTTGCTAGGTCAGAAGGATGAGCCTACTTCATGTGGGTGTGTACGTGCTCCTAGGAGTACATCCCTCGATCTGCGTTCCTCACAAGAAAGTCAAACAAAGAGGGTGGTTAGATAGATCACAAAATACTATCAAATAAATAAACAATACATGATAGAAATATAGACAAAAGAGACAAGAAGATATAAATAAAGATATCCAATATATGTGCAGTTGCTCCCCGACAATGGCGCCATTTTAAAACCATGGTTTTTTGAGGGTCTCACAGTCTCATAATTCGGAACTACAGTCGTTGAGATGACCGCTAAAAAAACCCTGATAATTCAACAATTAACCCACAATATGTATAAATCAATGAAAAGCAAAATCTGTGGAGTTAAAATTTATTATGACTCTACAATGGATGTGTAGTGTCGAAAACAGTAGATTGGGTAAATTAATGCACAAAAATTACGTGCTCTTCTTATTTATTTATTTATTTTTGTGTGGGTTTTTTTATTTGTTTTATGAAATTTTGAATTTATATTTTTAAATTAATTTTTAGTGTTATATTTTTTATTTTCTTTTTATTTTATTTTTATTTTTTTATTTATATTTCAATATATAATATAAGCTTATATAAGGCTATATATACACTATTGGCTAATACAGTTTTAAATACAATAAAAATAAATAAAATACATAAATAAAATATTTTTAGTATTTAAATAATTTTTTACTATTTTTTTGATTTTTAGATAATTTTCTAATTTGTATATTTTTTAGAGTAAAAAATATATACCAAAATAGGGATTAAATAATAGGATGAATTGTTTTGGAAATTAAAAATAAAAAAATTTAGAGATAGAAATCAATATTTTTGGATGGTAAATTTTTTTCCAAAAATATTTTTTATTAATAATATAAAATAAAAAAAAATTCAGAGATATAAATCAATATTTTTGTATTTTTTCAAAATTTCTGTATTTTTATGAAGGATTTCGAAGCTTTTTAATTTTTATGAATTTTCTTTTATAGTTTTAGAGGCTTTAGGTTATGGAGTTGTTAAATAAATAACTAAACAAAATATATATTTTTAGGATTTTTTAGAAAATATTTTTTTAATTTTATGGGGTTTTTTAATTCAAACATAGAGTTTTTGTACTATTTTGATTTATAAAATAGGAAAAATACTAAATTGCAAAATTAAAAATTTAGCATGAAAGTATATGGAAAAAAGAACTTAACCCTTTTTTTGTAGTTTTTTTGTAGCACTGATACTATTTTTAATAATGAAACACAAGCACAAAAGTTAATATCCCTAGAAAGGGCATTTATGCTATTCAAGTAAAACACAAGGGTGTTTCTGCAAACTTCCCAAAATATTACAACTAGAAATAAAATTTTTTGGACTAAACAGAAATACACATACCTGTGAGGGTATCCCAGCAAAAATGCAACCTCAGATGGAATTGTACGTGAGGTGACATGTGCTAAACAAAATAACAAATAAGGAAACGTTAGGGTCCTATTTGCAAATATAAAAATATAAAGCACGAATTAAATATTACATGACTAAATACAAAAATGCAAAAGCGGGGGAAGGTATACAATTTACCCCTACTCAACGTTCCATCATATGGCTCTTGGAAGTTCACTTGTCAAACGTCAGTGCAGGAATATGCGATACCCCTTCGCAGATCAATGGTCACAATTAGAGCCCGGTTCTGATCTGATGGTTGGCAGATGTGTAGATCGAATGATTGGCATCTATTCTGGGTGGCTCACAAAATCCCAGGACCAGGAGATGCGATGGGTGAAATGGTGAAGAACAACTCCCCGACGACTTTGGCTGAGGGATAGCGAGCTCCGATAATTTAAAGATCAATTCCGGCTCCATACAAACTCAAATTTAATCAAACTTGCTTCCATTATACTATAAATTAAATTATCTTTCAAATGATGGTTGTTTCATAATTTTTGGAGTTACGATTGAAAAGTCAGTTTTCTGGGGTATTTTGTGCAGTTTTACCACTTACCTATTGTATATATGTATTCATATTTATTTTAATGTACATAATTATTAATATTATCTTCATTATTAAAAATAAAAAAATAAATAAATAAAAATAAAATTTAAAAAATTATTTAAAAATTATTTCCTTATTTGTACATATGTATATTGTACTATATGTATATAATATTTGTATACAGCTAATTTCCTTACATATAAATATCACCAAAAATTAAATATCTAATATTAATTAATTAAATAATTTAATTATGAAATTTGGATTTAGTTATTTAATTATTGATGACTTGAGAATCTCGTGATCCAGGTTAACGTATAAATCAAGGTTGTTGCGACCCGAACCGCGAAGCTAAGTCAAACTCAAGACCACCAAAGTAAAATCAATCAATCAAGCAAATGTAGTGATCTCGTTATTTTATTTTACCAGGTATAGCTACCAGGGTCGAACACAAGGAGCACGATATGAGAAAGCTACGAAGTAGTCAAGAATCCCAACAATATCAAAAATTAGTGGTTTTTAATTTTTCATTTTTTTGTAATTTTTATATTAAGAAAAGGTATAAGAGAACTCAAAATCCCACAATAAAACAATTATTTAAAGCATCAAAAATATCCAGAAAATTCAAATAAAAATATTTTTCGGTTTTAAAATATTTAAATATTTTTGTTAATTTTCTTGAATTTTTCTGATTTTTACTTAATTTTCTAAAAATGAAATAAGGTGAAAAATATAAAACAGTGTACAACCCGAATCCAAAGGTAATTTAAAATTGTTTAAAATGCTATAAAATTCAAGTGGTAATTTTATGACAAACTAGAAATAAAAACCTAACTACAGAAGAAGAAAAATCATTTTTTTGTTTTTTTATGAATTTTTACTTATTTTTCTAAGATTTTTAGTCTTTTTTAATTTTTATGGTTTTTATAAATGAAAATGCAACGAAAGTTAGATAGAACTAAAAACAACTCAAAATAAACAATCAATATTTTTTTAGAATTGCTTAAGGGTTTTTAATATTTTTAGTTGATTTTCTAAAACAGGCATGAGTTATTTTTGTGATTTTTGAATTTTTAAAAATAGTAAATGGCAAGAAAATAAAACAAAAATTCAAATAAATTCCTACACCATGGCAGGAGTCATGTATCGAAATTTCATGAATTCTGGACAAAATTTGCTATTTATTGAATCAAAAACTAAACACACAACATACAGGGACCTAAATACAATTATTGAAAAGTTATCATCCAAATAGTAATACGTGGAAATAGTTTAGGACTCAATTTGCAGAAAATCCAACTCCGCACGTGGGCGGCTCGTGAACCAGTCACTTAGGGATATAAATGCAATTACGAACAATAAAACTTCATTCAATAACAACCATATAGTCTAGGGTTTGAAATGCTAATAAACCAGATGTCACGTGATGCTCAAATAGAGGGACTAGATTGCAAATATCAGAAGCACGAGGTCCTAGATGCAATGTGTCCAAAATAAAAGCAACAGCTAAGAATATTTACATGATTAACTAGCAAACACAAAATAAGAAAGGGCCTAAGTGTAAATTTACCCTTTATTATTAGCTATCCAACGGTCGAAGGCGTCCACTGATGATCGGACGACTGAGATCTGGGGGTACCGGTTTGACGATGAACGAAGGATCCTCAGATGGATCAGACGATAGAGGCTTCATGGTTGATGAACGACGACGATAAGAACTGGGAGAGGCCTCGATCCGACGGCGGAGGCGACCTCTGGAAGAGCAACGAAGAACTCGCCGTCGGCGAGCTTCACTCGATCGATACATGTGACTGATATGTCCTCCGAGGCTGGTAGGATAGGGGAAACACTCTTGGCACTGATCCGCAGCTATTGCTATGCTCCGATGAAGGCGAAACCATCGGGAACGTCCCAACGATGCTGAGGTGCCTGGAGCTATTGTGCTCGGGTATCTTGACCTCTAGATGAGGTCCCTTGAGCTCACGACCTGCACAGAAGAGCTACTGGGTCGAGGGCAAAGTGCCTCGACCTGTCAGTACGTGGAATGGGTGGACGATGAGGGGAAGCGTGCCCTCCGGCGAAGCGACGACGGAGGATGGCGTAATCCTTGTTCCTGGGCGAATCAGGGTGAACGGAGGGGCGTAGAAGATGGGTAGAAGTCTGGAGAAGGTGCTACGATGGTTGGACTGGCTAAACTATGATTCGATCACAGTGAACCGAGCCGATGAACACAAGCTAACCAACACTCCAAGATCTTGAGCTAAAAGCGAATAAGGAAGAATTGAAGTTACCCAGTGGACGAAATCGTCTGGGCTGAAGGTCGGGGACCTTCGGGGGTCTTCGCCTCAATGGATTGACGTGTCCAGAGGCTAGAGCTCACCTCGCAGTGGAGAACGACGATGAAGTCGCTGGACCTAAGGCTACAGAGCTCGAATCCTCGCTACAACACCTTCAAACTCACGCCGTCACTCGTGGATGGAGATGGAGGTCACTGGAGACGAGGGAGCGGCCAACGATGCAGAAGAAGGTGCGGCTCCAAGAGATTTTATACCTTGCAGGGTCCGAGAAGTGTGGAGCGTGGGCACGCGAACCGACGGACGGATCCCTAACGGAATCATCAGGCGTGTATCCTGTGTCGTCCCTCGGTAATCGGAGCGCGAATCAGGATGGAATGGTGATCGGATCGGTTTGGGAAAAATAGGAGAAATTCGGGTGGAAACCAGATTCGGGCGAGGAAAGGTCCAGGGGGGATAGTTGATCGGGGTCAACAGTCCACCCTGGACCAATCAGAAAAAGGATAAATTAAAATAATTGAAAATTCAATTAAAAATAGCAAACAATTTTATTTTAAAAAGTTTATAAAATGAAAATATTTGTTATTTTTCAAACTATTTTTCTTTGATTTTTATTTAATTTTATGAAAAATAATTTAATCAATATACAATATATTATATTTTATACAGGTATAAAACACCTAGGTATTTTATATAATTATTTTTATTTTCTAGTTTTTGTACAATTACCACAAATTTATATTTTATTTATTTACAACATATTATTTGGAGTGTAAAATAATTTTTATTCTATTTTTATTAGTTATTTACATGTGTATAATAAATAGGTATATGATACAAATGTACATGTACTATGTACAAGGTGAGAGAGAAAGAAGTTTGCTTTTATTTTATTTTTCTAATTTTTATTTTATTTTTAGGAATATATACAAGGATATAAAAATAACTTTTTATTTATTTTTTATAAAATAAAATAATACATAGGAAGGGTTATGTTCAAGGTAGAGTGGCCCTATCTCTCTCTACTTATTGTGTTTGGCGATCAGGTCCATTTTGGACCCTTTCTTGGGTTCAGGTCACTCAATATGTATTCTATATATTTCTCTCTTTTTTTATTCTTTATTCTTTTATTTTTACACAAATACATGCTAATTATTGAATATTAACAAATGCATGCTTATTGGTAATTTATTGTATTTACAACTATATACATGACGTTTTGCCAAGATATTTAGCTAAAAATGAAAGAATAAAGAGTGATGAATGGGGATTCATCAATTATTTAGTTTATTCATTATTTGATTTGAAAACATACCTTGTATATAAAGATATTATTCTATACCTTAAATAGACACCATTAAGGTAGCTAATTAATTTTTGTAAATTATATAATTTATTTTAATTAATTCCGAAATTTGTTTTTAATTAATTAATTAATTAATTTTATTAATTTCACAACTAAACACCTTCCTCTTTTGTACATCTTTTCCTTTTGTATTTTTCTTCTCTTTTTACGGGGCTCCTCCTTCATTTGTCTTTGATCAATATTTGGTGGAGAGGAGCTTGATCTCCGATAGCAATCTTGTTAAAGAAGGGTGCCCAACCTTCGAGCCGTCCGGTGACAGCGAGTTGGTCCTCGTCGAGGCCATTACGGTGTATCCGATCCCGAGGTGAGATCCATTTTCTTTCCCATCATTTTTCTTAGATAAATCTTAGGTTTAATTTTTGCTTTGATTTCTTGATTAATATCTAGATCTTAAAATCCCAAAAAAATTCATCTCCACATTTGACGTCCGAATCCGATTTATCATCTCACATCTCGACCTCTACACGTTCTTTTCTACCTATCACGTTCTCTCAACTCCAGCCACGTACGGTGGCGGGAGACTCGGATCCATTCCTCATATTTTCATTGGACCCCCATTCACATATCCTATTTTGTTTATAAATAAAATAAATAAATGAAAAATACACATAATTGTTTTTCTTCTCTCTCTAACTTTTGTTTTTGCAGGATCATCTTAAAAAAATAAAAAAATAATAAAAAATAATAAAAAAATTATTTCAGTTCCGATTTATAGTTTCTTTAAAAAATATTACAAAAATTTATATTATCAGGTGTATTTATAGAAAAATAAAAAAACAAGAAAATAGCAGCAGGTCCAGCCCGCTACCGCCTGGCAGGGTCTGCCACCTCCGCGTCGTCAGCCATCGTACCACCAGACTAGCCTCGCGGTGCAGTCCCTTTTGCTGCTCCGCGTGATCGTCCGTGGCACCACTGTTCCGCCTCACCCTCCAGACCATCGCCAGGCCCGCGACGCCACGCTCCCCGCGGCCCAGCCCCACATGGCGCAAAGCGTACCTATCACGCCCTCCGCCATCCGCCAAAGGCGGCCAGAGCCATCGAGCCCTCCAGCGACGCCTGCTCCACGTTAGCCTGCGACTGACTAGGCCACCTTCGAAGACCGCGTCGAATGCCCCTTCCACGAGCACCGCCACCCGAGGTGGTCTCCTCCACCATCCAGCCGCGAGCCCGATCCGACTTCGTGCCTCCATCGACGCCCGAAGTCCTCTGACGCCTGATCCGATCATTCGAGCCGTGCGAGGCCTACGCCTCCCAAAGCTGCTCCACCATGGTGCGACGTAACACCTCCCGTGCTATGCCGACATCTTCCTGCGCCCGCGCGCGACACCACCGCCCAAAGTTTCCACCTCCGCGACCTCCATTCCGTTGGAGCCTTCGCCTCCAGCCTAATACCCATTGGCGACGGTGCCCCCTCTCTCCTCTCTGTTGGTTTTTATCCAATGAAGGCATCTACAAGAAACACTAGGGGGAAATAAAATATTTGGAGGAATAACATTCAAGCCCCTAGCGTATTCCAAAATTGTAGAGAAACCCATGCACTCCAGAGCCCTATCACATGCGTCGGACATGCTTCCTAGGTAATTTGTGACTGCACATTACCTTTTATTTAATTTTATATTTAGTATCGAAACTTTAAATAATTACACTTTAGTCCCTGTGTATCCAGACCATTAACATGCATGCTATTTCTTGTTGAATAAATATTTTTATTGCTCAATAAATTCTCAAAAAAATTATGAATATTCATGATATATACTTGAACATTGTTTAAATTTTTCATTGCATTTTCTTTTCATTTATATTTTTAAAAATTTATAAATAGTATCTTTTCTTCTGCCCGAACTTAAAAAACATAGAAATTCGAAAATTTGTCTAAAAATTCCAAAATAATTAATGTAGGTGTATTTTGTTCCCCTTAATTTCTGTCCAATTTTCATGAAATAATTATTTATAAAAACAAAAAAAATTACGAAAACTAAAACTTTTAAAAAATGGTAGAAAATGATAGAAGAATAAAAAAATTCTGATTTCAGTCTTTGTGTGTTGATATTGAATTGTACTTTAGTGTAAAAATAACTTCTAGGAGTTTTGGGCATTAATGTATTTTTAAGTTGCAAAATACTCTTGGTTGTGCACTGCTCACTTTTGTTGTCACTGTTTGATTTTTATAAAATCATAAAAAATACCAGAAAAATTTAAAAAATACTAAAAATATTTTAAAACCTGTAAAACCTAAAAATTTATTTTCTATAATTTTCTGAGCAATTTTGAATGTTTTGAAAAATACAAAAAGAGAGTGTGTGCGTGTATCTTTATTCGCTTGTGCATATTGTGACTTGTGCTTTATTTGATAATAAAAAATTTTAAAAAAAGAACCACTAAAAATTTTATCTTCCAAATTTGACTGCTAAGTTTTTTAAATTGTGCTCCTTCTGTTCGACCCTAGTCGCTATACCATGTAAATTGAATAGCGAAAACTGCTTGATTTTCATTGCTTGATTTTCTCTAAAGTGGTTTAAAATTATTTTTCTCGTTGACCGAATCGATTGGTTGAGAACAAAGATTATTGCATAATTTATTCCATCTCGACCGCATCGTATTTTTGGCTCATAAGTGATTCATCTCATTTTCACCACCATTTCCATCCCTTACACATTTTCTATCTTTCACCCACATTTTGACCTTAGATTATGCAAGGATCCACACTCTCGAGCCCCTCCACTGCTTTCCATCGGAGCTCCATTGCCCCTTCGCTCTCAACTTCAAAATAAGTCGAGGTATTTAAACTTAGGCTTCTCTACCTTTTCGTGTAGGTTCAGAGCCTTGACGAATTTCTTGGAGACAAGATCAAGCTCAACATAAAGCTCCAAATGACACTGATGTCCAGGCCTTTTTTGATGGGTCTTGGATCTATCTAATGCTGCTTGCAGGTATGCGAACAGCCCATGACCTTTTACGCTTGTCGAAGGAGAAGGAGGAGCTCGAAGGAAGGAGCTATCCACGATCGAAGGGCAGCCAACAGGTGTTCTTTCGAGTTCTTTGGGCTAGCCTCCTCGCCTAAAGATCGAAAAGAGCGACCTAGATCTAATCTGGGTTTTCAATATTAAGGCAAAATGAAGTGTTCACCCACCACACGATCGAGATGCGTGCACATGGAGAAACACTAATATTGCGCCTTGAGTGAGGTAAATTTCTTAGTGACCCCTGCTCTTTTGTATTTATATTCTAATTCTGTAAATATTAAGTATCCTTTAAACAGTTATGTAAATAATGCAACTAACCCTTCCTCCCCGTACTTCTTGTATATCGCATTTGGGTGCTGTGCCAGCTCACCTCACGTTTATCTACACGTGAGGTGGCCATTTATATTGATACCTTACATGCTTATTTATTTCGATTTAGTCCTAGAATTTTCAATATCAGTGTAATACTTTGGGATATTGCATGGAGAATCACAGATTTTATTATTATTGCAAAATACCTATTCTATTTATTTTTTTCTTATCTTTTTATTTTTATTAATTACCTGACATATTGGTTAAATCTTGAAAAATAATAGCAAATGCTTGACATGATGCATATGCACTCACATATTTTCATTTAGAATTCTATTATAAAATTTACCATTTATTAAAAAATATTTAAGAGATGACTATCCCCTATTTACTTATAAAATACAAAAAAATATAAAACTAACTTAAAAAATTCAAAAAAAATTAGAGGATGTATATCAACATATCTTAGAACTTCAAATCAAAATTAGTAAAAATAGTAAAAATCACAAAAACCTAAAAGTTTATAAAAACTAGTAAAAATTCTATATTTTTAAAAATAGTTTTCTATTATGTTTTTATTTATATTACATGCTATATATTAAAAATAGTTTTGGGAATTTTGGATTTATTATATATTTTTTAAATCCCAAAACAATTCAAATAATTTATTTAAAACATAAAAATAGAGAAAATATAAAAAATACAAAAACTATTTATTTCTGAATTTTGACTATATTTATAAATATTTTAAATTATAATACCCAATGTATACTTTATATATTTAATAATACTTGTTTATTATGTACTGCTATTACCTAAATATATTTTAAAACATTTAAAAATAAAAGTCACATTTCTATATATTTACCTATATTTATTTATAATATACTTGATATTTATTTTTAATATTTATATTAGTATTATTAATGTATATATGTATATATAATAACTTAAAAAAAGAAATTAATAATTTGCAAAATTAAAAGTAAAATGTAAAAGGTAAAAATATAATAAAATATAAATATTAGAACATAAAAATTAAATATAATCAGAAACCCGCAAATTACTTGTTGGGGAAATTTACTTGTTGGGTATAATAAATTTCACCCCGCATCTTATTCCTTTTTTATCCATTATCGTGGGTTGATTATTTTCTTATTTTGATATATCATGTTCTGAGTACCACGAGTGCGACTGCTACAATGATTGCATGTTCCAACTTGTCAGACACTACATGCCCTTTGGGACTGGGGATTAGGAACCCTTGTTCAGTATACTAAACACCACACTCAACGTTACAATATCATGCAAGAAGTTATTCGCTGCAAGATGCATGCGGGTACATCGGTTCGAGAGCACATAATCAAAATGTTCAGTTATCTCTTGGAACTGGATAGTCTTGGGGCACAGATGGATGTATATATGCAGTCCGACTTCATTCTATTATCTTTGCCCAAGTCTTTCAACAACTTCATGGTATCATGCCACATACACAAGTTGAGCTTGACTGACATTGAGATTATTTCTTCATTGTAGTCCGTTGAGTACATCTTGAAGAAAGAGAATCTACTGGCAGTGCAATGGTTGCACAGAACAAAGGAAAGTGCAGTCAAAAGCATGTTTTCGGAAGGGTCTGACCAAGAAGAAAAAAGAAGAAGAGTTAATCTGTTGGCTCATTCTCTTGTGATTCTACAATGATAGCATCGAAGAAGACTGATGTTTGTCGTCACTGTAAAAAACTGGGGAATTGGAAGTATAATTGCTCAAAATACCTGAAAACCACCGAGTAAGGTAAAGCCCCAATAGGTATAAAATTTTCTTTCATCATTAAATCATATTTTCTCATAGGATTAGAAGGTAGTTGGATCCTTGGTTTTGGTGCATCTACTCATTTATGCAATATATTGCTTGTATTTCAGGAAACTAAAAGGCTTGATGAAGGGGAGATAGTCATCCAGATGGGATTTGATGCAACTGTTGCAACAGTCGCTACCTGGACATGCATACTTTCATTATCTAGTGGGAGAGTCCTTGTACTTAAAGAAAGTCTTGTTATAGACGTTGGAAGGAACTTATTATATGTATATATGTTAGTTAGAAATGGATATTCGTTCTTATTTTGTGAGAAACTTGTCATAAGTCATTATGATAAATATATCACAAATGTATTCCAATTTCTGGTGGACTATATGAATTGTGCATGGATGAATATATAATGAATGCAATACTCACTAATAAAGATCCTAAAAGATCTAGAAAGGTCAGAAATCGTTCTAATATGATTTGGCATCTAAGGCTTGGTCATTTATCTATTGATGCAATCAATAGATTGATAAAGGATGGACCCTTCAATTTTCTACAGTTCCAAACTTTACCTACCTGTGAACAATGCATTCGAGCTAAAATGACTAGAACACCATTTTGTAACAAGGTTACATGTGCGAGGGTATTCATGACCTAATACATGTTGACGTATGGTGTCCCTTCAGTACCATGACCTAAAATGGATATTCACATTATCTAATGTTTATTGATTATTATTCGAGATATGAGTTTATATTCCTATTACATCATAAATCAGAAACATTTGAAAAGTTGAAAGAATTCATGGATTTAATTGAGAGAAAAATCGACAAGAAGATTAAATGGATTCGATCTAGCTGAGGTGGTCTATACCTCTCAGATGAATTTAAGTAATATCTTAAAGAGAGAGGAATTGCATCCAATCTCACTCATCCTGAAACACCCTAGATAAATGGTGTTGTTGAAAGATACGACAAGACTTTCAGGGACATGGTTTGTTCAATAATGAGTAGAAGTACATTTAACTCTTAGTTTATGGAGATATGCAGTAGATATTGCAATATATAAACGAAACAAGATTCGTAGCATATCTGTAACCAAAACCCCTCATGAGCTTTGGTTTGGAACCAATCCCATTGTTAATTAGTTAAAAATTTGGGTTTGCTTGGTCATGCCAAAAACGTGGACGTAAATAAGCAAGAATCTCGCACTAGCGTGTTCTACTTCATTAGGTATGTAAAGGATGATATTGTATACCAACTTTAGGACCTCGAGACTCAGTAGATTTTTGTCTATAGAGATGTAAAGTTCTTAGAGGATGGCTTCCTTAAGAGTCAAGACAAAGTGAAGTAAAGGACCTAATTGAATCCCCTGAGGATATTGAACTTCCTGAACAAGAAATTGAATATATGATTGAAGATGAAACACTCATACATCTTCGAAGGAGTTCGAGGGTAGTTATGGTCACCTGAAAGGTACGGATTCCATGTGTCAGGTGAAACTGATAATGATCCAACTTCATTTGATAAAGCACTCGCGGATCATGACATCGATAGATGGATGCTAGAAATGAAGTATGAAATACTCTCCATGTAAAAGAACGGTGTATGGACCTTAGAGGATCTATTTAGAGAGGTAAAATCCATTGGATGTAAATGGATCTTCAAGAGAAGATGGGGCCTAATAGGAAGGTAGAGACCTCGAAGGCATATCTCATAACCAAGGACAACACACAGAGAGAGCCATCGAATATGATGAGACTTTCTCTCATGTGGCTATGTTTAAATCCATCAGGGCACTGCTAGGTATAGATGCATATCTTAACTACGACAAATGGCAGATGAACGCCAAAAATGCATGCCTCAGTGAATACCTGGAGGAGGACATCTATATGCAGCCTACATAAAAAATATTAGCTCTTACACAATTTTGTTAATTGTTTTTGGCTGAAAGTTAGTCGAATATTAACATAAAAATTATAGTATGAAATGTCAATTTAGGGTAGGTTAAATAATTCTTTTGAATATAAAATGAATTTAAAAGTTGAAATGAAAAAATATGATTAGAATATCCTTTTAGATAATTAAGATTGATGAAACCATTAAGTTTAAATAATGGGCTTTCCTCAATCCACGAAAAGACACCACCCCATTTCATATGCTATATGTATGCATGTTTGTATTAGTGTATTGATGAATACCCATTCATCACTCTTTATTCTTATATTTTAGCTACAAAAACCTTTGCAAATACATGTAGATATATGTAAATATCAATAATTAGCAAAAGCATGCATTTTGTAAAAATATGTAATTAGCATGTTTTTGTGCAAAAATAAAAGAATAAAGAGGAAAAAGAAAAAGAGGGGAAATATTTAGAATGAATATTGAGCAACCTAACCCAAGGGAGGGCTCAGCATGGGCCTGACCGCATAAAAGCCACAAGTAGAGGAGATAGGGGCTCATGTGTATATATATTTATGTAAATAAATAAATAATATTTTCCTCAACCAAAAAAAAAAATATATTTGTACATATTTTGTATATATAGAAACTATGGAAAACAAAACAAAAATTAAAAATCAAAAAAATTCAAAAAGAACCCTTCATCATGTACATAGCTCATCATCTCTCTATTTATTTCACCTTGTAAATAAAGCTATTTATTTTCAAAACTTGGTGTAAATATTCCTTTTTGTGTTTTGTAAATAAATAAAATAAAAAGAATTAAACCAAAAAATCAAATAAAAATTACAAAATTAAAACACAAAACTACCTTGTATATATACCATGTATATAAGTATAAATAAATAATTATTTGACCTATGTATATAAATAATAAAAATTAAAATAAAAATAGCCTTTTATTCCTCATTTTATCCTATAAATAAATAAAATATAAACTGGGAATAAAAATGTATAAAAATAACTAATTAAAAATCAAAAATAAAAAATCCACTTAATGTATATATACCTATGTATAGCTAATATGTATATACCTTATTTTAAATTCCAAAAATTAATTAAAAATCACAAAAAAATAGAAAAAATTAAAACAAACATTTTTTATGTTTTAAGTTTTTGGAAATTCGGCCATTTAAGGCCTCAAAAAAATCAAATAAATCCCAAATATTGGCGGCTCTGATTGGTCCACGGGGGATTGTTGACCCCCCGGTCAACACCTCCCCCAGGACCACCAGAGCCCGGGTTTGAGTATTCGACCCGCCTTCCTCGGATATCTCCTTTGTTGACCCGATTCCCATTCACCCCAAATCGGGTCCGTTATGACCTCAGCACATCCGAGAAGCTCGCCGGAGCTTCTGCCTCGAGATCCGCGCTTCGGCGCGCCCTACCCGCCACCTCCTTTCCGGACCTTCATGCGTATATAATCCGAGATCCGCCGCTTTCTCGCGCCATCTTTGGCTAGCCATTCTCTTTCCTGTGAGCTCCACTGTGTCCACCGAGGTGACAGCTCGCGCCGGCCTGTGTCGCAGCGAGGAGGAGGTGCGTCTACCATCGATCCGGCCGCTTGTAGCCGCCGCGCTCCGACGACCATCTGGAGCTCGAGCCTCGGGTGTTGACGACCCTTGAGGCAAGGACCAGGAGTTAGCCACACTCCAGCCTAGTCTCCCGCGTCATATAGGTAATCTTCTCGCCTTTCCATTTCGCCTAATTTTCGATTTCGCCCAATTCGACCTCTCGCCGTGTTCCTCTGATTCCGATCAACACGCTTAATCTCTCGATCATCGGAGCACCCTATCATCTTCGCCATCTCCCTGCGCACATTCTTCACCCACGCATTCACCCCAGCTCGCCCCGGAGCTGGGAGTCGAGCCCCACCGTCTCCGCCTCGCCGGAGCTCGTTCGCCCCACCGCACAGACCACCTTCACCCCGCTTCTTGGGTCGAGGCATTTTGCCCTCGACCCGCGAAGCGTTCTGGTTGCTTTGCAGGTTCAAAGGGAGGCATCTGAGCCCCCCTTACATTCCAGGCCGGAGCTTCGCGCCGCCAGCCTCGCCGGAGCCCCTCCAGGGCTCGGCTGGGCCATCGGCTACCACCATCAGCTGCGGGGCTGCACCAGGAACGTGTTCCGAGCTTTAGCAGCAGCTGAGGAGGACCGGAGTTCACGCAGGAGGCCGGCGAAGTTCGCCGGCGTCGAGTTCTTCCTCCATCATCCAGAGCCGTCCGATGACGCCTCAGCTCCAGGTTCTGATCGTGAGCGTCCATCTTTCGAGGAGCAGTAGCCGTCTATCCATCTGAGGAGTGCATCCGGACCGTTGATAGCAGAGGAGAGAAGCACCAGAGTCTCGGACGTTAGATCATCCACGTGGCTTCGTCTCCACCGTCGATCGAGCCCAAGAAAGAGAAGAGAAGGAGAGCGCCATCCCAATCTCAGCCGTCCGATCACCACGTGGCGCACATCTGGCCGTCGACGAATAAAGGGGTAAATATCTTAGGGCCCCCTCGTAGTTTGTCATTTTACTTTTAGTCCTGTAAATAGTTTTAAAACTTTATTTGCGTAGGGTAAATTGCAGTAGGGACCTTGTGCTTGTTGTTAATTGCATGTATGCCCCTGTTTGTGTGTGACCACGTGCTTCGTCACGTGTGTATCTGGGCTTTTTATATTTTTAGTCCGATAGATCTGGGATGTTATGAATGGAATGAATCTTTTTGAGTAATTGCAGTTATGCCCCTGTGAGTGTTTTTATTACGCATGTGCGGATTTTATGGGCTTTTTGCAACCCGACCCTTGGACTTTTTGGTACCCGTTACCAAAAGGTCCTGGAACGTGGTTTTTATTACCATTTGGTCCCTGTGTGCCCCAGCCACGCGCCACGCGCGTGACTTGCTGGGTATTTTGCACCAGAGCCCCCAGATTTTCGGGTATTTGCACATTGGTCCTTGTGCACTGTGCCCTCTTTGCATTTTTGAATAAAATAGTGAACCACCTCCAAATCCAATGAGATTTCGACACATGGCTCCTGCCATGGTGTAGTAATTTCTGTGATTTTTGAGGACATTTTCGCTTTTATTTAGTATTTTTAAAAATTCAAAAATAGCCTTTTTAGCTACTGTCTAGGTTTAAAAATACCAAAAAAATATAAAATCACCCCCAAAAATTCTAAAAAAATTAGATACTGTAGTTTGCTTGTTGTGTGATTTTCCAGGCTATTTTGGCTATTTTCATCACTTAAAAACCCTAAAAATTGAAAAACCCCCAAAAACTCATAAAAATCATAATAAATAAATTAAAAATCCAAAAACAATAATTAGGGTGCCTAAATTTTCCTTATTCTTTCTAGATTATAGGAAAATTACCTCCAGGGGCTATTTAAGATCCTTGAATATTTTATTTTGGGTCTTAAGCCTTGCTGGACAGTACCTTTCATTTTTTACACTGTTTGATTTTTAGAAAATAACTTGCCCATTAGAAAAATATCAAAAATTCACCAAAAACATTTAAAAACTTAAAAAACATAAAAACAATTTTTCGGGAATTTTTGCTTGATTTTTGATGCTTTAAATAAATTGCCCAAGTGTGCTTTGTCTTGCTTTTCTCATTTTCTTCATATATTAAAAATTTCCAAAAAATATAAATATCATTAAAAACCACTAAAAATACCTTTTCTTCTCCTCTGATTTATTGACTACTTCGTAGGCTATTTAGCCAACCCGTGCTCCTTGTGATCGACCCTGGGAGCTATACCAGGTTAAACTCATAGCTAGGCCGCTCGCATTTGTTTTGATTAATCTCTTTGAGTGGTTGATTTTTCTTGATATACCCATTCTGAGTGGCTGAGGTCGCAACGACCTATATTTCATACCTTCTACCTTAGTCACTCGGGTTTTTGGGATATCAGAATGGCGCCGTTGCCGGGGAGCACGGCTTAGTAGTCTTTTAGATTTTCCCGCGGCTTTCGAGTTTCGCGGCTTTTTGTATAGATTTTGTAGATATACATTTTTCTGATCTTTTTGAATAATTGTTGAACTGACCACACTTCTCTCTATTTTTCTTGCGAGGGCCCGAGGAGCGAGGGCGGCATTCTTAGGAGCGCCGGAGCACCCGAGCGAGGCGGAGGCGGCTTCTTTCTTCACGAAGCCGCAGGAGAGAGCGAGAGAGAGAGTTGAGTGGGTGAGGTAGCTTAGGATTTTATTCATTCATCATTGTAATAATACAGGTTTCAGACTTGTGGACTTGGACTGTTTGGACTCCAGGGTCTGTTTCGCCGAGCACCGGTGTGCTCGGGGGACCCTTTAGTACTTAGCGGTTTTTCGCGGTTTTTTCGCGGCTTTTCATTTTCTACTTTTTACTGCCTTTCCGGTGTTTACGCGGCTTTTTGATCGAGCCCCTAGCAGTAGGATTTTCTGGTGACTGTGCCGTAATAGTAGGATCCCCACACCTAATTGCTGGTCTGTTCCTATAGATCGTTAATTGGACCTACTAAAAATAATTAATAAAAATAACCGATTCATCTTCCTTCGCAGCCTACGTGCCGCGAGCCTGCCCCACAAGCGCTAACTCCTGAACTCGACCTGTCGAGAAGAGGAGGGGTAAGCCAAGACCGGACTCCTTGGCTTGAGGGTCGGTGATCGGTTAGACGGTTCTACGCTAGCACTGCTGTTTAGGACTCGGTTTTTACCGCTTGCATCATTTAGGTAGTTTACTTTCCTGCCTTTAAATTTATGCGCGGATCATATTGCATGTAGAGTGCTGGAGTCAGGTACGCCTTCCTTACTTTGCATGCATCATTGATTTCATCGTGCATCGGCTTTTTCGTCTTCTCCCCCCTGTTTTCGGCTTAAATAATCAGGAGAACCGAAAAATTCGTTAGGCCTTTTTGCTTGCTTTGAAAAATATTAAAAAGAAAAACAATAAAATCGGGACTGCTAATCATACTTGATCATTAAAAACCGCTCACCCTAAAAA
The DNA here is from genome assembly GCA_037367405.1 of Ottelia alismoides. Classification (NCBI taxonomy): domain Eukaryota; kingdom Viridiplantae; phylum Streptophyta; class Magnoliopsida; order Alismatales; family Hydrocharitaceae; genus Ottelia; species Ottelia alismoides. Next base: position 965,964 of record JAZKJV010001384.1, read on the forward strand.
CTTTGTCTTGGGGAGAGCAACCCCCTCATTGTCTGGTTTGGATGCGCGAGAGAGTGACCCGCACCCTAGGTAGAGCCTCCCGGTGCTAGACCCGACTGATTACCGACTTCTTAGTGCGGGTCAGTCGGTTGGGGCTGGTATCGGATATCCTAACAGGTCACGTAAGCGCTCTGATACTTTGTGTGTTCACCAAAATAAAATAGACAAGATAATTTGACCGAACTTTCACGGTCTTCAGCTCGTGTTGTGTTGGTGAACCGGGGGTTTGTCTTGTGATCATAGTTGATTCCAGATCTCATCCGCCCTACTCGCCCAGATCAAGATGATGGGTAGACGGTCTCTTAGGCAGCCTCTGGCTGCACCGCTTTCGGGCACGTCTACCCGATCATCTAGGTTGGCTAGTGAGAGCTCAGACCAGCTCTCCGAGCCTGAGTACGATTCCGCCCTGTTCCCCCTCGATCCCCTTTCTGACCTTCCTGAGAGACACGAGCCCGAGGAGAGATTGATACATTTGACAGCACCTGAGTTGGGCTCGTTTGGTTTTGCAGACGTCGTTATGGCCGCCAGAGCAGACGATTCCCCCAGAGGTCGACAGGGAGACCATCATGTTGTACTTGACCAGGGGGCGATCAACTCCACCCTGATCGCATCACTTGAGACTGGTTCAGCAGCAGCTCCGCGATCAGGGAGCATTCATGATTGAGATGAGGCGCGAGTTGGAGAGGCTCCGAGCAGAGCGAGGTTCAGAGCAGAGCAAGCCCGAGGATATACCTGATGCAGAGGACGCAGAGGCAGCAGCCGCAGCAGCAGCAGCCGCCGCCGCAGCAGCAGCCGCTGCTGCGAGAGGAGTACCACAGCCGATGCGGGCGTTACACAACCCCGGATCCACTCTGATGCATCACTGGGTGGTAGTTCCAGCTATCGTGGGGGACTTCAAGTTCCCCCCGAACACCTTGCAGCTACTACCCCGTTTCCACGGGCTAGCCACCGAGGAGCCCCACCTCCACCTCCAGGAGTTTCTGATGATCTGCAGCACTGTCCACGATCGCCACGTGGACCAGGACACCATACGGATGATAGCCTTCCCGTTTTCACTGGCAGATAGAGCAGCCACCTGGCTGAAGCATCTAGGGAAGTTTGTCCACACCTGGGAGCAGCTCCGCACCGAGTACTTGAAGAAGTACTATCCACTCGGGCGGACGAATGCAGCGAGGGCCCTGATTAGCAACTTCTCCATGTTCCCCAACGAGCAGTTCCACGAGGCTTGGGAGAGGTTCCGTGAGCTCCTTGACAGATGCCCGCACCACGACATATCGAAGCCGAACCTAGTTCAGAGCTTTTTCAGCGGGTTGACGCCAGAGCTTCAGGGTCTGGTGAACGCTTCTTGCGGTGGGTCCTACTTTGCCAAGGACCATGAGCAGGTCTGGGCCATTTACGAGGAGATGTCAGAGAACTACATGGTGATGTCTCAGACTAGGCTCTATACACAGAAGACCCAGCCACATCAGCCAGGACCCGTGCAGTACCAGAGGATAGCACGGGTAGATGCAGGTCCATCCAGTTCGTCCGTAGTCGCAGCAGCACAGGCAGAGTCGTCCGCTGCGGACATGGGCATCATTAGCGAGAAGTTGGACCGCATGGAGCTGATAGAGAAGAAGCAGTGCCAGAGTATCACGCAGATGGAGCAGATGGCACAGGTCTTGAGCGACATGAAGACACAGCTCATGTGTCTCCAGGAGACACAGACGGCTTCGCAGCCCCGTCTTCTGTCGCGAGGCGATACCGGCGGCAGCAGCAGCTCGTCCCAGCGCTCCAGCTCCTCAGAGCAGCCTAGACAGGTTCACTTTGTACAGGCGGAGCCGTACCAGCAGCCGCAGCCCACCTACCAGTCTCCACCATCTTCAGAGATGCAGATGGTGCTCTACCAGCCGGACCAGCCGTTGGCAGTACTACCCCCAGCCCCCTTGGATGCAGAGCCGTTGATGGATGTCAACGGGATCTGGTACGACCGTCCCCAGCCTGGGATCCGACGAGACCATCCCGGATTCAGGTGGGGGAGTGGTGGTGCCCAGCCCCAGCAGCAGCCGTCAGGTCAGGGAGGGCAGTACTCCCATCAGAGAGACCAACACCAGTCGCAGCAGCAGCCCCCAGTGTATCAGCAGCAGCCATCCTACGGTCCTCGTCCCTATTAGCAGCAGGGACAGTCTGGGAGACGTGAGCAGCAGGCTCACCCGGGATACCAGCACCAGCAGCACCCTCCGTCCTACCCCTCTCACCCACAGCAGTACCAGCAGCCTCACCCACAGAGAGGCTACCCGTCGGGCTCCCACGAGAGCCCTGCCTTGGATGATATCGCCCGCCTCCTCACGGACCAGCAGGCGACCTTCAGACGGGAGATGGATGAGTTCCGCCAGGAGATGCGGGACTTGGTGAGAGGGAAGGCCGCCATACCTGCACAGATAGAGCCCAATCCGAACAACCTGAAGCGGAAGTCTGAGCAGGTAGTACATACTGAGTTAGCCACTCCTAGCGATCCATTTGATGATACTTCTTCAGATCTGTTTGATGTTGATTTTGCCACGCTTAGGAGCGGTAGGACCCCAGCCGGCGGCGGCGCCTCAGCTGAGCACCATCCAGAGGCGCCCCAGGAGGAGGAGGAGAGCGGTACTGAGGCCGCTCCAGTCGATGACGGTGGTACTGAGGCCACCAAGGATGCTGATCCCACAGGCGGCACTGAGGCCGCCACTTCACCAGTTCGAGGAGGTGGTACTGATGCCACCCCAGCAGCAGCCGAGCCAGCGAGCGGTACTGATGCCGCCCGACGTCTACCTTCACCAGCAGCAGCAGAGCAGCCCATCCGTGGTGGTACTGAGGCCACCGGTGTCTGTAGAGAGAGAGTTGTTGTTTTTCCTCATGGTCATGTATCTCAGGATTCTGTGATGAATAAAGGAAAAGGTTTACTTTCTTCTGGTCCCACTGTGTTGCATGATGTATGTGTGGATCCGGTCCTTGAACCGCGTAGATCTTTTCCTAGTCCTTCATCTGAGAAGGACCCAGTGATCCCCTTCCCTAGAGCCCTTCAGATGGGGAAGGGGAAGAAAAAAGAAAATCTCAAAAAGAGAGAGTTTGAGGAGTTCAGCCAGAGCATGATAGATCGATTCCACATTCAGCTGACCCTCCAGGAGGCTTTGCAGCACATCCCCCTTCTCCAGAGATCTTTGAGAGAGAGGACTACAGTTAGGAGGAGGAGGAGGAACCATACTTCAGAGATACATGTGCTGACGAAAGCCACGTGCTTCGCGATCCAGAACCGACTGCCAGCCAAGAGGCCAGATGCAGGGGCCCCGTATGTCAGTTGCCAGATTAGTGAGCAGAGGTTCGACCGTACTCTTCTAGATAGCGGATCGTCGATTAACCTTCTTCCGGCAGCCCTTCTCGACCGCTTCGAGTTGGGCACTCTTCGACAGAGCAGGACAGTCCTTCAGTTCGCTGATCGATCTGTCAAGAGGCCGAAGGGGTTATTACGAGACGTTATCGTCACAATTCAGGGCCTGAAATTCCCCGTGGACTTCGTAGTGTTGGACATGGAGATCCCTGAGTCAGTGACCGATACCCCCATCATCCTTGGTCGTCCGTTCTTGGCCACAGCCAAGGCGGTGACTGATCATGATAGCGGGAAGGTGTACTTTCGCGTCGAGGGCGAGAGTATACAAATAGAGACGGTCGAGGACTACAGAGCCAGACTCAGAGCCCGCTCAGATGCGAGTACCGATTCAGAGCAGCTGACAGACGCAGAGCCAGACATCCACCAGGACTGCGATTTTGTGATTTCTGACGATGAGGCAGCTTGGGCAGACCTGGAGACACAGACCACCCTCTCACTTTCAGATACAGCTGATGCAGAGACGATAGCAGAGGAGGGTCTGGAGAGCACAGACCTGGTTCCGGATACCTTTGACGCAGCAGAGCCGGTCCTCGATCGCAGCACGATGATTAGTGATGGTGGTGCTGATGCCACCTTGTTGTTCGGTGGTACTGATGCCACCGCTTCTGATACAGATCCCTCGGATTCAGAGTCTGATTGGGCCGATTGCTATGATCAGATGCCAGACATGAGTCCATTTGAGCCTACAGTTGAGGAGGAGGTAGAGGCAGAGCAGAGCAGAGACAGTGCAGTTGAGCCGCCTTCTCCCGATCCAGTTTGCGAGAGTACGCTTTCACTTTCCCAGGCAGATTTGGCAGACCTTGCAGCTTTCACGCAGTTCCTTCCGCAGCCAGATTTGCCAGCACCCAGCATTCCAGAGCGAAAGCCGCTCCCTACTTCGCTGAAGTATCGATTCCTTGCGGGCGATCCAGAGATGTACCCAGTCATCATCTCAGCCGAGTTGACTGGAGAGCAAGAATCCCGTCTGATGGGGGTTCTTGAAAGGAACCGCAAGGCGATCGGATGGAGCGTAGCGGATCTCCATGGGATTAGTCCAGCAGTGTGCTCCCACCATATCTATCTTGAGGAAGGGGCGAAGCCGTCGCGTGAGTTCCAGCGGCGACTGAACCCCAACCTGAGAGAGGTCGTTATGAAGGAAATATCCAAATGGTGGAGCGCAGATTTTATTTATCCCATTTCCGACTCCAAGTGGGTCAGCCCCTTGCATGTGGTGCCCAAGAAGACGGGCATCACGACTGTGATCAGTGAGTCGGGAGAGGAGATCGCTACACGAGTACCCACTTCTTGGAGGGTTTGCGTTGACTACAGGAGACTCAACCAAGCCACCAAGAAGGATCATTTCCCCCTGCCCTTTATTGATCAGATCATTGAGAGACTGGCAGGGAAGAGCCATTATTGTTTCCTGGATGGGTACTCGGGCTACAACCAGGTGGCCATCGCTCCTGAAGATCAGGAGAAGACCACCTTTACCTGTCCCTTCGGCACATATGCTTTTCGACGCATGCCATTTGGGCTATGCAATGCCCCTGCGACTTTTCAGAGGTGCATGCTGTCGATCTTTTCGGACATGGTAGGGGAGTGTTTGGAGGTCTTCATGGACGATTTCTCGGTCTACGGCGACGGATTCGATTCTTGTCTTGACTGCCTAGACCGGGTACTCCAGCGATGTATTGAGTTCCATTTGGTGCTATCTTGGGAGAAGAGTCACTTCATGGTGACTCAAGGGACGGTGCTTGGCCACATCATCTCCAACAGGGGCATGGAGGTTGATCCGGCCAAGGTTGATGTCATTAGAAAACTCACACCGCCGTCCAATTTGAGGCAGTTACGGTCATTCCTGGGGCATGTTGGATTTTATAGGAGGTTCATTCAGGATTTCAGCAAGATTGCCCGACCGTTGACTGACCTCTTGACGAAAGACACCGAGTTCCTTGTAGATGACAAGTGTCTCTCGTCTTTTGCGACTCTCCAGCAGCATGTTATAGAGGCTCCTGTCCTCCAGCCGCCTGATTGGTCTCTCCCATTCGAGATCATGACGGACGCCTCCGATTTTGCCGTGGGGGCAGTGCTGGGACAGAGGAGGGATGGAGTGCCATTTGCCATACACTATGCTAGCCGCACATTGGATTCCGCCCAGAGGAATTATACGGTCACAGAGAAGGAGATGCTAGCAGTAGTGTTTGCCTTAGATAAGTTCAGATCATATATCATTGGATCTAGGGTGACTTTGTTTACAGATCATACCGCCATCAGGTACCTTATGGCAAAGAAGGATTCCAAGGCCAGACTGACTAGATGGATCCTTCTACTCCAGGAGTTCGACATTGAGATTAAGGATAAGCCTGGAGTCAAGAATGTGGTGGCGGATCATCTCTCCCGATTAGAGCAGCCTGAGGATTCTGAGCAGATTGATCCTATTCGTGATACCTTCCCAGATGAGGCGATTCTTGCTATCGCCTCACTCCCGTGGTATGCCGATATTGTGAACTTTCTCGTTGCAGGGAAGTCCCACAAGATTGGCCCAGGCAGAGGCTTGAGACCTTCCTTGCGAAGGCCAAGTCCTACCACTGGGAGGATCCCATCCTTTACCACGAAGGAGGGGATAGCGTCTGGCGTCGGTGTATTCCTCAGGAGGAACACCATAGCGTCCTCACCTACTGCCACAAGTTTGAGGCAGGAGGACATCATTCTGGGAGGAGAACGGCACAGAAAGTGCTCCAATCCGGCTTGTGGTGGCCTACCCTCTTCAAGGACTCTGATGAGTTCGTGAAGAGGTGTACTGACTGTCAGAGGATGGGCACTTGTGGACAGCGTGATATGATGCCGATGCAGCCCATTCACTTCTGTGAGGTCTTTGACGCATGGGGCATCGATTTCATGGGTCCATTCCCTAAGAGTCAGGGATTTGAGTACATTCTGTTGGCCGTTGATTATGTTAGTCGTTGGGTTGAGGCTATCCCCGCCCGAGCCGCTGATGCGAGGACAGTTTGCAGATTTTTGAGGAAACATATCATCACGCGGTTCGGGGTTCCACGAGTTCTTATTTCTGATGGGGGGTCTCATTTCATCAACGACCAGGTGAAGGCCCTTGCTAACGAGTTCAGCATAGACCATCGTGTTGCCACACCTTACCATCCACAGACGAATGGTCTAGCTGAGGTGTCGAATAGGGAGATCAAGAATATTTTGCAGAAAGTCGTCCGCCCTGACCGAAAGAATTGGTCACAGCTTTTGGACTCGGTCTTGTGGGCATATCGGACGTCTTTCAAGACTCCATTGGGTACATCTCCCTTTCGCCTCGTTTATGGCAAGCCGTGCCATTTACCTGTTGAGCTGAGGCACAAGTCACTTTGGGCAGTTACTGATATCTTGATGGATCCAGATGGTATAGGAGACCAGAGGAGGGCAGAGTTAGCTGCCCTGGAGGAGCTTAGAGATGCAGCTTTCTCAAGCAGCCTACATTATAAGGAAAAAGTGAAGGAGTGGCATGATTCTCATATCAGCCACAAGCATTTTGAGATTGGACAGAGAGTATGGCTGTTTGATGCGAGGCTTAGATTATTTCCAGGGAAGCTACAGAGCAAATGGAAGGGACCTTTTCTAGTCAGGAAGGTGCACGACAATGGTAGTATTGATATATCCGAGTTGTCTTCTGAGAGCACCTTTCGAGTGAACGGCCAGCGGCTCAAGCCATTTCTAGATCATGAGCCGCAGGACGTTATCATTTGTGCCCCTATTCATTTTGCGTGAGATGTGGTCTTTTGACTCACATCTTTTGCATCTCACGCCTGATTTTCACTGTTCCTCCGCCTGTATAGATCCAGTTGTCCATATCATTCTATTCTTTAGTCCCACATCCCTTTTCTCATCTTATGATTTTGCTATACTTAGGGTGTACTTTACCCTAAGTATAGGGGGGATGTCGGACCTGCGAGTATTCTCTTCAGTCGTTTTGCCCCTGTTTTGCTGCCTATACTTAGGGATATTTTACCCTAAGTATAGGGGGGGCAGATTCTGTATCTTCTTCACTCGGCTTTCCCTTCATGTACAGCTTGCTATACTTAGGATTAGTTAATCCTAAGTATAGGGGGAAACCACCGAGTTCCTCTTATTCTATTCATTTATTCGTTCCTGTACTTAGCCATTCCTTTTCACTTCCCTTTTACTAAGCACGAGTTATGTCTTCTTCATCGCTCTTGATCACTCTGAGGACATCGTTCGAGCTAAGTATAGGGGGGTGTGTATATATTTCATATATACTTTAGCCATAACTCGTACTTTGTGTGAGTGTGTTAATAAATAAAATGGCTAAAAATCACAAAAATTTAAAAATTTTCATGTACATAAACCTCTTTTATCCTTGCACATACATAGCTAGTGTACAAAGTATTTTTGTAAAAATGATTTCAAAAATCTTTTGTGTAAAGCTTGTGTAAATATGTTGTATCAAAATTATGTATATAGTACGAAATTTTTCCAAAATGTCTTGAAAATCAAAAGTTTGCAAAAATCTTGTGTAAATACTTGTGAATATCTTTTTGCAAAACTTGCACCTCATTCATCATCCATGATTTCAAAACATTTTTCAAAAATTTTGCATGATTGTAAAATACTTGTAAATAGCATCTTGTGTACAGATATGTATATAGTTTTTCCTGGATGAGAGTTGACATTTAAACTAAGCCTGGAATTAAATTGAGAAATGGAGCTTGAATAAGATCTTAATCCACCTAACTTTAAGAGGAACCTTATAGGACTTAGGGTTAAGGCTTTTCAGGTCCATAAGGACTTAATTCTTTGAGTCCACTAGGCTATGAGCATATGTCATCTTGATGAGCTTAAGTAGAACACTTAACAACACACGCATGACTCTTAGAGACAATGGCTTGACTTGCACCTGCACTTTACACATGGCTCTCCACGGATGA
>JAZKJV010001385.1:0-113848 GCA_037367405.1 Ottelia alismoides
TGAGGTGATGTGGCCACTTGGCTCAACCAGAAAGAGCACGTGGCCCAATCAATTATTCATTGAAGAAAAGATGAAATATGAGGAGTAGATGGCCGAATTTGAAAAAATTTCAAAACATGAAAGTTGTAGATCTCGATGAAATCTACAAGTTTCATGTTGACCAAAAATTGAGATGAGGTCATTTAGAGATAGAAAATATTTTTGAGGGTATTTTTAAGGCTAAAAACACCACGGATTTTAATTTTGCAATTTTTTGTGGTTTTTAATTTATTCAAAGACTCTGATAATTACAAGGATTTTCTGCTTTTTATTGACACCTTGTCTAAGATAGGGGGTTAATTTCAGTGAATTAAAGGCATAAAACATGGTTTCATTAGTCTCCTCAATAGCTAGGTCAAAACAAGTCGACAACATACACAAAACCTTATGACTATGAATTATCTTGTATAGTGTAAGTGATATGAAGCTCTTCTCGGTTGAAGTGCTAAAAGTCAACCTTCTCCAACATGGCGACCCTAATTCCCCAATCCAGTAACTCTTTCCTCGAAAAGTGGGGTATTCCCTTCTAAGTTCAAGTATAGACGGCTCAAGAAGTGGAGGTGGAGAGAAGATGGAAGGTAGCTAGTGTAGCTACCTATCCTAAGATGTTTGATGAGTGTAGCCAAGTTATCTGGCTGCAGGTTCACAAATTTATGTCTTTGAAGCTCAAGCTTGCTTATTTGACTACATAGATATGTACATGCTCCGACGGGAATTAATTTTTCTTTGATTTTTCCCATCTTTTTTTGAAGTTTTTTTTAAAACTATATACAACAGCATTTACGTATGGACTTTTTCCTCTTGAGCCAACAGACTATCCCTCTTTTGAAGCATTATTGCAACCTACAACATTCAATCATTGGACCTCTCCGCTTTTGGCCGGGTTGGGATACAATGGCCACAAATATGTGACTTCTGATGTTTCCATGGGCTTGTGTCTCACGCCTGCAAATCCATCCCTCTACCACTTCAACTAAGGTGAGCAAATTGTAAGGTGCATGTGTGGAAGCTAGGTCATTATCAACAAGAGTAATGCATGTGCTCCAAAATACTCTACTTAGGCAGTCAAGAATATATTAAACAAAGTCTTATGATTACCAAAGAATTAAGTCTAGTAGACCTTAAGTGCCTCATATCAAGTTCCTCTAAGGTTCCTGTGATTAAGTAGATTAGGGTTCAACCAAGCTCCAATCTTCGGATTTTATTTAGACTAGTTTAATTATCGATTTCAATCCGAAAATGCAATGTTATGAAGAATTAGAAACAATTTATGTGATGCATTTTCTTGTTTTGAACTTTTTATGGATTTTGAGAAGTTTTGAAAATTTTATGTATTTTTTAAAACATTTTGCAAATTTTTGTAGGTTTTTAATTTTAAATTTTTTAGGAATTTTAAATAAAAGTTAGTGAAGTGATTATGTGTAGATATTTACATGGGAATGCATTTTATTATTTAAAAGAATGAGGGAAGGACTCACAATAGATATGTTAGTTATTTTTACAATTTGTATACACAAGGTAGTTAAAGAATCTTTTATTAGCTACAAAGTTCCCAAAATAATTTGAAAAGAATTTTCCAAATAATTTTGCAAACTTTATTTTGAAAACTAGTTTGACAAATAACTTTTACAAATATTTACAAATTTTGAAAATCATTTTGCAAAGATTTTTCAAACAGTATGTATAGATTTTAAAGTATTTTTACAACCATTTTCCAAATCATTTGAAAATATATTTTCAATCATTTTATTCAAACAAAGAAAAGAAAGTTGTACAAGCAAATCATTTTTAGAAATGTTCAAAAATATTTTACAAAAAGTTTTCCAAATAGGTTTACAAAAGAATTTTCAAACATTTTTCCAACCATTTTTTAAATCGTTTGCAAAATATTTTTAACCTGATTTATTAATCAGTATAAACAAATAATTTTTATACGTATTTTAATTGGTTTGTTAATGAAATATAAAGTATTTTAGCCATACTATTCAAAAATACAAAAGTATGAGTTATGGCTAAAGTATATACAAACTATATATGACCCTCATATACTTAACTTGAGCTATGTCCTCATAGATCGAACAGAAAAGAGAAGACATAACTCGTACTAAGTATAAAAGAGTATATACTATAACAATGAAAGAATAACGAACGGAAGAATAGGAAGTCATTCACCCCTATCCTTGGATCAAATAATACTAAGTATAGCAGACTATACAACATGCAGAGAGGGTCGAGGGTGGAAATGAACAAATCACAGCTCGGTTTGTCCCCTCTTATACTTAAGGTAAGATATTCCTAATTATAGGCAGAAATATCAACAGGAGAGGATACAGTTGAAGGGATTAATAAAAAGAAACCGATAAAAAGAAAAAAATACGTTACGGGAATGTAGACATCACTCCCCCTATACTTAGAGTGAAAGATCCCTAAGTATAGGCGACAACAAGAGTGATGAAACAGAACGATGAAAGAACACTTGACTTGTCCACCTCCCTATACGTAGGACGAAGTACATCCTAAGTAAGGAAAACACACAGAACGAGGTGGATGAATGGAACAGTAGATGAAAGGAAGAAAACGAAAGCGGATATACAAAATGGAGGCTATACAAAGATCAAGAAGGAAGAAAGCGAACCTTCTTGCACTATTGCTGAGGAATGGATCTAACAATGTGCAAGCCGTTAAAGTCATCATCTTCATCATCTCCATTTCTTGGTAAGTCTCCCATTTTTACTTTTCTTCATTTTCGCCATTTTATTGCCGATCCATATCTTTACGTTACCATCATCTGAAGTCATATGTACCTTCGCCTTTAATCCATCCATCACACGTTACCTTTCATCATCTGAAGTCATATGTACCTTCACCTTTAATACATCCATCATGCGTTACCTTTCAGTAGATCTTTCCACTTCTCCACGACAGATTCTGCCTCGATACTTCATCAACCTTGCAATGGTCGGTGACCCACATGGGGCTTCCTTCTCCCACCCTCTTCAGCCCCTTCATTTCACTCCATTTCGATCCAAAAATCCATGCCTTAGCTTTGTCTTTTTTCTACCCCTTGCAGGAACTTGAATGGTCAGGATTTCCAAGGAACTCTGTTTGACTCTATCTTCTCCGATGTGCTTCCATCATTAGAGCCCTCTAGCCATCTCCAGCCTTAGCCCTCATCTCCATCACTTTCATGGGGTTTAGCGAAGCTTCTCTAACTTTCAAGAGTTGCAGGAGAGCACGGAGGAGCAGAAGGGGGTTCGTCGGAGCACCGCTAATCCTCTGCCACTCGCAAAGGAGTTCGATTGGAGAGGACAACCAGCAATCGTTAGATCATCTAATTTGGGGATGAGCCGAAAACAAATTGAGGCCACGTCATCTCTATGAAGCAAAGATTCAAACCCGTGGCTTGGAGATTCTGAGTCTAGAGTTAAGATACTACGGAACGACACGTGGTCTAGCCTGCTCCCTACTCTGAGCCTATCCATCATGTGTACAGAGCGACGAGGAAATTTTGCAGATTCACCCTTCCAATTCTTCAAAATTGCATATTAGTCCCGGCTTTAGTGAAATTTACAAAAAAAATCCATGCACCTTTCTATATTTGCAATTTAATCCAATTTGGACCTTTTTGTGAATAAATTAGTTTGTTTTTATTACAGATATGCCCATGTCTTGTTTGATTAATATATTGTGAACCATATATCAAATATTAATGAAATTGGTGTCATTTGAAAGCTCTTTTTATGCTCTTTAATTTGGTGCATTTGATTCACTATTTTGATATCTATTCCGCACATTAATTTTTAGAGAGCTTAACGAGCTTAACTTGTCTAATCAGTCTAATAATTAACCTTAGAATTGAAGTAATTTATTGTTGATTGATACATAAATACCTTGATTCTCATGAAGTTTTAATTAATCACAAAAATTATTTAATCAATTAATCAGGAGCATTATTGAGCTTTTGTTCATTTATTGTATATTGCATTATGCCTCCTATTTTATTCATGTAATAAAAATGTATAAAATACTTTGAAAATTCATGCATTATTCGTGTATTGCATTCACTTGACCTAGACCACTATTTAATTGCTTAAATAAGTATTTAACACGTAGACTAAATTATATAATTGCTCATGTCCTTGTGTTCGATCCTGGACTTTCTCAGGCATAAAATAAAACCGAGTCCTCTTCACAGAGACATTCGATTCAGTTCTGATTGATTGTTAATTGGCCATACTGCAATAGTGATTAATTAAAATTGAAAATTAGCTATTCATTAGTCATGCCCTCCCACAGATGTCCACGCGATTTTCCTTCCAATGTGAGGCTTGCCAGCTTGGAAAACATCACCATTCTTCATTTCCATCTCGTTAGAGTCGGAGTAGTTCTCAGTTTTTTAAGATCCTTCACTTAGATATCTAGGATCAGAGTCATGTCCCTAATTACCAGGGACATCGTTTTTATCTGATTATTGGTTATGACTATTCTAGACTTTCTTGGGTTTTCTTGTTAAGGAACAAGTCTGAGATTGGGTCTGTCATTAAATCATTTATTAATGAGATAAAGAATATTTTTTATACAACTGCCAAGTATCTACGTTCTGATAATGCCTTAGGGTTTTGCACTTTCAACTATCCGAGTTTCTCATGCCACTTGACATTGTACACCAGATCTCGTGTGCCTACACAACTCAACAGAATGGTGTTGCCAAGCGCAAATATCATCATTTTACTCGATGTGGTCAGCACCCTTCTAATTCAGAGATGTGTTCCTCACACTTATTGAGGTGATGTGGTTCCCACTGCATGCTACTTAGTAACTGTATGTCATACTTTGTTTTGAGAGAAGTGGTTCCCTTTTCGATTACGTTTCTTGAAAAGGATCTGTTCTCCCTTACACCCGTGTGTTTAGATATGTGGCCTTTGTTCATAATCTTTCACCTGGTTGTGGCAAGCTCTCCCCTAGAGTTGTCAAGTGTGTATTTTTTGGCTACTCTCGTACCCATAAAGAGTATTGTTGCTTTGATCCGCTTTGACAGAAATATTTTGTCAATGTTGATGTTACATTCTTTGAGTCTGTTATGTATTTCTCTTCTACATATGACAGACTGACCCCTTCTGACTCTTATGAGGAGGTCTACATGCGTCCACCTCATACAACTCTACTACCTCCTACACATGCTCTACCACCTCCATCACCAACCTCACCACTATCTCCACCTCCAGTACCTACACATGCTTCTGTGGCTACCCCTAGACCACCCACCTTGACTTAATTGCCATGTATGTTTACTCACATGTCTCTCTCTGTTCCCTCTTCTCACATATCTTCCATATCAATTAGCACACCTCAGGTATGTGATGAGTACATTGTTTCTATTGACGACACTATTGAGTTGTCTATGCAACAAGATTCCTTACAGCATTAGTGATAAATCACTAGTTTATCATATCAATATGCATGAATTACGCGAAATCTCAAGTTGATTTCATCACATTTTTGCCTCTCTTTGTGCATAAATCTCGACACATGTTTCACACGCTAATTTCATTACAAACCTCTTTAAAACAGTCTAAACTCATTAAGAGTATGGATTCCATATGAAAATAGGTCCTCCGATATTGAACAAAACGCCTTATCCCACCTAATTGTATAAAAATCTCAAATATTCTTGGGGAAAAAACAGATATAAATGCTATAACCTATAATCTTTTACCTAAATCTAATAGTATATATGTATGATCATGTCGAACATCATTTGTAAATAATTCGTTTCTATACTACACAGCATTAATGTTCACAATTTTGATAAGTTAACAATGTGTCAAAAGTATCAAAACTGACATATAATCCATGATATAATATTAACAAACATATCTATATATTAAGGGGAAAATGTGTATGCCTTTTAGGGGAGCTAACTTAGTTCCCCTGCCTCATTTTTCATATATTTTTTTTATTTTTTTTGGAAAATTAAAACTGTGTAAATTCATTACTAAATCTCTATATTATGTCATTCAAATTTCATACGAGACGGAGACTCCTAAGGCCTCCATCCAGACGGTATCGATTTAAAAAATCATGTGACCGTTAAAAAATGACTGTCTGGATGGAGGCCGTAGGAGTCTCTGTTTCGCATGAAATTTGAATAACATAATATAGGAATATAGTGATGAATATTCACGAAAGAAATTTAAAAAAATAAAAAAAATAGGAAAAATAGGGTGGGGAGCCAAGTTAGCTCCTTAGAAGGCAGCCCCATTTAACCTATATATATTAATACTATTAATAATGTATTATAGTAGGGGTTAGACCTTTATCATTACACAATTAGTACCCCGTACCATTTCTCTCACCTCAAATTCCTGCAAGTGCCCTTTCAATGCCGCCAACCCATAATGCTATGCGCGTGGATCGTCCTGTGGTGCTCGAGCTATCTGTGGTACGCAACAGCACCACAGTAGAGAACCCCCTCTCTAATGCTATACATTTGTACGTTAAATACACCAAGCAAATGCAGAGAACGGCATAACCCCATTTTTCTGATTTATTATTATTTGCAGATACATCTTTAAGCAAAAGTCAATTGAAGGGCCAAGGACTTCATCTTCTCCACAACGGATGCTTCTCCCAACGGGCATGGCTGTTCGTAAACCCCCCTTCCTCCTTCAAGATTAGGTCAATATGTATGCCTCTTCGGTCTCCCTCTTCGTAATGGCTGGCTAGCCGTTACTTTGCCTGGCGCTCACAGCTAAGTCTATAAAAGAAACTCAAAAAGAACGGGAAAAGAAAGGCACAACGGGGAGCTTCGGCTCCAGCAAGCTGTCCCAACATAGAGCTCGACCACCAACTCAACGACCATCACGGCTCCGCACTGCCGCCCTCCTCCTCCGTCACGTTCCGCCGCACCTCAGCCTCCTCCCTCTGCCGCTGCTGCCACCCAACCGCGGCCTCTGCCCCCATCATCCTTCGGGAGCGGGTGACAGCCGCACGCTGCCTCTGCCACGGCCTTCTCCTCGAAGAAGGAAGGGGTCCTGGGTACCCTTCGTAATTTAGTTTTTTTCTAAGTTTTTTCAAAACTTTTTTGACTTGGTTGTAATTTTGCAAAACATTTATTTTTTTTCTGCAATTTATCCAATTGCTGTTTTTTATATTTTGCATAATTTGCATTATAATTATTCAAATTTTTAGTAATTTCGTTTCAGTCCTCCAAGGACTTTTCTGCAATTTTCTCAAAGTTTGACTTTCTTACTGCAATTTTCCATTGGCACAATTTTTCACTTCTGTCCTGCCAGGTTTCTTAATAACAGGCAATTTTTCCATCGACACAATTTCACTTCTGTCCTGCCAGGTTCCTTAATTACAGGCTTGCCCTTTATTTTTC
The DNA here is from genome assembly GCA_037367405.1 of Ottelia alismoides. Lineage (NCBI taxonomy): Eukaryota > Viridiplantae > Streptophyta > Magnoliopsida > Alismatales > Hydrocharitaceae > Ottelia > Ottelia alismoides. The sequence goes on from JAZKJV010001385.1 coordinate 7,424, forward strand.
TGTTAGTTTGCATTTAAGCCCATAGGTTTTTAGAAATTTAGACAAATACCCTTGACACTTCAAAAAAATCATCAAAATAGCAAAAAATATGAAAAATTTCCAGAAATTTTTTATGCGATCCTTAGGATGTCTAGAACCTAGTGACGGTGATTTCGACATGTTTTAAGGCTCCAAAAATAAAAAAATAAGATTTATGTTTGCTCAATAAACTCAAAAAAACTCTTGTAAATAGAATAAAAATTCACGTAAAATGTCGGAGTCCCTGTGGATCGATCATCTACTTGTCATATACTTAGTTTAATATTTCATGGTTCGTAGTTGAAAAAAATTATTATGAATATATTTGTTTTCATTTGTTTACACAACGTCGTATACAAACACATTTTTAACGCACCGAAAATTCATGTCTTCAATGAGCAGGTACCATCTCAAGAGGGACACTTACATATTTAAGAGATGACAGATGATCGTGATGTACCTATTACTCTAGGAAAGCAGAGACGCACTTGTGCAGCATATCCTCTTGCAGCCCAAGTTTCTTTGAGCAGACTTTCAGAGGATTTCAAAAGATTTATTGTGGCACTGTCAGTCGTGAAGATACCACGGACGTATCAGGAGGCCATTCAGGATAGTCCATGGCGTCTTGCTATGGAGGAGGAGATGGTCGTGCAGCAGTCACATGGTACTCGGAGCCTTGTTTCAGTTCCAATTGGTGCATCCATCGATGGGTGTAAGTGGATGTTCATAGTTAAGCACCAAGAAGATGGTAGTGTAGATCGCTACAAGGCGAGACTTATGGCACGTGGTTTCACTCAGATATATGGGATGGACTATACTTGTATCTATTGCAGTGACCCAGGATTGATCCCTCTATCAGCTTGATGTAAAGAATGCATTTCTCTATGGTGATCTACAAGAGGAGGTTTACATGCAGTAGCCACATGGGTTCACTACTGAGGGGGAGTGTCAGAAGGTTTGCGGGCTTTACAAGGCGATCTATGACCTTAAGCAAAGTCCAAGAGCATGGTTCCAGAAGCTCTCAAACTCGATAGAGCAACAGGGGTTTGTGAGATCGACTATTTGTTCAGAGAACTTAGAGAGGTACAATTATCATACTTGTGTATGTTGATAATATTATTATTACAGGAGATGATGAGCAGGGTATCCATACTGCTAAGGATTTCCTAGGTTAGCAGAATGTGACCAAGGATCTTGGTAGTTTACGCTACTTCCTTGGACTGGAGATCGCCAGGAACCAATGAGGTCTTGTGATGATACAGAGGAAGTATGTTACAGATCTTCTCTCTAAGACAAGCATGGTAGATTGCAGGCCTGCCACTACTCCAATGGGCCTGAGAATGAAGCTCTATAATGATGACACTGAGGATGTCGACAAGAGAAGGTACATGGAGCTTGTTTGGAAGCTTCTTTATGTAACTATCACCAGGTCAGATATATCCTTTGTAGTAAGCAAAGTGAGTCAGCTTATGGAGCAATCTAGATAGGCACATATGGATGCAGTCCATATGATTCTAAGGTATTTGAAGGCCTCACTTGCACTGATCTTCTATTTAGCAGAGGTACTTCCCTAGCAGTTACAACATGTGCAGATGAAGATTATGCGGCTTGTCCCAAGGACAGGAAGTCTACTTTTAGCTTCTCGGTATTCATAAAGTTCCTTGGTGTCATGGAAGAGCAAGAAGCGAACTGTGGTTGTCAGATCTAGTGTAGAGTCAGAATACAGGACCATGGCGCAAGATAGTACAGAGATGATGTGACTCATATATGTTCTTACTGACCTGACTGTTGATGTGCCTCTTCCATGCACCTCCAATGTGACAATCATATTTCTCTCTTCATTGCAAATAACCCAACCTTACATGAGAGGATCAAGCACATCGAGGTAAACTATTAGTACACTCATGAAATGATACATAAGAGTCTCATCTCCACTACTCTTGTCAGCTCTGGAGACCACACAACATGTCTTACCAAAGCCCTAGTCAGAGGGCCTTACCAGAGATGCTGCTCCAAGCTGAGCCCGATAGATATCTAAGCTTTAGCTTGAGGGGGAGGGTTGAGATATTAGTTTTCTTTCGTGTCTTTTTTGTATTATAATTCCTTTGTCTTCTTAATGCAAATTACTTAATGTGTTACTCTCCTATATAAGAGAACCCTGTAACTTTATGAATAAATAATTCATTCTTTTGTTTCCACACTCTATATAAGAAACCCTATACTCATGGAATAAACACGATTCATTCTCTCCTCCGCACACGTATTTTAGGTGGTTATCAAGAATTAATTTGGCTACAAATCCAATAAGTTACCTGTGAACATAAACCTAGAACATTTTATCTATAACTAAAGCTGGATTTTTTTCCGGCCTCCTCTTTTCAGCAACATGTGCCTGCCTCTCTTGTCATTTCAACTTGTTTTGCCCCAATTCTCCTTTCCTCTGCTTCCTGATTCTGCCTTTCTTTAAAGCTGGATTTTTTTTCAGCCTCTTCCTTTAAGCAACACGTGGATGCCTCTCTTGCCATTTCTAACTTTTTTTCCATCCCAATCCTCCTTTCCTCTGCCTCTTGTTTCTCCCTTTTTTGCAACATGTGGTTGTCCCCTTTTCATTCTTATCTTTTTCTCTTCGCCCTATTTCCAATTTGCCTCTTTCTTCCCTCTTTCATCTTCCATCGACATATGCTCTTAAACCTTATACCACCTCTGCTCCTCTCTAAACATTTGCCTTTCCTAAACAATACCAAGTCGCTCCTTTTTATTCTTATCTTTTTCTCTTCGCCCTATTTCCAATTGCCTCTTTCTTCCCTCTTTCATCTTCCGTCGACATATGTTCTTAAACCTTACCACCTCTGCTCCTCTCTAAACATTTGCCTTTCCTAAACAATACCAAGTCGCTCCTTTTTCCTGCTATCGATGACACCCATCTCGGGGTTTGCTTCTCTAAATGGTGCCGTATAAATGGGTTTGATTTGTCTTTCTGGTGATCAATTTGCTCATTTCTTCTCTCTAGCAAAACCAACATGTGAAATCATTCTTTCCGCGTTGTTGCTTTGGTGTCCCTGCTCCGGCGCCGCTCTGACGTTGAAGTCATCAAGATGCCGAAGGTTTTTCATCAATGGTATGGTTGATGTTCGGGGTTTGTGTTTCCATTGTAGAGGCGAATCCTTTTTGTTGGTTGCTGAGTACAATGATTTAGGTCCGGGGGGAGGGAATTAATGGAGTCTTTGTCGAAATAATTTGGCATGGTGCTGTCCTAGACCCACATAGGCTCCCATGCTCTGAGAGCCCTCTCAACTGGTTTCTTACATCCATCACATGGCTCACGTCATGGACCATGTTACCACAGAATCTGCAGGTGATGGGGCGCAAAGGACCTATAGACAACTGGTATTCAAGTTGCAGCCAAAAGAATAAACAAGGGATTTTATCACTTGTGCCACTTGTGTCCCTCCGAGATATCGCAATTTCAGTTATGCCCTTATCTTCTTGGTAATATCAGTTGTGCCCCTCAATTCTTGCTAATTTATCACTTGTGCCTCTCGGGTTAGTGACCGTCCATCCACAGTGCAAACGGCCGTTAACTTTGAGGATAAAAGCGGAATTAGTTTTAATTTTTTAGGTTATATCGTCATTTTACATCCTCTTCTTCCTCCTCTTTCCCCATCTTCTTCCTCCTCCTCCAACCTCCTCCTCCCCAGCCCGCACCTCCTCCCAGCTCCGCCCCGAGCTCCCCCGGGGTTCCCGAACAGCTTGTGGTGGACGCTCGTGCTGACAGTGGTGAGGAATTTGATCGCGGTGATGGTCAGGTGATCGCGGGACGACGTCTTGGATGGGTTCATCAGAAGAGTCCAAACCGCCGAGGCAAATCCCTCGAGGTAGTCGCGGAACTCCTCCTCATTCTTCTCCATGTAGAGTTGGAGGTTCTCGCATATCGCAGCACGGAGCTCGTCAACCTTCCCATCGGCCTCGACGGGAGCAGGATAGGCGGTGGTGAGGTAGTTGCGGAACTCGGTCATCCATTCCCGCATGTGATCCTCGAAGAATTCGGGGAGTTCAATGGAGTTGAGCGAGAAGAAGATTCGGCAGCAGAGGCGTTGGGACTCGAACAATGGGAGGAGAGATTCCAGGGGGGAGGCGGAGGCGAGGGCAACATCGAGGGCACGGGCGGTCTTGAGGAAGATGTCAAGAAGGGGTGCGGCGAAGTTGTCGAGGCAGTACTTGAGGTCGAGGCGGGTGTCGGTGGTGTCATAGGCGGAGCGGAACTTCTTGAAGACGGAGTTGACAGCGGAGAGGAGGCTGATGGTGGAGGTGGGGGAGGGGGAGGAGCGGAGGAGGGAGACGAGCTCGGGGAGGAGGGAGGGCCAGCGGTGGGGGAAGTCGTGGGAGCTGACGAGGGTGAGGGACTCGGAGAGCTGGCTCTGGATGGAAGGAGGGGAGGAGAGGAGGAGGGCCTTGATCTGCTCTTTCTCGGAGTCGGGGATGGGGAGGGGGTCGGCGTCGCGGGGGGACCAGCGGGAGCGGAGGTGGTTCTTGAAGTGCACGGCGGCGGCGTGGCGGACGTGGGGGGCGGAGGAGGGGTCGGAGACGAGACGGAGGACAGCGAGGGAGAATCCCGGCTGGAGGGACGCGGAGGAGAGGGAGGACTCGGCCTGGCGGCGCGGGGCGGCGTCGGAGGAGAGGCTCTGGAGGAACCACTGCGAGAGCGTCTCCAGCGTGATGGCCATCGCTCGCTCCCGCACGGCACCGTCCCCTCCTCCCCCTCCCCCTTCCCCGCATGCTCCCCCTCCCCCTTCCCCCTGCTCCCCCATCCGAGCTCGAGCTATCCACTCCGAGCTCCTCCCTCGAGTTCTTTCTCCACCTTTAATTTCATTCTGACCATAATACCCTTCGAAACCACATCATGGTTTGAATAAACTATAGTTATTTTAATTTTTTGACGGTCAATTTGACGGAAGGGCACAACCGACGACGGAGCAAGAATTGAGGGGCACAACTGATATTACCAAAAAGATAGGGGCATAACTGATATTGCGATATCTCGGAGGGGCACAAGTGATAAAATCCCAATAAACAATAGTAATGCATTCCCATAAAGGCTGCAACTAGGATTAAATTTATATTTTTTGGCACTATGGTGTTCAAGCTGCAGTCACAAGAATTAACAATAGTAATGCATTCGCATAAAGGTTGCAACTGAAATTAAATTTACATGTTTTTACGCTGTAAAAAATAAATAATATATTTTTATATGTATGTGTTATCATAGATTCATATGCATACTCGATGACGGTTGAGAACATATTTAAGAACTTTGAAATCTCTACAGTATTAGTTGAATATTACATACATTTCAATTAATACCGAGTTTGGTATAATATGTGAATAATAAATGTTAACGACTGCCTTTTTAATCACACAACAATAGTAATAAGGAGTGGCTGCCTTTTTCATCATACAACTATAGCAATAAGGACTAATGATGTTTTAGTATAAAGTTACTTTGTTAGTAACGAAGGAATAGCAAGATAGCATTATGTAGGAATAATGATTATACTTTTCAACATATTTTGCTGGTTTTTGAGTTATATGGAGAATTCTCAGTATTTTCTTTCCTTTGTTTTAACTTCATATAGGGAATAGCTTGAAGGTTCCGTGTGGCTGTCTTATTATGTAGTAATTATCTTTAATGGAGATTTGGTCAAAATACCAGGTATACTTTGCTTTTGCTTTCCTCTATAGACTGTTTGAATAGGCTTGCAAAATATATGATTGTGAATATATGGTTCTTTACATGTGTTTTTGCGTTTTGTTTTTAGAAAAAATTAGTTGGTATAATTTGTTGCTTTCATTGGTGCCCAAAATTTTTAGTTACATTAATGGCATCAATTCGTTGGCTATTTTATCACACACCAATAATATGAGGAGTAATAATGATTAATGGTTTCTTTAAATATGAAGTTATTATGAAGGAAAATTATTTTTTGAACTTTTTCTAACAATTAAAAGTTCCTATGTAATAACAAATATCTCATTTGTTTCTGTATATATATGTAATTTCCTCTGTCAAAAGCAATGATAGAAAGAAGGTGATGTCAAATTGAAGAGAATATAAGTGAAGAGGAATCTAGTGCAACCTCAAAAAGGTCAAGAAAGATGCAAGGACAAATTTTAATGCATCAAATTTCCTAATTAAAATATATTTATAGATGATTTTCATGCTAACATAGCTTATTTTATGTTATATTACAACTGAAGAACAGTGATGGATAAAGATTCAAAGCGAAGTTCAGGATAAATAGTTGCACTACCATATAATAGGAGACAACAATTTAATGTATCGAAAATAGCTACATGATATTTTTATAAATATGTTGTAAAAAAAAGCACTATCTTACTCTGGTTTTTTAGTGTTTTTTAGGTATATTTTGATCTTATCATACTTTTTGTAAAAGGGAAATATGTACATATAACATACATCCGTAAATATTACACATGTATAATGTAAATATTTGTTTACAAATTTGTTGTAACTTCCTTCATATTTTACAATATAGTTTTCTTATTATCGGCCAAATGAACCCGCAGCGAAGCGCGGGTATAGTCTCCCTACTTACATATTAAAGTCCGATTGAATGTAACTGTTTTGATCAATGTTAAATACCCATGTATGGGCACTTAAGAGAGGCTGTCACATGGATCAAGCATCTTAATTCCCTCTCAAACAGATAACAGGGGAGTGGGTATCACACCTTTCACTAGGATTGGTATGATGTTAAGTTATCGATGAAGACGACATGTGATTTTCTTCTGGTGTGCATACATCGAGGTGATGTTGGTTTTGCCGAATAATGCCATTTAATATGAAGACCCAAATCTCTATTGAGGTCATGATTTTCTTATGGTTGCTTCAAAGGACGAGGATAATGATTAGAATTGATCATTTATGCCTTTTCATACTGCATATGTTACTTGTTCATTGTGTTAGAACTTAGAACGATCCAAAAAGCACTAGCTAAATATCCTTAAATTGTGAGTCTGCACAGGAGATTTGGAGAGGGTGGACTTGATCTGAATAGATGTCTCATGTGTTATGGAGTTTGGGAATAACTTGGGAATGTCAACCTACCATGTAGACAGTACACAGTAGAGAGTTAAGCCTTTTGTGCTCTTGTAATTTTCGTGGTTAGCAAGGAATGAGGTTGTGTTCCAGGATAAGCGCTTCTATGTGGAAAACATGGTGGCACGTGATGCGTCGCTTTTAAAGTCCTGAAATTTGTATTTCTAATTTTGGGATAATATTTATGAATGAATGCTTTGTAAGGTTGTTCACCTTGTACATTCAAAAAATATATATCAAACACACCTTTCAAACATAAATATATATATATATATATATATCTTGAAATTATGCATATTTTTGTTTGGAGGTATTTGTTCAGGTTCTTACACCAAGTTCCTGTCAAAACTTGGAGACAAGACTTTGAACCGACTTTCAAAACCAAATAACCTTCAGTTCCTAACCGTACGCAATGGTAAGCTATAAATTCAAATCAGATTTGTAAAGTTGTATACAGGCTGTCTTACAATGAAACACGAAAATATTCTGTTAGTGTAGGCAGAAAACCAAGATGGAGTCTACCACATAGAACACCAATAAAAGAATGCAAAAAGTTCAGAAGTTAAAGGTCATAAGACTCATAACTCGCTGATTATAACAATACACAGCTTCCAACTATTTACCCCAGCATTCAAGACAAATGCCTTCCTCCAGCATGCAATGCTCCCTCCATTCTCCAAACGAAAAACATTACCTGGGTTTGCTTGATCCTATCCTCAATGCTGCAAAATAAGGGCATGATACCTGAGTAATTGAAGGCCAGAGCAGGTGAGGAGTAAAAGACAGTCTTAGCTATTTCAAAGTATGCCTATTTGAAAGCGTCTGCATAATAGATAATGGCATTGATACCTCACAGAGCTGGGCAACAGACATACAATAGCCATGACATAAGCAAAGTACTCAAAGTCCTTCATTGTTAACAAACAGATCTCCAACTATGACATACATTTACACGGTTAGAAACATTTGGACAAGGAATCTAAACATCACTTCACATAATCATCTGCTATTACCAACACAGCTGTTAAAGAGAAGTTTAATAAAAGGAGCTCTCTTTTCTATTCTGAAACCTCTGTTTGCACAAAAAACACGTGCTCCTCTTGTATACTTGGCATGGTTGGATGCTTTGGTATCAGAAGACCCAATAGGCAACTGATCAGTCAAATTCAAGTGATCAGCAAAGAAGACAGCATTCAGTCCAAACATCGAAGCCAAAGTCTTCGACTCTCTTCTGTTTTCAAGTTAAATTTTATCAACATCTGACTTGAAAAAACTAAACATCATATCAAATATGCAACCTGTGTTGCTATTCAGGAAGATGGATGGTCACAGATGTAACAAACATACCAATTGATGAGAAACTTGAGCAGCTCCTATCATGGCAGCCTCTTATAACATTTGGAAGTGCCATCCCAAGATCACCACAACATGCCACAGTAGAGTTTCCATTAAGAAGAGACTTATTGGGGATGAATAGCTATTTGCATTCAAGAACCATGAATATTTACACCCTGGTAGTGGTAATTTAGTGTGGCTCAGAAAATGAGTTGCCACCAAAATTTGCCTTGCCCAGTTTTCCATTTTCTGAATTCACTGTGTTGCCTGTATTATGATTGGAATGATACATGTAATTATTGCTGTAAGACCTCTGACTGTCCTTGATATGGTGAAACTGACTAAAACTTGAATATGTCTGGAGCATATACAGAAAATAAGCCAATCACAAGAAAAACTTTTGATAGTATAACAAACCCTTGGTACAAACCTCGGAACAAACATGCAAATATAAAAGGACTGCGGGTAGCTGAAGCATTCAAATGTGGAATCGGTGTGACAGTCCCAAAAAAAATCAAACCAGCAGGTCATGTTCAATGCACCAAGGCTGCTTTACAACCTCTGGTAATACCATTTGGAAACAAGTATACAACATAATACCGCATACATTTGATATAATGAAAGTAAGGAGTAATCACATAACATCCAGTCCCATAAGTATTATCTTTCAAATGGAGAAGGTTGCCACGTGGAAATTTAGATCAATTAACAATGCATGGCAGCGTGATATGAACCTTTAAAGAGACTTTGGTCTACTAGACCCTTGTATGGGATGAGCTAGACATTTAAAGAGAGTATACTCCGCTAGACCCTTGGATGGAATAAAAGCATGGTAAGTCATATAATGATATATCGGTATCGACAGGTGATCGATACATCACCGATATGGTCGATATTTGCCCTTCCAAAGCCATTTCCTTCACAAATTCAGGTCGATTTGGGCAAAATGGCACCGATATATTGTTGATATATCAATATATCATATCGATAAGTAGCCGATACCAATATTGATACCGAAATTACCTACCATGAATAAAAGTAAGCTTTCAACTACATCGATAGTATGCTTTTAAGTTTTTAACTATATTTTAGTGTAATCTATATCGATCAGTATGCTTTAAACTACATTTCAAAAACAAAAGTTGGGAAAATAATGTGATTGATTGTCATTCAGGTGCTTTAAGATATCTTTCCGGAAGAATTACCTAGACTTCCTCCTAATCGAGAGATAGAATTCACGATCGACGTAATTCCTGGAACCAATCCGATATCTATTGCTCCCTATCGTATGGCTCCAGCAGAATTGCGAGAGTTGAAGAGTCAACTTCAAGAATTATTGGAGAAGGGGTTCATTAGACCTAGTACTTCTCCTTTGGGCGCACCAGTTCTATTTGTGAAGAAGAATGATGGATCACTCAGATTATGCATTGATTATCGTCAGTTGAACAAAGCAACTATAAAGAACAAGTACCCTTTACCTCGTATTGACGATCTGTTCGATCAGTTGCAAGGTACACACGTCTTTTCTAAAATTGACCTATGCTCTAGGTATCATTAGTTGAGAGTTAGGTCAGAAGATGTACCCAAAACATCTTTTCGTACACGTTATGGGCATTATGAATTTTTGATGATGCCATTCGGATTGACTAATGCTCCGGCAGCTTTCATGGTCTTGATGAATCGAGTTTTTCGAGCTTACTTAGACCAACTCATTGTGGTTTCCATTGATGATGTGCTTATCTATTCTAAGGATGAATCCAAACAAGAAGAGCACTTACGAATTATTTTTGGGAACCTTTCGAGCACACCAGCTATTTGCAAAATTCAGCAAATGTGAGTTCTGGCTGAAAGAAGTTACATTCCTTGGGCATGTAGTATCAGGAAATGGAATTTCTATAGATCCAGCTAAAGTTGAAGCAGTTCTGAATTGGGAACGTCCGAAGACAGTAACAGAAATCAGAAGTTTCTTGGGATTAGCGGGCTACTACCGAAGATTTATCAAGGACTTTTCTCAAATTGCTTTGACCATGACAAAGCTTACTCAAAAGGAGATTCCTTTTATTTGGACCAAAGAATGCGAAGAAAGTTTCTTAGAACTTAAGAAGAGATTGACTTCAGCCCCTGTGTTGGCCATCCCTTCGGGAAGGGGAGGATTTATTGTTTACAGTGATGCCTCTCATCAAGGACTACGATGTGTACTTATGCAGAATGGTCGGATAGTGGCATATGCTTCGAGACAGTTGCGTAATCATGAAAGAAATTACCCTACCCATGATTTGGAATTAGCTGCAATAGTTTTGCATTGAAAATTTGGAGACATTATCTCTATGGTGAAAAGTTTGAAATATATACTGATCACAAAAGCTTGAAATACTTGTTCTCTCAGAAGGAGTTAAATATGAGACAAAGAAGGTGGTCGGATCTATTAAAAGATTATGATTGCACAATCCTATACCAACCGGGAAAAGCAAATGTCATTGCAGATGCTCTTAGTCAAAAGTCACCCTTAATGTTAGCTCAATTACAAGTCTTGGAAATGGGATATGCTCGCAGAAATAGGTAGTTGGGGACCGATGCCTCCTGCTGGAAAATTAAAAACTGTAATAGTTTCCAGACAAATGAAGAATGATCTGCTTGAACGTTTGATAATAGCTCAGAGGCAAGATGCCAAGCTGGAAAAGATGAGAAACAAGATGGAGGATGGTCATCTTGAAGATTTCATTATGAAGGATGGAGCATTAACCTTTCGTGGGAGATTGTGTGTACCCAATGATGAAGGACTAAAGAGAGAACTACTGTCAGAAGCTCATTGCACAAGGTTAACGATCAATCCTATAAGCACTAAAATGTACCAAGATTTAAAGAAAGATTTTTGGTGGGATGGTATGAAGAGAGATGTTGCTGAATTCGTTAAGCGTTGTCTAATTCGCCAACAGGTAAAGGTTGAACACCAAAGACCTTCAGGATTGTTGCAACCACTTCCAATTCCTGAGTGGAAGTGGGAAAGCATATCTATGGATTTCCTAGTTGGTTTACCTCGTACACTCTTGGGGCATGATGCGGTTTGGGTTATAGTAGATCGACTAACCAAATCAGCACACTTCCTTCCTATCAATCTTACTTATACACTTCCAAAACTTGTGAATTTATATATCAAGGAGATTGTTCGCCTACATGGGGTACCAAAGGAGATCATATCTGATAGAGATCCTCGTTTTACCTCAAAATTCTGGAAAGAATTGCAGAAGGCTCTTGGAACAAGATTGAATATCAGCACTGCTTATCATCCTCAAACAGATGGTCAAACTGAGAGAACTATCCAAATATTAGAAGATTTGTTACGTTCTTGTATGTTAGAATGGAAAGGAGTATAGGACGTGCACTTCCATTGATTGAATTCACTTACAACAATAGCCACCATTCTAGTATAGGAGTGGCACCATACGAATCTCTATATGGTAGGAGATATACATCTCCTTTGTGTTGGACTGAAGTAGGAGAAAGGAGAATGTGGGGACCTGAGATGGTTTAAGAGACCACCGATATGATCATAAGGATCAAGAAGAAGCTATTAGCAACCCAAAGCCGTCAAAAGAGCTATTGTGACAGCCGGAGGAGAGACATAGAATTCATTCAATGTTGGAGATTCGGTGTTCATCAAGGTATCTCCTATGAAAGGCACTCAAAGATTTGGAACCAAAGGAAAGCTAAAACCAAGATATGTCGATCCTTTTGAGATACTCGAGCGGGTAGGACAAGTGGCTTATATGTTGGCACTCCCACTACACCTATCTGAAGTGCATAATGTCTTTCACATATCAAATCTAAGAAAGTATATACCAGATAGTGGTCATGTAATTCAGTATGAAGAATTACAGTTGGAGCCTAATCTTACATATCAAGAGCAGCCAGTTGAGATAATATATAGAATGGAGAAGAAACTTCGCAAAAAGACATTGCAACAAGTAAAGGTTCTGTGGAGAGATCAAAAAAGCGGTGAAGTTACATGGGAACTCGAAGATGAGATGCGTGCAAAGTATCCAGCACTGTTTAACATCAAAGGTATGACAAATTTCAAGGACGAAATTTCTTAAGGGAGTAGAATGTTACAACCTTTGAAAATATATAAAACATTAATTTGGGAAAGTTGCAAGGGCATCCTTGTAACTTTCCCACCAAATTGAAAAGAGGACACGGGCAGGACTGACGCCCATTCCAAACTTCCTTTTTCCCATCGTCCAGTCCGCCCAAGCTGTGAGGAGAAAAGAGAAGGAAAGAGGAAGAAAGAAGAGGAAAAGAAGAGAAGAAGGAAGAAAAGAAGATAAGGTAAGGATCTAAACCACACCCCTTTGTATTTTGAGTAAACTGTCTAGTCGATTTTGTTGTCTTGAGTTATTTTTGGGGGGTATTAGGTTTGGGATATGAAATTTTTTAGGGTTGTATAAAATGAGGGAAAATAAATTTCGAATTTTGTGCCTTGATATTATGAGATGGGTGTGATGATCTACTTTACACGTGAAGATAGGTGATAAAAATAATAGAACTTAAAGAAAATATGTGGTATAAGTAAAATGATGGAGCAAGATCATGAGGTTTTACCCTTACATCCAACAAACCCATGTGGAGTTTGTGTTGTTAAGATAAAAGAATGGATAAAAATGTATGATTGATGCCATTGTTGTCAATAATTGTTTGTTGGGACAATGTTAATGGTAATGGTAGAATGTGAGTTAGTTTTTCATTTGAAGGAGATAAAGATTAAAATTTTTTGTTCAAAAAGGAATGTGGGCAGCAAAATGAAATTAAGTTACATGAATGTTTTTCTTGATTTTTGTAAGGGAATGATGGTGAAATAAGTTTGCATTCTTATGGATTATATGATGGTCATAAGGTTATGTTATATTATTGAGTATAAGAGTTTAAACAGTGAATAATAAGCCATTTGGTTGAGAGAATGGGAGATGTAAGTGAGATCGTATGATAAAAATATACCACATGAAAGAGATAAATATGGGGATATGCGTATGAATGTGGGAGTTCTTTTAGGATTAGGAGTTTGATGATTTGAAGAAAAAAAAATTTAGGTGATGAACAATATAATGAGAGTTGTAGAAATATCAATGGAGTATACTTATTGAAATAGGTGGGGAAATATTAGATGGAAAGTGGTAGCGATTATAGAAATTATAGATGTATGAATGTAAATATTGAGGAAAATGTAGATTTAAATTTTGGTATGGATTTTTAAGAAGATCATCTTGAACTAGAAGATTTTTCCCAACATAGATCATATTCGCTTTGGCCCAAGACAGATCTGAATGGAGGCGAAGAATCCATGTAGCCGACCCTACTTAATTGTGGGAAAAGGCTTTGTTGTTGTTGTTGTATAGATCATATTCGCTTTAAGTGTATGGAAGAATATATGTTTTACAAAGGTAGTGGAGTAGAGGATTGTTAGGATGAGGATAAGGGGATTAAGATACCACATAGAGTTTTTAATCTTTAATTTTTCGTTACCCAACGTTTTGGTCTATTATAACATAGTTATGATTAATAATTTAATACTTGCAGCAAAGTCGGATTCGATCTGTTCGAGATATTAAAAGAACGCTACTCACACTAGAGGTGAGGATTTCCTTAAATTAAAATAATTCCTTTACCATTCTCTTGCTGAGTTGGTTGTCCATTAGGTTGTTATATTTTTTTTGAGATGTCTAAATGTAAGATAGTATTATGACACATGGGAAAATCCATGGGAATCATCTACATGGGAGATGTAGATGATTTTAAGATAGAGCATTGGGATGCTAAAATACGAAAAATAGGAAGAAGGGAAGAATAGTGAAATAACAGAAACTTGGGACTTCGCTCCCTACTGACCAGCGTAGATTCTTTGGATCGAAACTCATAGTATAGCACAAGATGAGGTGACCCACCGGATATATTTCGTGATATGTCACAAGAAAGTTTTAGGCCTGGAAAACAAATGAAGAGTGACTCTAGGGATAGTCACTCGAGAAGTGACGACTTCTCACTCCGTCCAAGTAATGGGCATGTGCTATACACTCGAGGGTTAACAAATCAAAGGACCGCTAATAGGTTAGGATACCTGCTAGCTACAGGTTATCTGAATCTCTAGGGAATTCCTGAGATGAGTTACATATGTACAACAATAACAACTATCATAATCAATATTATGAAGATTTGGTAATGGAAGGAAAGTGATTATAGACTGATTAAATACCTTAGAAGGAAAAAGAGGAAAACAAAATAAGAGAAAAAGAAAACTCTCACCAAACGGTAGATTATAACACTTTATCTTTCATCTTCTTACATCTTTTGTGTGTTCTCACTGAGTCTTTACTCACCTCCTTAGTTGACAACCCAACTCAGGTGATGGTCAAAACACGCATAACGGCACGGAAGTCTACCCGACCGTCACGACATCAACTCCGCCCATGTTCCGCTCCGACGCACCCAACTCATCCACCGATCATCATGTCAGCGGCCCCTCAAGAGAGTAGAGAGTCGAGTGTTACCTCTCCGTACTACATCCAAGGGGAGGAAGAAAGGATATTTGTCATGCTTTGGAAAACTATTACAGTGATGACCAACCTCACATCGAGGTTGGAGATGATGATTCGCTACCGTCGCCAGCACCCGCCACCTAATGATGATTGATTGAAGATACTGATTTCGTAAAGGATTTCTTTTTGTGGTTTTTGGAGATTGTAGTAGGGGATGTAATTTTTTGTAACCTCTTATCATCATGAACAAAAATTTTGAATTCTAACCTCCTTAGCGTAGAGGTGGATTTAGTGGCTAACTTGCAAACTTTTATTTTTGTTCAAACTTGTAAGAGCAACTAATATGTGAAGCTAATGGAAAGTTACGATGATAGTTTTCTGGGATATATATGTGTATATATTTTTCTTTGTGTCTCTATGTTTTTTCTTTATGTGGAGAATCAGTTTTTCCTGCTCTATTGCATTTTTTTCCCTTGGTAAATTGTTGGGCAACAGGTTATTGCATCACATTCCGATAAACCCGGCCGTATCGAGCATAGGGGATCAGGGCGTGATCGAAGTACCAAAATATGGAATAAACAAGTGTTTCCACGACTCTATTACCCGGTCAATTCTGTTCCACATATCTTTCTAAGGAATGGGAAATCTTTCTCCTATTACATGAATCAAATGTTTCATTTCATCCGGGAAAAGCCATTTCTTTCTCAACAATGTCATTGTCATTTGATCCAATAGTGTTCCGTTAGATAAGAACAGATTTGATAAATACTGATAACTCTCGGATAGAGTATTAGAACGGAATCAAGACTATACATTGATTTATTTAGCTAATGTGATACAATAACATGTTGCCCAATAATCTAACAAGGGAAAAAATGCAATAGAGCAGGAAAAACTGATTCTCCACATAAAGAAAAACATAGAGACACAAAGAAAAATACATATATATATATATCCCAGAAAACTATCATTGTAACTTTCCATGAGCTTTGCATATTAGTTGCTCTTACAAGTTTGAACAAAAATAAAAGTTTGTTAGCCACTAAATCTACCTCTATGCTAAGAATGTTAGAATTCAAAAAATTTGTTCATAGTGATAAGGGATTACAAAAAATTACATCCCCCACTACAATCTCCAAAACTACAAAAAGAAATCCTTTACGAAGTCAACATCTTCAATTAATCATCATTAGGTGGCGGGTGCTGACGACGGTAGCGAATCATCATCTCCAACCTCGATGTGAGGTTGGTCATCACTGTAATAGTTTCCCAAAGCATGACCAATATCCTTTCTTCCTCCCCCTGGATCTGGTACGGGGAGGTAACACTCGGCTCTTTACTCTCTTGAGAGGTCGCTGACATGATGGTCGGTGGATGAGTTGGGTGCGCCGGCGCGGAACGTGGGCGGAGTTGACGTCGTGGCGGTCAGGTAGACTTTCATGCCGTTATACGTGTTTTGGCCATCACCTGAGTTGGGTTGTCAACTAAGAAGGTGAGCAAAGGCTCAGTCAGCGGGAACACACAAAAGATGTAATAGGATGAAAGATAAAGTTTTATAATCTATCGCTTGGTGAGAGTTTTCTTTTTCTCTTATTTTGTTTTCCTCTTTTTCCTTCTAAGGTATTTAGTCAGTCTATAATCACTTTCCTTCCATTACCAAATCTTCATAATATTGATTATGATAGTTGTTATTGTTGTACATATGTAACTCATCTCAGAAATTCCCTAGAGATTAAGATAACATGTAGCTAGCAGATATTCTAACCTACTAGCGGTCCTTTGATTTGTTAACCCTCGAGTGTATAGCACATGCCCAATACTTGGACAGAGTGAGAAGTTATCACTTCTAAAGTGACTATCCCTAGAGTCACTCTTCTTTTGTTTTCCAGGCTTAAAATTTTCTCGTGACATACCATGGAATATATCCGATGGGTCACCTCATCTTGTGCTATACCACAAGTTTCGATCCAAAGGATCTACCCTGGCCAGTAGGGAGCGAAGTTCCAAGTTTCTCTTATTTCACTCTTATTCCCTTCTTCTTCCTATTTTTCGTATTTTAGCATCCCAATGCTCTATTCTAAAATCATCTACATCTCCCATGTAGATGATTCCTATGAAGTTTTCCCATGTGTCCTAATATTATCTTACATTTAGATATCTCAAAAAAAATATAACAACCTAATGGACAACCAACTCAGCAAGAGAATGGTAAAGGAATTATTTTAATTCAAGGAAATCCTCACCTCTAGTGCGAGTACCGTTCTTTTAATATCTCGAACAGACCGAAACTGACTTTGCTGCAAGTATTGTTATGACTATGTTATAATAGACCAAAACATTGGGTAACGGAAAATTAAAGATTAAAAACTTTATATGGTATCTTAATCCCGTTATCCTCATCCTAACAATCCTCTACTCTACTACCTTTGTAAAATATATATTCTTCCATACACTTAAAGCGAATATGATCTATGTTGGTAAAAAATCTTCTAGTTCAAGATGATCTTCTTAAAAATCCATACCAAAATTTAAATCTACTTTTTCCTCAATATTTACATTCATACACCTATAATTCCTAAAATCATTACCACTTCCCGTCTAATATTTTCCCCACCTATTTCCATAAGTATATTCTGTTGATATTTCTACAACTCTCATTATATTGTTCATCACCTAATTTTTTTTCTTATTCAAATCATCAAACTCCTAATCCTAAAAAAACTCCCACATTCATACGCATATCCCCACATTTATCTCTTCCATGTGGTATATTTTTATCATACTATCTCTCACATACATCTCTCATTCTCTCATCCAAATGGGTTATTATTCACTGTTTAAACTCTTATACTCAATAATATAATATAACATTATAAACATCACATAATCCATAAGAATGTAAACTTATTTCACTATCATTCCCTTACAAAAATCAAGAAAAACATTCATGTATTTAATTTCATCTTGCTGTCTACATTCCTTTTTAACAAAAATTTTAATCTTTAATTCTTTCAAATGAAAAACAAACTCACATTCTACCACTATCATTAACATTGTCCCAACAAACAATTATTGACAATAATGGCATCAATCATACATTTCCATCCATTCTTTTATCTTAACAACACAAACTCTCACATGGGTTTGTTGGATATAAGGGTAAACCTAATGATCTTGCTCCATCATTTTACTTATACCACATATTTTCTTGAAGTTCTATTATTTTTATCATCTATCTTCACATGTAAAGTAGATCATCACACCCATCTTATAATATCAAGCCACAAAATTCGAAATTTATTTTCCCCCATTTTACACAACCCTAAAAAATTTCATATCCCAAACCTAATACCCCCCAAAAACAACTCAAGACAACAGAATCGGCTAGACAGTTTACTTAAAATACAAAAGGGTGTGGTTTAGATCCTTACCTTATCTCCTTTTCTTCCTTCTTCTCTTCTTTTCCTCTTCTTTCTTCCTCTTTCCTTTTCTTTTCTCCTCACAGCTTGTGCGGACTTGACGAAGGGAAAAAGAAAGTCTGGAATGGGCGCCAGTCCTACCCGTGCCCTCTTTTCAATTTGGTGGGAAAGTTACAAGGATGTCCTTGCAACTTTCCCAAATTAATGTTTTATATATTTTCAAAAGGTTGTAGCATTCTACCCCCCTTAAGAAATTTCGTCCTCGAAATTTGTCATACCTTTGATGCTAAACAGTGCTGGATACTTTGCACGCATCTCATCTTCGAGTTCTCATGTAACTTCACCGCTTTTTCGATCTCTTCATAGAACCTTTACTAGTTGCAATGTCTTTTTGCGAAGCTTCTTCTCCATTCTATGTATGATCTCAACTGGCTGCTCTTGATATGTAAGATTAGGCTCCAACTGTAATTCTTCATACTGAATCACATGGCCACTACCTGGTATATACTTTCTTAGATTTGATATGTGAAAGACATTATGCACTTCAGCGGTACCGGATACTGAATTGTGAGGACACGATACTGAAAATGAAGAAAATTAATCTCCTGCTAGGTAAAACAAAGTGGACATAAATAAATTCAACTAATACATAAGTTAAACGATTGTCTGCAATGGTAGAAGATAGTGAGTCTCCAAAGTTGATAGGAAAACATTCATCGTATTTTCTATCTTATTTTCTACATTAACTTGATGTGGAATCATTCAGGACTGGTCGAGATGTCTAGGACTTACTGGTAATTTATCAGCCAAGAAAGAACCTATTCTTCAAATGAGGAATGGTATGACCACAAGTCAATAACTTGTCCTCAGCTTAAACTTATTTGGTTCTTCATTAATTGTTCCATGCAACCGCTCAATACTGAGGAGATTTCATATATCTCTTGCTTTTAAAAATATCAGATTTAGCTAATAAAGTAATTAAAATAAGACAGCAAAAGCCACCAGTTCCTTAATTTGAGTGTACGGCATCTTTTGTACATGATTTGCACCCTGATCAGCTTTACAAAGAGAGAACGGGTGTCTATTGAATTGCAGAAGGAATCACATTGCCATATACATAGGGGGTTGTTTTAAAAAAAATGGGTAAAAATGACAAAAAAATACTGAATAAACCATCAATAAAAGAAAATGTCACACTCCCTTTTCACACTAGAGATTGTACTAAAGTAACAAAAATGATTTTTTTTCCTTTTCATGTTTCTTTTCTCATTGGTATTACTCTTTTTTTACCAGGGATCGTTTGGTTGGTGGGTTGAGATGGGTTGGGGTAACCTGGTTAGAATAGTAGTTGTTTGGGATGGTTATGAGGGTTGAGGAGGGTTGGAATAAAGAATGTGATGTGATGTCAATATGATTTGTGATAGAATTCCATTCCATGAAAAGAGGGGGGTAAACTGGGTTACCCCAGTCCAACCCGAGGTAACCCCGATTACCAAAAGAAGCCTTAAGGCAGATTTTACAAGAGGAAGATGTAGGTAAGATAAAGTCCCAATCATTTCAATTTCATAACCTTCAATTTGACCACAAATAAATGCACAAGAACTCGAGAGCAACCAAAAGAAACACCAGTTGGCAAGTAAGAAGCCACATGCACCGGATAACCAACACAGAATCATACACACACGACCCCACAAAGCACATAACCTGCAAGAACCGCAACTCACAAGCAGCAGCTCTTACCAGTAACTAGACCCACAACATCGATAAATGTGTGTCACATTAAAACCACGACATCACTCCAGGAAAGCAAGCATTGTCGTTGGATTAGAAATCGGTACCTGATGGGGAGGTGCAGAGAGAAGCGGCGGGGGTGCGACGAGGGGGAGGAGGAACGGGGGTTGTGGAGCCATGAGCCGGCGGGGAGGTGCTCGTGCATTGGCGATTGGGGGTGAGGACAAGGCGAGAAGGGGTGGGGAAGGGGAGGAGAGGAAGGAAAGGTGAGTTGGATTTTGAGATAGCAGAGCCGTGATAGTTTGATAGAGGCCGTGAGAGTGAGTCAGATACCTATTGGGTGGATTTTGTCTGCCAGCTTTCCGACTTAGGCCGCGCTGATGCTTAACTATAGATGAGAGAGCAATACTTGTTATTTTTTTTGACGCTCAGCAATACTTATTATTATTATTATTAGGGATAAATGGGGCTGCTCCTTGGGAGGAGCCAACGGGGCTACTCCTACGTCTATTTTTCCCATATTTTTTTATTTTTTTGGGAAATAAAATTTTGTATATTCATCATTATATCCCTCCAACATTCTATTAAAATTTCGTCAGAAACAGAGACTCCTACGGCCTCCATCCAAACATGGTCGATTTAAAAAATCCAGCGACCGTTAAAAAAAATGACGTCTGGATGGAGGGCTTAGGAGTCTCTGTTTCTGACGAAATTTTAATACAATATTAGAGGGATATAGTGATGAATATACCAATGTTTATTTTCCAAAAAAATAAAAAATGGGGGAAAAATAGGCGTGGGAGTAGCCCCGTTGGCTACTCCCAAGGAGCAGCTCCATTTATCCCTTATTATTATTATTACATAGTTGGTTGACTTTGATCCATTTATTTGAGATCCTTCACTTCCATGGAAATTGAACTCAGCCATGGCCTGTCCTAAATCTGGGTAAATGAGGAAGGTTGTGTTAGGTAGCCGACAGCGAGCATAAAACAATCAGAGACAACTTCCTAAATAGTATTTTAAAAAAAATATTATTTAGAAAGTTGCCTCATGACAATCGAATCTTTTCAACATGGGTTTAAGCAAACATACAAATTTCGTTGGAACGTTCCCTACTTACGACGTGTTGCATCGCCTGAATGCAATGAAAAATTGGTAAGGACCGCTACATCGCAGCCTGGATGTAGTTCAAAATTTGTAAAGGTTCCCGTATGAGGAACGCATGCAGGTAATTAAGCTAGTTCCCCTGCATCATCATTCAGATGCAGTCCAAAATTTGCAAGGGTTCTCGCATAATGGACACATGCGAGTAAAGAAGTTAGTCCAAAAGAGATTGTAACGGTAATTGCGGATTGGTAGTTGGAATATTGGCACTTTAATTGGAAAATTGATGGGGATAGTGGATACAATGGAAAGAATGAAGACTCATATACTATGTCTTCGAGAGACCCAATGAGTTGGAGAGAAAGCAAGGGAGATCGAGAAGACATGCTTTAAACCTTGATATTCAAGTAAAAAGATAAGGGTAAACACTGTCGGAGTGGTTATTCATAAGGATTTGAAGGATTGTGTGGTTGAGGTGCAAAGATTCGGAGATCGGATTATTTTCCTAAAAATGGTGTTTGAAGAAGAAATTCTGAATATCATCTCAGTTTATGCACCGCAAATTGGTTTAGATAAAAGGATTAAATAAAGTTTTTGAGAGGATATGGATAAGATTTTACAAGGAATCTCACAAGGGATTTTTACACCTATAACCCTGAATAATTCCGCAATTACAATCACAACCCTGCATGATCATAAATTACATGAGAAACCCCGAGTAATGCTTAACTCTTACATGACATAACCTCGAGTTTTATTCCGTCTAAGATATCCGTTATATTTAACGATTTCCGTTAAAAAGACAAAACTACCCTTAAATGTAATTTTATTTGCAATAACATGGCATCGTTCTCTCTCCCCCCCCTCCGAGTTGCTCCGCCCCCTGCTTGAAGTCTCCCGTCACCAAGTTCCTGCGGGAAGCCCCCTCCCCACGAGCTGATCAGCCCTACTCGAGAACCCCTGCCGTCGAGCTACTCCGTCCTGTGCTCATCCTCGAAGAGCCCTCCCCAGGCCACCTCCTCCCCTGCACCCCCATCACATTGGAATGTCTGTGTACTTTTCAAGATTCGAAACCTTGAAATGTAGACATAAAATTGTTGCAGGCATGCTTGTATTTATCACGAAGCTTAGTTGTCCGGATAGTATATAAAACTACCTTATCCAACAAAAAAAGAGAGACAAGAAGAGACAAAAGTTTGAGCATAGCACACAAGGAAGAACACATCGATGCAAACACATGTATGTAGAAGATCAGATATAACATCTGCTTCTATCATCAGAAGAGATACTGTAGAACACTTGTAGGAGTTTGCGGTATACATATGTGATCTATATCACCTGGATGAACTGAATGCATCACAAAGAGAACAGATCTCTCTTTTGACTCTGTGGGTTGTCATCTAGTGGGATCATCTACGGTTAATTTTATGTATGATTACATGAGACTTCGAGCTTTTGCGGTGTAAATTCTGATCAGTTTTTTACGTTCCTTCGAGCACCTTTTGCCCCGGTCTTCTTTGTGATGTCGACACTTCCTCCCCTGGTATTCACCTTTCCGAAGTTGCGGAGTAGGCGGGAGTGTCGTGAAATTACAGCAGCAGTGGATGGAATCTCATTCAGGATGACCTCGTAGCTGTCTCTGTATGAATCCATTCCCCTAGTCAGGAGCTGCAAGAAAAGACCTCCAGAACATTGCCCCCCGGTCCTCGCAGACCGGTAAATCATTGAATATATCACATTGAAAAGAGCATCTCTTTGCCCATAGCTGAAGCATGGATCCTTCCGTGATTTGCTGAACTCCGTCAGCAACAACGGCTTTCGTAGGGTATTCTGCGCATCTCCCCGGGCTACGTCCTCCCCTTCCTGACTGAAACCCCCTCCCCGGGCTACCTCCTCCCCTGCCTGGCTGAAAACCACCCCTCCCACCGCGCCTGCTTGCGCGCCTGCTCAAAGCTCCCCCCGTCGAGCTCGACCCTCCGGTGCCCTGCTCGAACCCCCCGTCCCCCCAGCGCCAGTTGAATCCCACCCCACGCCCCCACCACCTCCTCAGACCGCTCCCCGCTCGAAGCCCACACCCTCCCGCCTCCTCGGAAATTTGGGGGAGATGGGGGGAAGACCTTTGTCTCCCTGCCTGTTCCCTGCTTCCTCGGCTTTGCCGAACCCATCCACCCCCCAGTTAATCGATCAGGGTCGAAGCTCCTTCAACCCTTCTCCAGTTTGAAACCTACAGCAGAGATGATGGGGGGAGATGATCGGTCGGCGATGGGGGATGGGGAGGGGAGAGGTTGAGGTGGACGGAGGGTGAGGAGTGTAACCTGAAGGTCGATAGAGGTTGAAGGAAGATGTTTTTTTGGTTTATTTACTACCCGTTGGATTAAGGATGAGTTAGATTAACTCATTCATATAGTTGAGTTAACGTATTAAACTAACGGAGGGTTATAAGTGTGAGACGGAATGACTATACAAGGTTTCTCATGTAATTCATGATTATGCAGGGTTATGATTATAATTGCGGAATTACTCAGGGTTATGGGTGTAAAAATCCCATCTCACAAAGAGAGATGATAAGCATATGTGGAGATCTTAATGGACATGTGGGAAAAGATTTTATAATTTTTATATATTTTCTAATGCAAACAGGGATGAAAATGCAAATTTTTTATTTTTTATAAATATTAAAATGCTTCAAAATGCAAAATAAAAATATAGCATTAAAGTGCAATGCTACAGGAATATATGGCTATTTTTAGGGATTTTTTAGAGGATTATAGATGCATGAATTAAATACAAACAACAAAGAGAAAATACACTCCTAGCAGAGGTATTTTTGTAATTATGTAAAAGTCTGAGGGTCCGAGTGAAATTTTCACCAAAATTTATAACTAAATTTAAAAGTTACATGACTAAATATTAAATCCAAAACCTACAGGGGTATCACTATAAAAGTTACCAAGACTCACATGCCGGGCACGTGCGCCTAGGGAAGACTGAAATGCAATTTATAAAAATCTGGGGGCCTTCTTACAAATATTCCCAAAATTATATAATTGCACAAAAAATGTTTGTGGACTAAATAGAAATAATAAAAACCACAAGGGCCTGGTCGTAAAATGTCCCCTCATGTGAAGCGTCACATGAGGTGACATGGCGAGGACTGAAGTGTAAATATGCAAAGTTCATGGGCCTTTTTATAAATATTACAAAAATATTAAACTGTAGAGGAATGATTTATTACTATTTAATAAATACAAAAATGGCGAGGGTGTAAGACTGCAAAATACCCACGCATGCGGATCGAACGACTGACAATGATTCACTCGTGCCATGTGTCCTTCTCTCATGCGCCGATGTCGCTTTGTCTGGATGGCCCAGATTAGAAGATCCCTAGATGATCCAACGGTTGACGCATAAGGGATCCGATGGATGCTATACACCTGGAGGCCAAGGCGCAATCAGACGACTCAGGACATGGGAGGAAGAACAAGGAAGTGTCTCCGGTGATGCGTGCTTCCCTGATCTCGATCTCCCCTCACCGGCATTTCTTTATACTTCAAAATGGCTGAGGCTGATCCAGATGTGATCCCCTTCATGCTGGCTGCTCCAAAAAGCTTCGGCATCGGCCGGAGGATGCGCGCGAGGGGGACAGAGCTGGCGAGCTCCAGGAACCTCGACGGCGCACCAAAATGAGCCCCAGGTTCCTCTGTTGTCTCTGGACCTGCAAAAGAGAGTGAGAGGGTCGAGGGCCAAATGCCCCGACCCTGCAGCGGGGCAGAATGGGCTGGGGACGGGAAATGAGAGCTCGCTGGCGCAAGCTCCGGCGGGGGGGGGGGGGGGGGGGGGGTAGCGGGTGGTGGAACAAGCGCCAATCGAACAAATAAAAAAACGAAATTAAAGAACCCAACTACAACTAACTAAATAGCAAAGAAAAGCGAACAAAAACGACCTCGAGCGGGAATATCCGCGAGATAAAACCTCACGATGGCGTAAACCGCTGCAGATGGGTGGATCCGCCCTAGAACTGACCGAACTTGCTCCCTAGGGGCTGGAGAAGGAGGTTGTCACCCTCCTCCCGCCAGAGCACGCGAAAAGGAGCAAAGTCAGGGGTCAAAAGGGGTTCAAAGATCAAAAGAGAAGGAAGGGAGGTATATGTACAAGGTGGTGACGGACGTGCAAAGAACGAGGCGAATCAGGCGTCTCAGTGATCCGCTCCCCAAGAAGAGATGCCGGTGTGAATCCTCGATAACAGGGGAACAAAAGCCAAGAAGGGAGTGGGGCTATTCGGTGAAAGCAAAGCCTCGAAAAATCTGAGAATTGGAGCACAAATCGAGTTTTGACATGAATCGGAGGGGGGTCAGACAGTTGACCCGCGGTTAACTGTCCGAGCCACCTGGTTGGTCCACGTGGACCAACCAGGAAAAACCTTGTGAAAAAGAATTCAAAAATCGATTAAAAATAATAATTGATTTTATTAATTTTAGGTTATTAAATTAAAAATATTTATTATTTTCTGAAGTTTTTTATGATGATATTTATTTATTTATTCGAGCTTTGGAATCATAAGTTGCCTTTTAAGGGCTATATATAGGTATATTGATCTATGTATTTTAATGTTTTATTTTTATTTTGTATTTTTAATTTTATTAATTTTATTTATTATTTTATATATTTATAATTTGATTTTATACACTTAAATATATTTTTCTTTTATTTTTCATGATGTATTATGTGCAATTAAATAAATAGAAGTGTTATTTATATAGGTATAGATATTCATCTATGTATTTTCTTTACGTATTTTATTTTTGTGTTTTCTTTAGTGTTTTATTTCAGTTTTAATATACACATATATTATAAATAATATTTACAAAATTACAAAAATATAAATTATAAAAATAATGGATAATAAATAAAATGAATATTTTAATCGGTATAAGTATACAATAGGGGTCCAAAACTCCATTTTCACATCATAGCTCCAAAAAATATGAAATCATCTTCATTTAATAGATTATTAAAAGATATATACAATTAAAGATGATTTTGATATATTTTGAGTTTTTATTTGAGAGATACAAGTCTGGGAAGTTCGGATTCTGGAATCTTATTCTGATCATAACTTTTTATCTGTACATTTTTTTGTGTGAAATCAATTTTGTATTTTTCTATATTTAATTATCTACAACTTTCATATTCAAAGTTTCTTTATTTGAAGTATAAAAAGTAGAACTAAAAATAGGTCCCAAAAATGAATAAAAAAAAGGATTTTTATTTGATTTTGGCCCTCATCTCCCCCTACTTTATTCCTTGTCGATCTAGTCATCAAGATGCCTAGGTCTCAAGGTTTCAGATCATAAATTATTTTCAATATTTTATTCTTTTTCTTTTTTTCTTTATTCTATAATTTTGGCATTAAAAATGGTATTTTATACACTATTTACACAATAATGTGTGAATGATAAAATACTTAAATTAAGGGTATTTACACACATTTAATAGGGTTTTTAAAGCTAAAATGATAGAATAAAGATGATGAAACGGATATTCATCAATAACCTGATGTGAATAGTAGCTATTTGAGATGCTTATATGAGAGTTGAAGGGGGTTGGAATAAGGAATGCGATGTGATAGCACTATTTTTTGTGATGGAATTCCAACCCAAGAATAGAGAGGGGTAAATCGGATTACTTTGGTGTAACCCGGGTACCATACGGACCCTTAGTTTTATCCCTACATTTCTTGATAAAGTGGCTACCCCAAGGGCATGTTTGGTTGCCAATATACACCAGGTACCCTGGCATGCCCCTTGCTCCAACCCTACTTTCATGGGTTGGGATTACTTGTATTGACCCTACAATTTCTTTGGTATAATATTTTTTAACCATGTTTAAATATACCTATTAACATAAAAAACATATTATAATCATTAAAAAAGCTAATATAACACATAATCAATATCGCATCACATCACAATTATCATTCCAACCCTCCCAACCATCCAAACAGCTACTATTCACAGGAGGACACCCCAATCAAACCCAACCTAGTAACCAAACTGGCCCCAAGCGTCGTGCATTTTGGGTTTGAATTAGTTTTATAGACCTCACAATTTCTTTGTTATACATTTTCAACTACATTGAAATTAAAAATTTAACATCAAAAACATATTATAATCATAAAAAAATAATATAACACATAATCAATGTGAAATCACATTACTTTTATTATTCCAACACTACTAACCATCCAAACAACTATTATTGACAGGAGGATGCTTCAACCCAACCATATTGCCAAATAGACCCTATATGACAAAGTCCCATCCCATGTACATTTGACAACTAACTTCACTAAGATGGGCATGGCAGATGTTTAACATATATGATATGTGTGGAGCATATATTCATTTCAACAACTGTGCATTGATGTATAAGTGACGCCCACTTCAATCATACCACCATTGCATTGAAGTAACATCAATATGTGTATACTATATATGTCCATTGCAAGTTTCCACCTATTTTTAACTTAGGCGGTGGAGATAATTCTGGGAAAAAATTGATTTAACCTCAAGAGATTAATATGAGTTAGAATTAATTAGTGTAAGACGTTAGCCCGTACTCAAATGCAGGGTTCAATGGCATCACATACGCTCTTGAGAGAAGCCAAGACCCTCGAAAAACCAACAAGAGGTGTGAGATGACTCTCGAAGTTAGATATTTGCTTAGTGTTTATATCCTTATTTCTGACTTAAATAATGATACTACGTCCCACATCAATACAACGCACGGAAAAAAATGTATTAGCGTATTTATTCTTATAATAAAGAAGACCGGGGTTCAATACGAAATTTTAAAATTTTACAAAATATAAAACACATAAATTATTTATGAATCTATCTAAAATACCTAAAAATAATTAAAAATGCAAAAAAAAAGGATCAAAAAGGAAAAAGATTAAAAATGCATATATTTAAGAATTTGCATTGCATTCACTTGCTAAGATATGTGTATTCATTTGTACACGTGTATACTCACATATTTAACATATTCATATACATTTATACTCAAATAAGTTATGCAAATATTTATATTTTTTATATATGTGTATCTATTCATATACATTTATACTCATCAATAAACTACGCAATTATTTATATTTTAATGCATGTGTGTATATATGCATGTGTGTATGAACAGAAATAATTAACAACTTAGATAGATACTTGTGTATTTTGTATATTGTGTATATAGATTTAGTTTTTCTTCTCCTATGCTCTATTTCTTTTGAGTCCGCCTCGGTCTCTTCCTTGTTTTAAAATTCCTTTTTGGGTATGCGCATATATGTATAGTACATAAATAGTTGACAACTTAAATAAATACTCATTGTATTTAGTGTATAGCAAGGTTTTAAAAATCAAATCAAACCGGCTGGTTGAACCGGCTAAATCAAGAATCGGAAGAAAAATGGTCCAACCATTAGATTTTTATTCAGAAAATAAAAATCAGTCAAAAATCGGTTGCACTGCTTAAACCCGATTGAACCAAAACATCGGTTCAACTATCTATTTTTTTGATAAAAAATAATTTCCAATAAATTAACAATGCAAACTTTTTCAGAAATATTCATAATCTAGTCTCATTCTAACCCATAGTATAGTACCCCCTTATCTCTTCTCCTTCACATGTGTCAATGACTCATTATCGCTTTTACCTTCCAGTCATATGGACATTGCCTCTCTCTTCCCACATTGCGTATGAGGTTGTCCACTTATAACAATAACAAACAAAGAAGACGTTATCATATTCATATTATGATAAGAAATAAATTAACAACACATTTTGTTAATTAGAGTTTACTTTTTTAAACTTACTAATTTTTTAAATCACATATATGTATTTATATAATTTTTACGAAATATGATTATTATGCCCTTTCGAGTTCTTTAAGAACATTTATACCTCTAACTTTTAAGCAATTTCATTTGTGCTCATATATTTTCTTAAGAAATTCACAATATCATCCCTATATTGGTATAAAATAGGAGCACAAGTGTACTGATAAAATGACACTTCTATTGATTTTGTAAAAATATAGGGGACATATGCAATTGTATTAAAGATAGGGGGTATAAGTGTTATTGGAAAAACTTGGAAGGGTAAGAGTAAACAAATCCTCAAAAGACATGACGAAGCATTTTTCGTATTTATTTGTATGATATATTGGTCTAACTCGGTTCGACTCGGTTAAACCATACGAACCAAACAAAGAATACAACGGTTCGGTCTTTTCCAGATTTTTTGAATGGCTGACATCATCACTGGTTCAACCGGTCTGTCCCATTGGTCCGACCATAAAAACCAAAAATAGATATGTGGCTGGTTTGATGTCCATTTCGATTTTTAAAACCATGATGTATAGCGTAGGTAGAAGTATTTCTTCTACTTTGTGTTGTTTCTTTTGAGTCCACCTTGCTTTTCTTCCCTGTTATTTTAAAATCCCTTTTTTGGGCATGTGTAAATATGTGTGTTTTTTACACACATGTACATACATAAACACAAACATATATAGATACAGACACACAAATACGTACACACTTATACACAAACTCATACATATATATAAACCATGAACTCTAAAACTAGCATTTTAATAACTGTACCGACTGTAACCAAGTACCACGTTAGCAACTTGAGTGTATGCCTATATATATTCCATGCATCTGATATTAGATCCTAATCTATTTTTCTGCAAGTGTTCTGCTTTTATTGTCATTACTTTAATCATTCATTCATTTATCTTATATATTCCGACTCACCCATCGATGGAAAAAGTTCTATATTGTGAATTAAACATCGTCACATTCCATTCACAATACCATATGCAAGGTTGATAATTCTACTAGTATGGATGGTAGTACTCTCACTCTTGGGATAGGTACTCCTAATGGAACCACAGCTCCATCAACAGATTTAACATGGTGAGTCATACTCGCCCCTCAAAAAATCTGCCACGAGTATGTATGCAGTGAAATGCACGCATACATCATCCATGTTTTTCATAGTACCTATCACTATCCCCACTCGGTGATGCTCGTCAAGTGGAGATGACTCAATATTGATTCATATTTTTAGTTCTTCATTAACCATTAGAGTAAAAATATGATTACAAAGGTTCCTCTTTCTCTCAAAACCTCGCTAATGTTCTATTTATCTCCATTCAACCTCTTCTTCTTCGTCGCCCACACATTTCCTCTCCCTCGTCACTCAGGGACATCCTCTTCCACATCCTCTTCAACAACTCCCTTATAAGTCGACCATGTCGTCCCCACTATCCCGATGCTCGACAACAATCCCAACGCTCGCTACGGCAGCCTTCTCGAAAGTCACACTGCACCGGCCTCACAATGCTGTGCAGCACGTAATTATCTCTATTTCTTACTTGCTGATGAAGACGATGGCTTCGATAGCTTATGTCTTACCTTAGTTCTAGTTGATTTTTTTATTAGTCATCAATGTAGCAAGGAGAACGGTTCGGTTCTTGTCTGTATTTTTTAATGCATTTATATTTGTTTATGTAAGGTCGCATTGTTTGATTATGGTCTAGACATAGAGGTTTTGTTCAATTGAGTTGTAAAATTAAAAGAATGCACGCAGTGTTTTAAAAAATCATAGAGTTGCAAAAAAATCAACGGAGTTGTAATACTAACATGGACTCTGCTTCCTACACGAAGTTGTAAATATTAAACATTGAGTTGTAAAAATATACACAAGATTGTGAAAATTAACATGTAGTTGTAAAATTACTTCAAACTCCACCCCTCTAACATGGAGTTGCAAAAAATGAGGTGGAAAAATACCCAGGACCTTGTAAAAAAATAAACACATGGTAAAAAAGGTGAAATTGTAAAAAACAAACGCGTAGTTGTGAAACCTAAACATGTTTTTGTGCAAAATAAAAAAAATCAAGCTGTAAAATAAATATGGAATTTGAAATAAACACCAAACTATAAAATGGAGTCGTATAATGTAACAAAATCAGCATAGTGAATAAACACAAAGTTGAAAACATATTAAAGAATCGTAATAAACTGGTTTTAATATGCATATTCGGGATCTTCTTAATACGGCATTCTTCATATTACTTATTAGCAAACATGTAAACTTGGAAACAAATCAAAATACCGTACTTATAAAATATAATAGAATAATTTTGTAAATTAATTGATGATGATGGATCGAAAATGGATGAGTGGGATCGCGTACTTATTAATTCTCTAATGAGCCATATGCTCATTGGATGGAAATGCCTTATGCTGTTGTGTATATATGCATGCATGTAATCAAAGTTAGATAAATCCTAAATAATCCCTTAAAGCATCTAATTAGAGCATAGCCTATATATGGTAGTTTGAATCTGACATTGATTTAATCCGAATCGTAAATAATGTTGATTTTTTATTGTGGTGCAAATTAATATAAGATGATTTACTGCAACATTATCTATGCATAAATATACCAATACCTTATAATAGAGCTTCAAATAATTTAAGAGAAAAATCCATTACATTAAGAAATATATAATTCAACCAAACAGGCCCTATAACTAACCATAAGATATAAGGTCATAACTCGCATGGCCAATCTCATCACATAGAATGTATTGTGGTCAATATATATCATACTTAATATACATCATATGTTGTATCACAGACCATAAGATTGGTGTCGTTCCTGACATTTCATAGGAAAAAGGAAAAAATTGGGCTTTTAAAAAAAGCTTTTTAATATAATTTTTTAAGTTTCTTAAAATAGTAGTGAGTAAGAAAAATACCTATTAGAACTATACAAAAGAAAATAAAAATCTATTACTCTTACGGGTCCTTTTTTATATAATAATGTCTCTGAATTGATCATCAAGTTTCTCCCAATTTTTAAAATCAAACATATCCAAAGAAGAAATAGTTTCATGGTTATCAATGCCAACCTTCATTGTTAGAAACATCTTGCACATTAATAGCATCGTTTGCATTATTAATTTCATCATTTTTATTTACCCAATTATGCAAGTTTTCAATGTTAATTGCACTATTATCTAAATTTTCATTCTTATTCATATCGATGTTATCAGACAAGTGTCCATTAGCATTCAAATTTTCATTTGATTTCCTGCTCTAAAATAAATTTATCTGTGGCTCCTTGTTGTGTTTTTTTAACTCTTCATTATGTTTTCTCTTTTTTTCTTTTTTCACTACCAGATGAATACTTTTTGAGCAATATATTATAAAAAATAAATAAAATTATAAAGATATTTAGAAAAAAGAACAGTATCACATGGTAAAAGAATCAAATAGTGCCAAGCAATTGCATCGTCGTGCTCAACAATCTTAGCAGAGCCCTCGATCACAAAGAACAACTCCAAATAAGACCTTATATATGTCCGCCTCACTTCTGTTAAAGGAGAATCAAGTAGTGATTCTTAAATGTTGAAACTTAAAAGTTCGTGACAAGAAAGAAAACACATTGTCCCGACTCTGCCTACGATAAAAAAAATTATTAAAGAAGTCCATATTTTGGGTTAAAGATTAGGGCATGGAGTTTTTTTGAATAATAAGTTTATTTTATTGGGGTGCTGAATTTCAGGATTTTCTCATCAAATTGTTCATTGTTCGTTCTTGATTGTTTTCCTTAATGATTCTGTTGAACATCTTGACCTGAGTACAGTCTTTTTTTTGCTTTGTATGTATTTTCCGAATTGGAGTAATGGTGATGTATTTAGTTAGAGATGATGCGTGAAGACATGGGAGTTTTCTTAAGAATAACAATTATTTGATGATCTCGAATGTTTCCCCTCAAATTATTGCTGAACATCCTGATCTTAGTGCAGCGATTTGCTTCGAGCTCTGAATAATGGGAGGAAAGACAATGCACATCAATGGGATTCTCGAAATCGAAGATGGTCTAAAGAATGTTTTATACCATAAAGAATGTTTTATACCATATACATCTTGCCATTGTTTCGAATTGGATAAAATAAAAACTAGTGGGTCAATTACCGAGCCTTTAATTTTGAATAAAGATCAGTCTGTTCTGTCATCTTTTCCATAACTATGTCTTTAAAATATCATCCCAGTTTATTTTAATTACAATACATTAATCATTGGGTAGCAATGAGATGCATACTGTAGTCCTTTATATCCAACAATACATTTTTCAAGTTTATAATATATGGAAATTACAAATGAGTGAGGGATGCGTACATCAATCACTAGGTCAAAAGCAAGCTCCTTGCGGTATTATTCCAATTTGAAGGGTACAATCATTAAAAAAGAGATCGTAACTTCTTGTAAACGGGAAAGTAAAATGATAAAATGCAGGCGATATTGGACCTGAAAATAGCACTGCAAAGAGGACTCGTCGGATCTCCGGTGTCACCGTAGGCCACAGCAATATGGAGTTGGCATTCAAGAACTTCGTGAGGGAGAGACCAACAAGCAAAGACAGTGTTCGGCAACTCGAAGTCTCGACAAGGTGAGACGAGGCTGCACAGCATGCACTGCAAAGAAGAAACCACGATTCGTGAGAGGGGGGAGGGGTGGTTGGACTTTGGATTCCAAATTCCAGCTGTTAGTTTAAATGGGGGTGGGGACTGGGAATGGTCCAATGGGAAACATCGCGATGTGAACGAGAAGGTGAACCGAAGAGTTTTTTTTGGGAATCCGCAAGTGTGGTGACCGCATCCAAAGTGGGGTCAAAGAGAGGACATCTAAGGGTGGGTTTGGTTAGCGGATTAAAAGGGGTTAAACTGTTAAAGTGTAACTCGTTTTTAGGTTTTGGTGTTTGGATAAAATGGTTAAACTGGGGGTGGGTTAGAAGTAGATTTGTTGTGATATGATTGTATTGAAGTTTGAAAAAGTATGTAGTTATTATGATGTGATTATATTGAAATTTGGACAAGTGAGTACAAGTGGAGTATTTTATAATTTTTATATGATATGATGGTATAATATATCATTTTTTTATAGGATTGATGATGTAAAATAGATTTATTTAATTTTTTTAAAAAAGATAAAAAGTGGGGTCCACTAGGAGTGACAAAAAGTGGGGTGAGGGGGCCCTCAATCCGAACGGCCCCTAAGGGTGCGTTTGGTTCATGGGTTATCCAGGGGTGGATAACCCGGTTTTGTGTTTGTGTGTTTGGTTGGTGGGTTAAGGGTTGTGAGGGTTTGTATGATGTGATTGTATTGGAATTTGAAAAAGTTGATAGTTATTATGCTATGATTATATTGAAATTTGAAAAAGTGGGTGGTTGTTGTGATGTGATTGTATTGAAGTTTGGAATAGTGAGTAGAAGTTGAGTATTTTATGATTTTTAGATAATATGATGGTATAATATATATTTTTTGATGAGAAGGGAGTGGATCCCATTAGTGGGTTAAAAATGGGGGTTTTAGGGGGTTACCCACCCAAAGGGAGGGTAACCCCCCATTGGGGCCAACCCACCCCTTGTATTACTATGGAAATCTCCATTTTGAGACCTTGTTCAGATCTGTAAATAAATCTCAATTTGTATAACTCAAAGTGGCTATAATTTGAGCCAAGAAGCTTGGATTTCAATTTTTTAAGTTCGTTGGAAAGATCTCGATAACTTCTATTAAAATTGTGATGTCATTTGAAATATTACAAAATTTTTAAGGTTTGAATTTAAGGGTTTCATACAAGCAGCGTCTTCCTAATGTCAAGAATATAGAAGCATGAGATCAAAAATGTAAGTACACGAGTATAATAGATTGTAGCTAGAACTTGATTTGAATAAACCATGATTTAATTAATTTAATGGACGGTCAATTAGCGGAAGGCACAATTGTTAACTATGCAAGAAAGTAGGCATGCAAGTGTAATTGCGAAAAAAGCACAAAACTATTACCAACAAAACTCAAAACTCAGAAGAGCACAAATGTATAAATCCTAAAAAATTATAATGACAATCATGTTGTAAATTCACATCTGATTATTTTAACCTACAGTGTATCATACTCGTTGCTATATCGATGGCAACAAATCATATAACAGTGATTACCCATTAATATTTCATTTAATCATTGCTAAATTAACAACTACATCTTTTATGAAAAGTTAACAAATATTTTTTTGTCATACGAATTTTTAGGAACAAATATTATGGCATTCGTTTTGCACTAAAAATAAGAAAAAATTTCAACGAATAATATTTGTTGTATATATTTAACATCAAAAGAGGTGGTAAAGATTATTGAAATTATTTATTACCGCGTGCCAATTCTATTGTTGTAGGAATTGATTTGTAATATATTTGGTTTGATTTTTAAGGAGTCCTCGCTTATCTTTTTTTGCAAGCGTAAGCTTCTTTCCTTCTCTTTCCTTTCAAAAAATAATTTATGCAATCCTTGATTGTACGCACTTGAGGATGTACTTTCGAGGAATAAGAAATATGCAACAAGAAGTAAATGAGTTAATTCTCGACTTATCTCCCTAGTAGAATTTATTTTTAATGTGATAAGGGTGAATTGTTCGCATCCCTTGATTTGGCAGCAGTCCCGCGACAAAGTCTTTTGATCTTTGGATAAACGTTTTTTATTTGGGAAAAAGAGCAATACATAGAATATGTATCCTCTCATCACCATGTTGTATGCGACTATATGTGGTGCCAATGTAGTCGCGTTGTCAATTGCGACGACACTAGAAATGCACACGAAAGCAATATGGTAGCAAGCATTGGTAATCAAATATGCAACACAAATGGTAACAAAGCGACTACATATGTACTCATATTTGTTAGTAGAAATCATGATAGACATAATCGACTTTCCTCTTACATACAACTATCCTTCTCCATCCCTACTATCACTACTATCACTATCATCTCATCACCTATCAAATACTCATCTTCCTCCTCTAGCGCTCGCTATTCACCATCCCCATCACACATTCCTCCCTTTCCCACACCACCATCACCTTCCCCTTAATCCTCATTCTCTACCACCACCCGTGTCAACCCAACTCTACCATCACATCTACGCATTCTCCTCCAAGGTTTCATCGTTACGTTGCTACTTCTCTGACCATGCATCTTCCAGGATCTCGACTTTTTCATCCTCTTGTGTGGTCCTACACATCGATAATGTGTGCTATACTGTGGAGACTTGATATTCCTCTTATATGCCATATTTGTTTAATTTTTTAACTTACGCTGGGTTTTTAAGTTTTACAAGATAGAAAATAACCCTCATGACACTATATGATTTTGAAGCATGTAGGTACTCAGTGTAAATAGAATAAGATTATGACAATATACCAAATTGGCATATATTGAAACTAGATACTTTCATGCACAGCTGGAACTTTTCTAGATCATTTTTCTAATTTTCTAAAACATGTGCAACCAATTGCAAGTGTTATTAGAAGAATGAGATACAATTATTAGACTTTGATCTTATCAAATAAGAAAGTCAATTTCAATGATTAAATGTAGATTATTCCAATGCACTATCCGAGTCCTTCCCTAAGGATCCTAAATAGTCTAGATAGCCATAATATCAGTATATCGGCTTATTGCAGTATTGGCATTCATCCAACTCTTTAGATGTCATATGTATGGAAGTCACTGAAGTATAGTCAACTCTTTGACTTTCCTTCTTACTTGGGTCTGACCCATGCTTCCACTATGCTCATTTCATCTATAAACAAACATTATTTAAGATAAAAGATATCTTATGTTGAATTCAAAAGATTTCAATATAAGAGTACTTCAACATTTATACATGTTTCATTCAGTTCATACAATATGAATATTATGAAGGTTCATGAATGACATAAATATAGACAACAGAATGATAACACTCATCATATTTACATACATCTTAACTCTTAAAGACTTTGATTCAGGTAGGTACTCAAACATTTTGAATACATCATCTCTTATAGAGCCATCATTCTGCATGATGCAGTGAGCCATGTCACTCATGATTAAATGTCGAGAGCATATACGTATGCCAAAACATCTTCTTAGATTTGTATAAGGACTATTTGACAATTACGATCATCATCGACATGCCACTTCTAAAGTACATTTGATGAGAGATCAAAGACTATAGAGACATACAAACCCTAGGTTGTTGTCCTATTGTCCATTTAATTATCATTCCTTATTATTATGAGGAAACTTGCACATTGCAACCATTTAGGTGTTGTTGATACTTCAAGCATGCAAAATGATGTAGATGTCAACATTCTTATTGGTGGAACCAATATAATTGTGAATGAGTAATGGTACAATATTATATTATTTCAAGATATTTAATATTTTTCTAAAATAAGATGTGTAATTGGTTTAAATTTGTCTTCAATCACAATACAGATGGGACTACGATTTGAGTATTGTGCTTGCTCTACACCGATTGCACATCTAAGAGGAACCAAATTGACAGTAATTTAATAATTTTAATTTTTGTGGATTAACATTCCAAACAGTTCTAGATTGCATCATTTGTCTACAATATAATGCAGATGGCACCACGATCTGAACGTCGTGTTTGCTCTACATCGAATGGACCTCTAGGAGAAACCAAATCAACGGTAATTTGATAGTTTCAATTTTTCAATGAATATTACACATTGACATTCTAATAAATAATATATTTACAAAAATATTGCTTCTTTAGTTTGTTTATTATTTTTATGTACAATATAACACATATAGAACCACAATTTGGATGTTATAATCACCCTACACCAAATGCACCTATACCAGGAAGTAAATCAACGATAAATCGCTAATTTTAACTTTTCATTTAAAGGTACAACCTCATTACATTTTTATTGTAACTTATTTAAGATTTCTTAATTAATCATGACATAGATGGAACCACAAGCTACACAACATATTGAGATTCGTGCAATGAGATCACAATCAATGGTAAAATAATAAATAATCTTGGTTGAATGTTACATATTCGAACATTATCAAGTTTATATTGATTTTAATTTTTGATAATTTCTTTTGCAGATAACACCATGTTCTGATCAATCTATTCACTCCATGCCAATTGCTAATGCAACATGTAATCTCCCTATAGAACACATTGAGAGTGGTGTAGCTAGACCTCAATCAGAGATGCATGATTCACCTATACAAGATGGTGATGAGGTAACAGATATCGGATCTTCATCAGCCAAGGGATGAAGAGGGCCATCAAAGTGCCATTACCTTGATTGTTTAGCCGAAGGCAAACATTGCATGTTAGAATTATTGGAGATGCAGTTGGATAAAATGTCGCATTATTTCACAGTTTCTTGGGAAAAGTGGCACGTTTACACATTCCTATCTTAACTTGTGATTTTAAAAGAGATGTTTCAGAGGATGTTAAAGCTTCTATTTTACATGATATGGAGGTATACCATAGATATCAACTGGTGTTAAGAATTTAAGAAAATTCTAGTAGTTGTATTTTAGGGTTCATTTACATGGGAGCGTAATAATAAGATAGATAGACAAATATTGTCACATACAGGTGATTTAGGTCATCGGTATCGATGTGAAATGAGAAAAAGGTAAACGTTTCTAGTAAATTGATATTTCAACAGTCTTCTAATATAGTGAATAATATCTCTTAGTTTATTTTCTTCATAGTATTTTGATGATATGATACCCATATCAAAGCTACGTAAAAGAGTTTCTAAGGAGCTTGACGCAATAAAATGGATAAAGCCCGTTGATTATTGGTCTTCTGAGGAGTATAAGGTAAATTTATTTGCTTATTGGTTCTCCTCCTTTTTGTTTACGAGGAACTCATTTTATTTTTATACTTTTTCAAACTATATAGCATCGATAGATCTGCTATTAGTGGAGATCGTGGGAGGGGGACTTCCACGTTCCTGTTATACGGTTTCATGATAGAAGCAAATTGGATAAATAGGAAGAGATTTATGGAGTTTAGTTGAACAATTTCTGGAACTAAGCTATGATGTTGAATGAAAGAACATATTAGTCCAGATAGTCAATTTGTATTTAAGTATTCAATGTTTATATTTATTTTTAGGTAAAGGCAAGTAAGAACCAGAAAAGTCGAGCAATGGAAGTAAATCCAACCCATCGAATGGGTAGAAAAAATACCCACAAAAAACAAGATGAGTTTGTATGTATTCAGTCAGGTATTCAAGCCTATTTTAATTCTATATTTTCCTTTTGTCTATAACCTTCTTTTTCTTCAAGCAGATGAAATTGAATTCTTATGAGCCATCACGAGTAGGTACGTTTCTTTTGACTAAGAGTCGTGAGGTTAAAGGCTTGAGAAAATGGACATCTGAGATCCACCAAAAAAATGTAAGTAAATTTTGAAGATAAATTCATTGTTTAGCAAATATTATAATTTTTATATGAATATTTAGGAGGAAATGATAAGTTTGATGTCTCCTCCATCTACTGAGAACGTGGATGGAACACCTGTGGTAGCACTCTACCAGATGAAGCTTTTTATGAAAGTTAAAGGCCCTAAACCTTTTGGTTGTGCTCGTGGTGGAGGCCATTTCATCACTCCTGTTGTTGTCTATACTTGGGGCTTCTTTTACCCTAACTATAGGGGGAGTGGTGTGTATATCCTCAGATCTCTTTCTTCATCTCTTTTCTTCTTTTCTTCTTTTCATTTTCTATTTTCGTTATCTATCAAAAAGGTGCCGCCTTTGTAGACAGTTTTCCATACTTAGGACGTACTTTGTCCTAAGTATAGGGGGTGTGCACCCCGAGTTTCTATATTTTTCGATCCTCTCCATTGTCTCCTCTTCTTGTCTATACTTAGGGACATGGAAGGACATATCGATATCGACATCGTTTCGATATCGTGTCGATATCGATATATCGCCGATATATCGGCGATATATCGCCGATATATCGCTATATCTAGGAATCTTTCTGAAGAAAATGCCTTAAATCTGATATATCGATATATCGATTTCGATATCGATATCGTGTCGATATCGATATATCGGCGATATATCGCCGATATATCGGGATATGACCTTCCATGCTTAGGGATATCTTACCCTAAGTATAGGGGGAGACAATCTGAGTATGATATGTTCATTCCCACCCTTGACCCTCCCTGCGTTGTGTACAGTCTGCTATATTTAGGATTATATGATCCTAAGTATAGGGGGACGGTCAACTTCTCATTCGTTTATTCATTTGTTCATTCACTTCTTTATTTATTCTTTAGACTTGCCTATACTTAGTACGAGTTATGTCTTCACTTTTCTCTCCGATCTATGAGGACCGATCTATACCTATACTTAGCACAACCAAAAGATCCATTTTAACATACAGAGTAAACAGTAGGAAATGCGATCTTTAAACTATAATTTCTCCAAATCCATTTTTTTTAATATACACACCAATAAGGTATCAAAACGTAAGGTTTGCATATTGACTATGTCAATAAAACTATCTTTATTTCATAGAATTTTTTTTTACTTTAAATTAAAAGGGAATTCTCATAATTGGGTGTCGTATGAGTGAGATTTTCAGCCTTGAATTTGGTTTAATGGTTTGAGATTTATAGACATCTACCACTATGGATTTTGATATATAAATTTGTATTTTTCTTAGAGATATTGTGGACAAATTACAAAAAGAATAAAGTAAAAAATGTGTTATAACATCCATAAAAAAGTTTAAGGTCTTATATACATTTGGTTAACTTAGCCCAAAAGCCAATACTCATATTTTTAACTTCGGTATTTTTTTTACATTTTTATCCAAAAGTATTAATCACACGTTAAAGTTCAAAAATGAGTTTGATCAATTCAGAGTTTATATATATACATACATATATACATATACACATATATATATACATATATACACATATATATATATACATATAGAGGGCCCTTCCAATGAGGTGCACCTTTCCTGGGTGTATGGAAAGCCCATCACGAGATCCGTTAGATCTCGATCTAGCGGTTCTTCATTCAAAAGGGTATTTTAGTCCATACATTTTCGTTTTAAATTTGAATTTAATTTCGAATTTGAAATTCATTTCATCTTTATATTTTTCCATTTTTAGCGTGTCTGATTTGCTATTTTTTGTTGCCTTTTAGTTACTGAATTTTCGCCAACATGGTAGCATTTTCGCGCAATGTAGAATAGCAGATGTTTTTGTAAAATTCCGCTTGATATTGTAAAACTGCATCCTGCATTGTAAAATAAAATCACAATTAGTAATATTTATATTATAATAATTGTAATTTTGATAATACTATTGTAAAAGATCATGGACGTTTTGTAAAATCTGAATGAAGATTGTAAATCCATCAGATCCTATAATGTGCGTTTTTCACAAATGCCAAGCATCTTTGTAAAATTCGAATCCCTGTTGTAATTTTGCATCCTGCATTGTATAATAAGATCACAGTTAGTAAAAAATGATATGCAATTGTAAAATACGATCTGAGATTGTAAAAAAAACTCGAGATTGCAAAACAGTCTGAGATTGCAAAATAGGTCATTTATATTGTAAAATACGATCTGGGATTGTAAAAAAACACTCGAGATTGCAAAATAGGTCACTATATTGTAAAAACCTGGGCACGCCCTCCATCTCTAGCATCCTCTCTACCCGCACCTCCTCCGCCCTTCTCCTCCATGACCCACCTCCTCCATGCACGTCCTCCTCTGCCCACACACCTCCATTAACGCACTCCTTCAACCGTCTCCTCCATGATCCAACTCCTCCACGCGTATAAATGTAAAAAAATAGTGAAATTTGTAAAAAGATGATATGCTATTGTAAAATATGATATGTTATTGTAAAAAAAACTCGAGATTGCAAAATAGGTCATTATATTGTAAAAACCTGGGCACGCCCTCCATCTCCAGCATCCTCTCTACTCGCACCTCCTCCGTCCTTCTCCTCCACGACCCACCTCCTCCATGCACGTCCTCCTCTGCCCACACACCTCCTTCCACGCACTCCTTCAACCTTCTCCTCCCCTCCCCGCTTACCTTCACATCCACCAGCACGATCTCCGACGTTTGAACCTTTGGAGTCGACCAACCTCCTCCCACATACTGTCATCGATGATCTTCGCGATGTAGGTGAACGTGATCTGTTGGGGAGGCGATGGAGGACGTCGGAGCAGCCTCCTCCCACATGCCGTCGTCGAGAGAGAGACAGGAGAGAGAGTCGTCGTCGAGAGAGAGCCATCGTCGAGAGAGAGAGAGAGAGGAGAGAGAGAGAGAGAGATTTGAGATAATTTAGGAGATATTTTGTTGCATTCTAAATATAGAATATACCAAAATGACCATAATGGGTTTTTCGACATTTAAAAAATATAGATAACGAGCCATTAATGATAACCATCAGATTGACTATGGATGGTTAGGATGGCGGGCTTTCCATGCACCCAGGAAAGGTGCACCTCATTGGAAATATCTCCTATACATATATACACATATATATATACATATATACACATATATATACATATATACACACATATATATACATATATACACATATATATATACATATATACACATATATATACATATATATACATAGGGAGCCGGGAGCCTGCACCTGGGGGTGTAGGTAACTCCCTGCACCTGGCCTTTTTTCTCATTATTTTTTATTTTTTTCAAAAAAAATCTTTGGGGGATTTACTTAATATATTAAGGGGAATATGTGTTTCAATTTTCATGCAAAACAAACATTCCTAACATGTTCATCTAGAATGTGTCATTTTCAGCAATTCCAGACCGTTAAAATTTGATGATCTTGATGGAGATGATAGAAGTCTCAAATTAACTTGAAATTGGAATGACACCATGGTGATATATAGTGATCTAATTACCCCAAGTTTTCATTTCAAAAAAAATAAAAAAATCATGAAAAAATGGCCCGGGTGTAGGTAGTTACCTACACCCTCGGGTGTAGGATCCCTTTTCTCATATACATATATATATGAGGATGGGGAGCTTGCACCAAGGTGCATGTAACTTTACATGCAGCATCGCTTATATCTTCTACATTTTTTTACTTTTTTGAAAAATACCACCGTGTATATTCATCCATATATCCCTCCAATATGTCATTCGAATTTCATCAGAAACAGAGACTCATATGACCTCCATCCAGAACAGGTAATTTTAACGGTCTTAGAATTGCTGTAATCGACCTGTTCTGGATGGAGGTCATATGAATCTCCGTCTCTGACAAAATTCGAGTGACATATTGGAGGGATATATGGATGAATATACATGGTGGAATTTTTCAAAAAAGTAAAAAATTATGGAAGATATAAGCGCCGGTGCATATAAAGTTACATGCACCTTGGTGCAAGCTCCCCATCCTCTATATATATACATATATATATATACACATATATATATATATATGAAAAACTTCCCATGAGGTGGGACTTTCCTTGATGCATGAAAAACCACACTAATTTAGGTATTTTTTCTATTTATTTCACATTTATAACTCTATAAATTTAATAATAAATATTAGCATAATATGTATATCAAGAAAAAGTTATGAAAATATTATTATATTAGATAAAGATGTTAGTTACAATATTGGTGCTATATTTTACAAAGAGGGGAGGGAGGCCGTTTTGAGTAATAGCCAAGTTGGCTGTTACACAAGGCAGTTTTCCCCTCTCTTTTTTTCGAAAATAAAATTATTATATTCATATATTGTCCCTCCTATATGTCATTCGAATTTCGTCAGAAACGGAGACTCCTATGTCCTCAATCTAGAATAGGTAGATTACGGCAAATTTCAGACCGTTAAAATTTACTCGGGCTAGATGGAGGGCATATGAGTTTCCATTTCTCACGAAATTCGAATGACATATAGGAGGGATATATAGATGAATATATATGGTGGAATTTTTGAAAAAAATAAAAAGGAGGGGAAATTGCTCCGTGTAACAGCCATCTTGGTTGTTACATAGAACATATTCCTTTTACTCTTTTACAAAATAATATGATCATCATTATTTTTATAATGTGCAGTTTATATTTTACAAAAG
The DNA here is from genome assembly GCA_037367405.1 of Ottelia alismoides. NCBI lineage: Eukaryota > Viridiplantae > Streptophyta > Magnoliopsida > Alismatales > Hydrocharitaceae > Ottelia > Ottelia alismoides. The sequence continues at coordinate 51,745 of JAZKJV010001385.1, forward strand.
TATTACACAATTCACAAATTTGGCACTGGCTTTTTGAATTTCAAGAAATGCCCACCTAGTTGGAAGGGCCCTATATATAGGAGTGATCCTATGAGAGCAAACGTTGTGAGAGAATGAGAGGAGTGATTCTGGACCACTAGATTCTGTCTTCTCTCTCCTGGTTGAATCTAGTGGAATCATTGCTTTCATGCTTTCACAGCCTTTTGCTCTCACAAGATCACTCCTCATGTGTGTGTGTGTGTATGGATTTAATGAAGTTGCCCCCTAAGGGCAGCCATGTATTTCGACGTTTTTTGTTTGTTTTTTTAAATATCATCATGTATATTCATCCCTATATCCGTCCTATATGCCATTCGAATTTCGTCAGAAACATAGACTTCTATGGCCTCCATCGAGATGGTGTCAATTTAAAAAATCCTGCAACCATTAAAAAATAATTGTCTGGATGGAGGTTGTAGGAGTCTCTATTTCTGACGAAATTCAAATGACAAATATGATGGATATATGGATGAATATACATGGCGATATTTTCAAAAAAATAAAAAAAAACGTCAAAAATGGTGCGGGGGCAGCCATGTTGGGTGCCCCAAGGGCGCATCCCCATTAATCTCTCTCTCTCTCTCTCAATATATATAAGGGTTGATGGGGCTGCCCCCGGGGGGCAACCAACATGGCTGCCCCGTCCCATTTTTTGTCAATTTTTTTTGAAAAATATCATCATGTATATTTATCTCTATATCCCTCCTATATGCCATTCAAATTTCGTCAGAAACAGAGACTCCTACAGCCTCCATCCAGATAGGGTCGATTTAAAAAATCCCGCGATCGTTAAAAAATGATTGTCTGGATGGAGGTCGTACGATTCTCTGTTTCTGACGAAATTCGAGTAGCATATCGGAAAGATATAGGGAAGAATATACATGGTGATATTTTTCCAAAAAAAATAAAAAAAAAATACGAAAAATGGGGTGGGGCGGTCCCATTTTTTCCATACACATACAAACTATGTAATTCTTCTAGAATATGATTCATGATTTGGAGTTTTCTCCTCTAATTTGAACATGATTATTTTTAGTAGCATTGTCATAAATACTAGTAACTAATATTTATATAATGGAGTGAAAGTTTGAGAAAATATTTACATAGGTGTTGTGTAGTTAAGTGAAATTTGTACAACGTACAAATAGAATCTGATTGTCATTTTATATAGAAATTGCTTCTTTTGTGTGTTTCATTGTATACCTTATCTTTCTCTACTTATTAATTTATCGACCATGTCTACACCTACTTGATCTCTGGATTTAGTGTTAGTATGTATACGTACAACCTTCAGTATCTTTTCTTCTTCATATATTCTATATTTATTAATTTTTATGTGTTTACAGAGTTAATACCATGGTTTTCCTCATGAGAGAATATTTACAAGAATGTGATGGTAACATGGATAACGTGCGTTTGTTGTAGAAGTTAGCATAAGATGCAATGGTATAGTAGATAAATCCTAAAGTCATCACCCACATAAGGATCGTGGCCTTCTCAGAGGTTGCCAACCTAGCATTAAAACTAAACTTACAAGATTTTGCATCTAGCTTAACTAGAAGCTTCCACTATGTATCATTTACTCTCACCTGATGTTGACCTTGAATCCATTTGGAAGTAGACGAGCATAATCAACTTGCTTAAGTTTGGCACTGATGTACAAAATTTTTTCCTTCTATTGACTAAAATCCATGAGATAGGATATCATGCCTCATTGACCCTTCCCCTTCTCCAATAGACAATTAGGTGGATATTGCTTCATAAGTGATGGAGTTTTTTTCCCACCTTATTTTTAAGTCCTCTGTCCCCTGCGAAGATTGTGGTCCTCGCTCCACCATCTAAAAGGCTCCTCTCCGATGCTACGACTACTTGGTTTGATACGTTGTTGTTGAAGTAGAAATTCGGGATATTCTAACCTATATTGCCTCCTCGACCTCTCCCGGTCCAAATGGATTCGATGCGAGTTTTCTTAAGAACCACCGACCACTTATCTTAAAAGGAGGTGCTTACATTAATAACATTCTTGCTAAATGAGGGAAACATGGTTAGGGAAGTGAATCATAACTTAGGCCAATCTCGTGTTGCAATGTCGCTTACAAAAATATTTGAAATTTGCTTAATATTAACAAACTCACTAAGGTGATTGTACTGATAATCAAATGATATTTGTGAAAGGGAGTTCATTTGGGGACAACATTGGGTTAGCACAAGAGCTTGTGCTTGATTGTTAAGGGAAGGATGGAGGTAAAAGGGTGTGCCTCAAAATAGACTTTACTTGTGTTTTTGACAATGTGGAGCACCAATCCTCAAAGATAATCTCAAAACTATGGTATTTAGAAAGTATTTGATCGACTGAACTATTGTTATGGGAAGGCTAGAGGTAAAAGAGTATGCCTCAAATAGACTTTGCTTATACTTTTGACAATGTGGAGCATCGATTCTTAAAGATAATCTCAAAACTATGGTGTCTAGAAAGTATTGGATCGATTGAATTTGACAGTTCATTATGACTTCTTTTTTGTAGATATTAAAACTACCTTGTGGGTTTTTAGAGGCACTTGTGGCCTTTGGCAAGGCGATCCCATATGCCCAAGCTCTTCACAGCAGCGATGGAGTCCCTCTACATTTAATTGAATATTAGATGACCTTTGGTATGCTAATACTTACTGGTAGAGGAGTGCCAAGGTGTCTACCCACCTCATCTTGATAATGACATCATTTTCTTTTATTATGGTAGACAAAAGTCCTTGGAGGTTTTATAAGGGATCATGACCATAGTATCTCATGTTCAAATATGGATGTTTCAAAGATATTTCTAGAGAGAATTTCTGTCTAAACTTGGTTGAGTGCCTCTCGTAGGAGCGATTACCTTCTTTGTATTTGAGTCTCTCTCTATCTTACTCATATGGGGGTAAAGGTGGTTATAATGTTGGAAGATAGGGAGAGGGTCCCCTATGTGTCTAGAAGTTATAACTCTTTCTTTGTCGGAGCATCTTCAACTCCTCCACTCTGTGATCAATGATGGTCAGCTTTATCAGGGAGGAGGAATTGTTATTTATAGGTTGTTATTTATCATATTATCTCTGTGTGCATCGACTTTCTTGGGGGGCAAGGTTATAAATGAAGCATGCATTGTGGGTTGGACTAGGCGATTACTTATGGTGAAAGGATGGATATGTGCCACCAAGGTAATGCACCTCTCGGTAGACATCGTTTGGGTTGTTTGCCCTCCAGTGCATCGTCCCCTCATTGGAAGGTTCTTCTTGTTCATAAAGACCTTGTCGAGTTGAGAGTAAGGGGATTCATCCATCCATACTTTTGAGCCCCTTCTACGAGTTGATTCTGCTAGGATTAGAATCATATTAGGATTAGGAATTCTAATTGGTGGGACTCCTAATCCTAATAGTAGTTGAGTTGTATTCTATTTATAGTCCTATTAGGAATAGGACTATGGGGTTGTAACTGGGCTATATATAGAAGAGTGGGAGGCATTTCCTCCACACTACCACAAGAACAAAGTAACCCCTAGAGAAAGGGGAGAGAGAGAGAGAGAGAGAAGAAAGAGATGAGAGAGCAAGGGAACAGAGAGAGTTGTACTCGTTCTAATTTACAGTGATCTTTCTTCTCCAGTGATCGTGAGTGGTGACCGACCACCGTTATATATGGTTGTTCTTTCTTTCACGTGTTTCCGTGGTGGTGGTCGAATGCGCATGTGCATCTGCATCTGTATCTGATGGTTCATGTCATATCAGCTGGTATTAAAGTCAAGTTCAACATTGTTGAGGGGACACGATGCGACGGATCAGAGCAATGTTCGACGTCGATAAGACGACGCGATGCAGCAGATTGCAGTCTCTGAAGTCATGATATGGTGGTCTCTTTGAGAAATCGATCCAAAGTGTCGAAGAATTATGCTAGCAGCAGCTGGTAGAAGATCATGCAAGGTGGAACGTCGAGGGCATCCAACGATTGGTGCGTCACCCAGAGGCTGTGAGTTCTTGCTAACGAGACTTGAAGATGACGAGGATGATTCAGTGCAGACCCAAGGCGATGAAGAGATCGTGATGGAATTTAACTCAAGGGGGAAAATGTTAGGATTAGAGTCATATTAGGATTAGGAATCCTAATCAGTGAGACTCCTAATCCTAATAGTAGTTGAGTTGTATTCTATTTATAGTCCTATTAGGAATATGACTATGTGATTGTAACTGGGCTATATATAGAGGAGGTGGAAGGCATTGCCTCCACACCATCACAAGAACAATGTAACCCCTAGAGAAAGGGGAGAGAGAGAAAGAAGAAAGACTAAGAGATGAGAGAGTAAGAGAACGGAGAGAGTTGTACTCGTTCTAATTTATAGTGATTTTCTTCTTCGGTCGTCGCGAGAGGTAACCGACCATCATTATATCTGGTTGTTCTTTCTTTCACTTGCTTTTGTGGTGATGGTCAATTGTTCATAAAGACCGTGTCGAGTTGAGAGTAAGGGATTCACCCATCCATACTTTTGAGCCCCTTCCGCAAGTGGATTCCCCTTCAGAGAGGCATGCACGCAACTTTGTTAGGGCGGAATTAATGTTATTACTTGGTGGGGAGACTTCTAGAGTTGCTCTGTCACTCACAAACACTCTTGTTGATGTATTGGGCAGTGCTTAACAAGCTACCCACTAAAGATTATCTCGTAAACATAAGCATTTGTCATGATTAGATGGGCCTCCTTTACAACCATTGCAGCTCACAAACACTCATGTTATCTGTACCATGGATGGTTGTATCCCGATATATCGGCGATATATCGGTATCGACATGTCACCGATATATCACCGATATGTCGATATCGGATATCGACATGCAAAAAAGGCGAGATTCGGTCCGATGTCGGCGATATGGCGTCGATATATCGCCGATATATCGGCGATATATCGGTATCGACATGGATACCGATATCGATATGTCCTTCCATGATCTGTACTACCTAGTCTTTAACAAGCTTCCCACTAGAGCTAGTCTCCTTGGCGTATATCATGATCAAACATGTCTCCTTTGTAGTCATGTCGCCACCAAATACACAATGTTCTTTGTACAGAGCAATGATTAGATGTCGCCCGCAAATACGCAATGTTCTTTGTACTGAGCAATGATTAGATATCGCCCGCAAATACACTTCTGAGCAATGACTAGATGTTGCCCCCAAATACACAATGTTCTTTGTACTGAGCAATGATTAACAAGCTGCCTATTAGTGATCGACTCGCAAAAAATGGCATTTGTCGTGATCAAATGCGTCTCCTTTGCTAACTTCCACTGCACATATAGGTTGACGCTCGTGTTGTACTTTCTTTGCATCCCCCTAGACTCAAATGACATTCCAAGCTCGTGGACGTGCTTGAGTGGATCAAGCTGGGTCCAAGATCGAAGACGGTGGTGAAATTACGGTCGCACTCGCATCAATGATCCGGAGACCATGGCAAGAACACAAGTGTACGTGCACAGACTCAAACGACCATCAAAGCTTCACTGATCTCATCATGCCGGATTCCTTTTTTTACTTCTCTCATCTTTACTATCCATTTTTTTACTAAAGTTGACCAGCCCTTCACTCTAACCAACATATTTTAGAATTTGCTCTCTTTTTTCTGTTTATTTGCAATTGAAAATCATAATTAGTACGTTATAAAAAAAGAAGAAGCGAGAATGGGTTGATCCTCTCCAGGTTCTTCAACTCAAGTTGGAAGAGGACCAATGGCCCCTATTCACCCTCGGGCTTTGGAACCTTTTTATAATTATTAAAATATTCTTAATTAATTAAACAACCATCAAGTCATGATATTTAAAAATATAGCTACTAATCGGCATTTAAGGTGTCAATTTGAGAAGTATTGCTCAAATCGACACCTCATGTGCCGATTTCGAGGGCAATCCTCACACGAGGGATGGAAATGCAAATTACCCAATGAGTTTTGCCCAATTCTCGGGTTGAAGACTTTGTAATGGTACATATATTTTATCAGTAAAGCACCCTTGTGATTATAACTTTGTAATAGTGTGTGCGCGCGCGCACGTGTGTGTAGGATTTAATGGGGCTGTCGACATGGCTGCCTCGTCCCTTATTTCGGCGTTTTTTTAATTTTTTGAAATATAGAGTCATGTATATTCATCCCTATATCCCTCCTATATGTCATTCGAATTTCGTCAAAAACAGAGACTCCTATGTCCTCCATCTAGAACAGGTAATTTTAACGATCTTAGAACTGTTGTAATCGTACATGTTCTAGATGGAGGGCATACGAGTCTCTGTTTCTGACGAATCACATTCTCTGAGTCTAATTCAGAGATGGCTCCTCAAGATAAGGGAAAGGTACCGAACTAGTTGGATCAGGGAAAGCTCGATCAGAATACTGTGAATTCACATCTGCTCGCTTCCATCCAAACCATCCAACAGCAGCTGACATATCAGACCCTAGCCTAGGTCTCTTTCTAAGAGATGTTGAATGACCTGAGGAGAGAGAGAAGATATAAGAGGAGGAGGAGGATGATGAGGAGATGAACCAGAAGATGGACCTCATGGAGGGCCCATAGATGAACTGAGGGGAGAGAGTCTCAAGCATACTCTCAAAGAAATCTACAATCATAGCGTTGGCTAGATGACAAAGTAAATACAGATCCTTGTAGTCCACATACATTTCAATCTCAAGCCGTAGTTTCTTGCTCTTCTGCCCTCGTTCCACAGGAACACAAATGAAGAGCCATACGTCCATCTACAACAATTCTCTCGCATATGTCTCATAACTCACTAACCCCAACATCCCATTTGGTGTAGTCAAAATGAATGCATTTCCCTTCAGCCTTTAGGATAAGGCTCATCATTGGATGAACCATCTGGGGAATGTCATGACGACCTGGGAGGAGTTGAAGTCTATGTTCCTCTAAAATATTATCCCTCGATCATCTTAATCAGATGTGAGCTCGAATCGATAATTTCTCTCAGGGACTGCACTAATAAGTACATGAAGCTTGGGAGAGATTCTGTGATTTACAGGAGAAGTACCACCACCACGACATTCCGAAGAACAGCTCGGTCCAACATTTCTTCGAGAGTGTCACTCCTGAGAGCTAGAGGCTAGTAGATGCCGCATGTGGTGGCTCGTACTTCAACAAGGATGAGGGTGTTGTTTGGCAGATCTTTGAAGAGATGGCAGAAGGAGAGGCCGCTCTATCCTCATCTTGCACCTATCATTGTCAGCCGCATCTCCACCACTAGCTTATCAATATGGCAACATCCAGTGAGCAGGACAGGGATGAGAGCTTATCGGTAGGCACCTGTCTAAAGTTGGTATCAACTATGGAAAATGATCACATGACTTGGAGAAGTTGACTGTGATCGAATAAAGGACCCATCACCTGGACAAATTGTATCAGATTACAAAGTAGCTGGAGCTGCTTGTGAGCGCCATCAACACCGTACAATCTGTGAGCTCGGTCACCACCACTCTCGTTGAGCTGAAGAAACCATCATCTCCACAGTAGCCTCAACCAAGTGTAGGTCGGCCTCGAATCTAGCACATATACTACGTGCAGGCACCTGACCAGTCTCTACCACCGTCGTCTCAGCAGATTTTCTTATACTAACCAAAGCTTCAGCCCCCATCAGTTGTGGTCCATTTTTCCCACCACCACTTGTCATACAAGAGGTCAATGGAATATGGAACAATGACGCACAACTGGCCCATCCAGGTGAACACCAGCAGAGCCCACCATCAGCTATCGGGCCATATCATCAACCCTCTAGCGGGAGGTTTGTCCTTATATCTCACCAGCCTCAGCAGTAGCCTCTGTAATATCAGAACAGCTGGAGGCAGAATCAACAGTACTAGCATCATGTGTAATGACAATATCAATTGTACCACAAGTATGTAGGTGCTTCTTATAATCAGTATCTTCCTCATCCGCAATTTCATCAGCAGCAACTCCCTCCTCCTCACCATGATTCTTAGAGTTCCCAACCTCCGCAGTACTGCTCTCAACATGGCCAGCATGCTGAATCATACGAGGCCGCTCCATGAACCCAACACTCAACTGCTTGCCCAACTCGGCAAGGGCCTAGCAGAGATGTCTCAGAAGCTCGACAACCTCACTTCCACCAAAACTCCTATTCCAATGCAGGTCGAAGCAAACCCCAACAATTTTAAGCGTAAAGAGCAGGTAGTTTGTGATGTTTCAATCGGTCTGTCAGAGTTAGATATTTCAGATTATGCTTTGTCTCATGCAGTGATTCTTAGGATGGCAGAACTTTGCAGACATCTGCCACCGCCAAGGGGAAGAATAAAGAGACTTCTAGATTTTCATCTTCCACACCAGTTGGTCCAATAACCAAAATGGGCGAGGAATATGATGGAGGAGCAACACCAACCATTGTCCACCACCACCATCAAGAGAAAATGTTACAAAAAATCAACAAAAAGAAAATTCACAAAAAGAAAGGAAGAGCCAAAGCAGAGAAGGACCATCCTTAGAGGAGCCAGTACCAACAGCCGACCCAGAGCAACCTGACGGAACTCAAGCTCATGTTGATAGATTTTTGCCTGTTTTGCATGACGAACAATCTTTTGGCCAATCATCTATAAATAAGTATGCATTTAAGAACACTGAATTTTCTTCTATGAATATTCCATTTCCAGAAGCTGTGAAAAATATCAAAAATGCAAAATTAAAAACTGCATTTTCTGAACATGGAGTGGTTGAAATTATTGAGAATCTTTTTCTAAAAATACCACTCGTGAAGGCCATGAACTACATCTAGGTATCAAGAAAGTATTAAAAGAGGCATGTACCCCCAAGCATTCGAACTGCAAGAACAGGAGTAACAGATGAGAAAAACACATCTTGACCATGGCCACAGTAATGCAATCAGTGAACTCCCATAGAAAAAGAAATACAAGGGAGTGCCCAATATCAGATGTCAGATCTTTAACCAAGCTTTTGAGCGGACTCTACTTGATAGCGGGTCTTCAATAAGCATCATGTCTTCTGATAAACACAGATTATCGCGGGTCTAAAAAGTATGTCTCACACAAGGCGGAGACAACCGAGGTCGTTGCGGTGACCCACAATAAAATGTATTTAATCAACAATTAACCCACACTACAGATCAAAGAAATAGAAATAAATGTGGAGTTAAAATTTATTTTTAACTCTGCACAAAAGATGTATAGGACAAGTATGCAGAGAGTTCGAACACAGGGAGCAAACAGGGTAGGTGCACAGGTAAATGTGTGTGTGTGAAGTGTGTCTACACTATGCAAGCAAACGATTTTTGTGGGTTTTTAATTTTTAATTTTTTTATTATTTTTTATAATTTTTAATTTTGTATTTTGGTTTTTAATTTTCTGATTTTTATACTTTTATATTTTATATTTTTTTCTTTTTTTCAATATTGGAATATAAAGACTATGTAATAAAAGAGAAGATAGAATATTAATAAAAATATGCAAAATAACAAAAAATTCAGAAATAAAATCTTTTTGGTATTTTTAAGATTTTTTACTATTTTTATGATTTTTGAGTATTTTTCAAACTATTTTTGGTATTTTTAAACATTGAAATAAATCAAAACAGTGGACAAGGTACTGGCTGGAGATAAAATGAGAATTAAAAATAGCAAATAGCCACAAAAATTTTCCACACTATTTTTCATATAAAGATAATAAAATATAGAGGAAACAGGAACTGGTTTTATATTTTTCTGAGTTTTCTTTGATTTTATATATTTTTTTGAAGTTTTTGAGTCTTTTTGAATTTTTACGGTTTTTCTTTTGAGATTTTTAGTGATTTTTGGACTGACACTAAAATAGGTTAAAATAGATAGTAGGGAATTTTTTTGTAATTTTTTTAAGGTATTTTAATATATTTTTAGTATTTTTTAAGCTATACAGTGCTGAAATGAATAGTTTTTTATTTTTAATAAATATGAAAATGAAAGAAAATAAAAAACTAAAAATATAGCGTTAAAGATCATGCACACTGTAGCTTAAGTTCAATTTTTGAGAATTTTTGGAATTAAAAAGATGCCCTAATTAAATCAAGCAAGCACACAAAAATATCACAGCCTGGCAGGGGTATAAGTGCAAATATCCAAAAGTTCAGGGACATACATGCAATTTTTCACAAAATATTGAACTGAATATTCTGTTTCCAGGACCAAACATAAATTCCAAAAGCCGCAGGGGTGTCGGCGCAAATTACCCACCAGGGCGCGTGACTTGCACGCGCCTGGCGAGGACTGAAAAGTAATTTTCCAAAATCCGAGGGCTTACATGCAATTTCTCCAAAAATATAACACTTAATATCAAAGTTTTGGTACTGAAATGAAATAAACCAAAGGCCGAGGGCCTCTATGCAAAATGCCCGCACCTCATGTGTACAGGTCACGTGAGGTGATGTGGCAGAGGACCTGTATGCGAATACATAAAGTTCGAGGGCCTTTTCGCAAAGTTTACAAAATATTTAAACTACGAAATAAAGTTTCGGTACTAAATTAATATTACAAAAATAGCGGGGGTGTGACTGCAAAGACCCTCGCTGGGACGATCCGACGGCAGAGGCTAAGCTGATGACGCATGGCGGGCATCCAACGGTTGGTGGCGAGGTTCGATCCGGCGGTGTGGGTCGTGCCACTTATCCACGTGGCAGCTTCTCCGGGCGCGATGACGGTTCGCCCGTGGACGTCTGAGATTAGATGGATCTCGAAAGATCTGACGGTTGAGGCGCTACTCCATCCAACGGTGGCGGTGCGATCTGGAAGGCGCTCCCTGATCCAACGGTGCAGGCGCGCGGAGGAAGAACAAGGAGGAGCGCCGGCGAGGCGATCGTCCTCGCTCCAGATCTCCGCGCTCCGACGAGCTTCGGGCGTCAAAAGGGGGCTGCGGCCTCCTGAGGTCCTCCTCTAGCTGCTGGCGGCGGCAAAAAGCCTCGGCGATGGCCGAAGGGCTCGCTGGAGGGTGGCGGAGCCACAGAGCTCCGTTAGCTCCGGCGAAGCTCCAGACTTGCCTCCAGGCTCCAATGCGTGTGCTTTGACCTGCAAAAAGGGTGAGGAGGTCCAGGGCAAGCTGCCTGAACCTCTGGATGGGCGTGAAGGAGCGTGAAGCGGCGTGGCGATGAACGGCCGGAGGAGCGCTCCGGCCAAGTCGATGGAATGGTCGATTCAGATGTTGGAACTTGAAATTTTTTGGGGGCTTTTCATCCTAGAACTAACAGGATCTAAATGCAATAAAGAGATAAGGGGAGATGGGCCCTCAATGGCCGGAGCCAGAGGAGGAGATATACCTCGACCGCCGGTCTTGCGGGAGGTGGTGGAGGCGCCCTCGACCTCGTACGCCCTGGCTGAGGAGCTCGCGGTGGAGCTGTCACCTCCAGCAAGCTGCAGAGCACAAGAGAGGCGGAGAGGGGTGGACCAAGGGGACTCGAAATCAAATTCAAAGTTGGGGGTTCGTTATATTTGGTTTGACCCCTGACCAAGGTGCTCCAAAGATCAAGACGCATCGAGCGCCACAGTGACCCAATCCTCGAGATGATCATTGGGCGAGCAAGAGGGACGATCGAGGAGAAAAAGTGGTCAAGTCATCGACATGAATTAGTGCAAGGGGAAACCTCGAAAAATCCGCAAACATAGGGTCAAACGAGGCTCTGACGAAGGCACATGGGGAAGGATGGCCAGTTGACCTGGGTCAACTGGGACCGTCTCCTGATTGGTCCACGTGGACCAATTAGGAAAAATCCCTGGTAAATATTTTGTAAATTCTTTTAAAAATAGAAAATAGACGAATCAAATTATGATTATAAAATAAAAAATATTCGTTGTTTTATGTAGTATTTTATTATGATTTTTAATTTATTTTATGAGGTATATTTTTACAAGTTTACTTTTTAGCCCTATATAGGTATAATACCTATATATTTTAGTCTTTATTTTTATTCTGTGTATTTTAATTTTTATTATTTTTATTTATTATTTTCTAAAAGCATAAAATACTTTTATATACACAAATATATTTTTATTTTATTTTTCTGATGTATTTTGTATATTTAATAAAATATAAGAGTGTATTGTATAGGTATACATATAGGTATAATACCTGTATGATCTATGTATGTTTATTTTTATTTTGAGTTCTCTTCGCATTTTTATTCTGATTTTAATGCACATATATATTATAAGTACTTTTTACAAGATTATAAAAATACAAAAATAATGAATAAAGAATAAATTGAATATTTTAATCTGTACAGTTGTGCAATAGGGGTCCAAAACTCAACTTTCAAACCGTAGCTCCGCCAAGTGCGGAACCATCGCCATTAAATAGCTTATTTTATTCTATATACAATGAAAGGTGAGTTTGCTGCATTTGGAGTTTTCATTTGTGAGATACGGGTCTGGGAAGTTGGGATTCTGGACTTTTATTCAGACCATAACTTTTTATCTCTACATTATTTTTCTGTGAAATCAATTTTGTATTTTTCTTTATTTAATTATCTACAACTTTCATGAACAAAGTTTCTTTATTTGAGGTGTAAAATTTGGAACCAAAAATAGGTCCCAAAATGAATAAAGAATGAATTAATAAATATAGGTATTTGACCCTTATCTCCCCCTACTTTATTCCCGATCGACCTATTCATCAAGATGCCTAGGTCTCGGGGTTTTGGGTCATAAAATATTTACAATATTTTATTCTTTTTCTTTTCTTTTATTTATTCCATAATTTTGGCTTTAATTACAGTATTTTATACACTAATAGGATGCACATGCATGAATGCTAAGATGCTCTATTTAAGGTTATTTACAGACATTTGCTAGGATTATTGATGCCAAAATGATAGAATAAAGATGATGAAATGTGGATTCATCATCCCCCTATACTTTACCTTTGCTAGTCCCTAACAAACACTTATGCAATAAGTGCAAACAGAAAAGGAGAGAAAAGAAAAAGAAGAACTTGGATTTAATTTGATTATCAAACTTGTCTTCACAAAATCAAAGTTTGGAGCTTAAGTCGGACCTTTGGAATTTTAGTGCGGGCGGAACCTTAGTGAGAACCATGCTTGAAATTCAACAGTCCTTGAGAATCCCAAAACTCTGTCCAAGTCTCCTCAATAGCCAGGTCAGAAATACTTCAACTCATACGCAAACTCTTACAACTATAAATCTGACTTGTACAGTGTAAGTGATAGTGGCTCTCCCCAACTAGAATGACAAAGAGACTGACTTCTCCAGTACGACAACCCAATGAGTCCCCAATCCAATAACTCCATCCTCAAGGAGCGAGGTATTCCCTTCTAAGTTCAAGTGGCAACCAGCTTAAGAGGAGGGGTGAAGAGAAGAATGGACGGTAGCCAATGTAGCTACCTATCCTGGGATGCAAGACCAGTGTAGTCAAGTCATCCTGCTGCAGGCTCACATGATATGACTTTGGAACTCAAGCTTGCTTATTGACTTTGTACATACTTTGCAGGCTTTTTTATTTTTGTACATGCCTGAACATTTTTTTTTGAAATACTATATACAGCAGCATTTACATAAGGAGTTTTTCCTCTTGAGCCAGTAGACTATCCCTCTTTTGAAGCTTTATTGCAACCCACAGCCTCCTGTCTTTAGACTTCCTAATCATTGGACGGGTTGGGGTGCACTTCCCTCCCTAGAGGAGGACAAATGTTTCCACTTGTGTGCGTCTCGTACCGGCAAATCCAATCCCCTCACCACTCCAACTGAGTTGAGCCATGTGAAAGGTGCAGGTGTTCAAGTTAGGTCATTATCAACAAGAGTCGTGCGTGTGCTCCGAAATACTCTACTTAGGCAGTCAAGAATCCATTGAACCAAGTCTCGTGATCCTCAAAGAATTAAGTCTACTAGACCTGAAGTACCTCAAACTCAGTTCCTATGAGGTTCCTATTATTAGGTAGATTTTAAGGTCCAATCAAGCTCCAATCTCTGGATTTTACTCAGACTCGTTCAACTATCAAACTCAATCCGAAAAATGCGACTGCTATGCAATGGAAAATGCAGAAAATATTTTTGTGATGCAATTTTCAAAGATTTTGAACTTTTTATGGATTTTTGAAAAAATGATGATGATGCATATGCAGATGCCCTTTTTTGTATTTTTTAAAAAGATTTTTCAAATGTTTTTGGATTTTAATTTTGCAAATGTCTTTGGGATTTTTGAAAACAAAAAGATTTTGGATGAAAGCTGGGTTAAAATATTTACACGGGAGTGCTTCATATATACACAAGAAGTGGATTTTAAGAATTTACAAGGGTAAAGTGGTCAGTTTTATACATACATATATATAGTGGATTTTGGTGAGATGTAAGTATTCCTCAAACTTATTTGACACAAGCTTTTCACACAATTTTTGAAAACTATAGTCCAAAATAATTTTTACAAACATTTTACAAACATGTACACACATTTGAAAATCATTTTGCAAAGGCTTTCAAAATAGTATAGATAGATTTTTCAAAATATTTTGCAACCATTTTTCAAACCATTTGCAAATCATTTTTCAAACATTTTATTTCACACAAAGAAAAGAAATTTTACAAAACACACATTTTTCACAGGTTGAAAACATGTAACAAAATATTTTCAAAATAGTTTTCAATAGATGTTCACAAGGATTTTCAAACTATTTTCAAACATTTTGCAAAAAACATTTTCACCTGATTTATTAATCATTAAATTACAAAAAGAATTTGAGGAATAACCACATCTTTTTTATTAAGGATTTTTTATAAATTTTAAAGAATTATTAGCCATATTATTAAGAAAATATGAAAGTACGAGTTATGGCTAAAGTATATACGTAGTATATACGACCCCCCTATACTTAGCTTGAGTTATGTCCTCATAGATCAGAGAGAAAAGAGAAGACATAACTCGTACTGAGTATAGGAAAATATAAAGAATAAATGAATGAATTAATGAGAAGTTGACCGTCCCCCCTATACTTAGGATCAAATAATCCTAAGTATAGCAGACTGTACACAAAGCAGGGAGGGTCAAGGGTGGGAATGAACAGATCGTACTCAGATTGTCTCCCCCTATACTTAGGGTAAGATATCCCTAAGTATAGACAAGAAGAGGAGACAATGGAGAGGACCGAAATGAATGGAAGAACTCGGGGTGCACACCCCCCCTATACTTAGGACAAAGTGCGTCCTAAGTATAGAAAACTGTCTACAAGGGGTGACACCTTTTTGATAGATAAAGAAAATAGAAGAGGAAAAGAAGAAAAGAAGAAAAGAAGAAAGGAGATCGGAAGATGGATGAAGAGATCATGAGGATGTACACACCACTCCCCCTATACTTAGGGTAAAAGAAGCCTTTAGTATAGGCGACAACAGGAGTGATGACACAGAACGATGAAAGAGCACTCGGCTCGTCCACCCCTCCTAAACGTAGGACAAAGTGCATCCTAAGCAAGGCGAACACAAGAATGGATGGACGAGCAATACGGGAGAGACAGAGATGAACAAAGGAGAATGTACAACAGAGGTGGATGTACATATGATCAAGAAGGCCGAAAGATAACCTTCTTGCGAGACCGTTGAGGGATAGATCTGACATGGTGTATGTCGACATCGGGGTCCACAGTGGACGGAAGCCGATCAGGGTCGACACGGTGAAGGCCCTCGGTGGAATCAAAACGGAAAGGGATGAACTGATCAATGGAAGCAGTATGGCTAGGTTCTTCCTTGGTGGTCCTATGGTGTGAAGGCACAGACTGGTGAGTGGAAGAAGTACGGCTAGGTCCGACCTTGGAAGTCTCACAGATATCGAAGTGGAATGGGACAAACTCATCATCCTCGGAAGAAGTGTAATCGGAGTCGTCCTGCGAGGGCTCGTCCAGGTCAAAGTCAAAAGGAACGAAATCATCAGTGGAAGTATACGAACTCTGTTCATCCTCAAGACTCTCACCTGAATCCTTGTCTTCAACAAGAGGCCTGAATCTATCAAAATAATGGCCAGCCTCATAACCGACCTCAATCATCTTCACTTGTGAAGGGCCAGGAACGGATTTATCAGTGGAAGTAGTCAAACCAGGTCCGTCCTGTCTAGTCTTACCTAATTTATTTGTTTCCTTATGAGGTCTCTCAAAATAATGGGCAACATCATAAACGTCCTCAATAGTCTTGGTATCTGCCCGCCGCTCAAAGGGATCAATCACATAAATACTTTGGATTTCATCAACACATCGCCACACACCAGGAGGAGGAACCGTGAGGTCTATGCTTTCCGACTTCCTCCCCTTTCAGGGGATCCGTCGGGTCTCATCAACGGTCGCTAAGGAAGCATCTCTAGTATCATCAGATTGGTCACAGGCCTCGGAGTTAGCTATAATCGGTGAAGGTGCATCAGGTGCAGGTCTCTGGTCAACTGTGGGTGCGGTGATCGCCACTTCGCTCTCGTCAACAGGACGGAAGCGAATCTCTCCCGATCCATAGTCAATAACGACCCTCGCAGAGGTGAGGAATGGTCGTCCCAGGATGATTGGAGACGACTCCCCTGTGGAGCTCTCCATGGGCAACACGACAAAATCAACATGGTGGATCGTGCCATGAATAGAAATGACGGCATTTTCAAGGATACCCTTCGGCCTCTTGATAGATCCATCAGCAAACTGAACGATCATCCTGGTTTTCTTTAGAGGCCCTAAGTGAAGAGACTGTACCAGTGAGAAGGGTAATATGCTAATAGATGCACCGCCGTCCAGGAGAGTGCGATCACAAGTATAGTCAGAGATGGTGTAAGTGATGAAAGGTGTAGCTGTGTTCTTCTTCTTGGGAATGGGACGGTGTGTGATGGCGTGGGCAGTGGCCATGGTCAGAATGTGACGCTCAGATCTGCTCCTCCGCTTTCTCTTCTTGGGAAGAGGAGCAGAGAATTGGGTCATGGCCTGCTGAAGTGGGGCACGAATAATCTCATGAATAGTAGCAACCACTTCGGGTTCAGATAGCATTTTTTTTGAATTTTTGGACTTCCTCCATACAAGGGAGGAAGTCGGAATCAGCACATACACGAGGCATGCCAAGAGCAGTCTGTACAGTGGCATCCTCGGGGTCATAGGTGGGACTAGGTGTGAATGCATGTGTGGTCAAGGATTCTGGCAAGTGGACTCTCTCCTTAAAATATTGATCAACCAAGTGTCTCCCGATATCTTTTTGGTCTTTTAAATTTTTCTCATTTTTTTGTATTTTTGGCGATTGCAAGCTCCCATGATTACCTACAAGTGAAGCAGTGTCCCCGACGAAAGGAGCATTAATCTGATTCTTCCTCAAGAAAGCAAGCTCATCATTCATCAAATCAATGCGCTTTGTCATCCGATTCAAGATATCACTCATAGAAATCGAGGGAGGTGACTCCATCAGGTCAGACTCGGGTGGATGTGAAGGTGGAGGTGGAGGTGGGTAGAAGTCCGAGTCGTGATACTGTGGCTGAGGCAGGTATGTACAAAAATCAGAAAAAGTAGGAGGATGACCCTCCTGATAAAAGGGAGGTGGACCGGTTGGAGCGAGCGAGGAATCCGCAAAGTCCGGACAAAAAGTACTCCAGGGGTCCATCTCGAAATCAAAAGGAGATGATTCGGGGAGCACGACGGTCAAGTCAAGAGAGTGAAGAAGAAGGCGCAAATGCGCAGAGATGATCTGTGACGCACACAAAACAATCACAGACAAAAAAGAAAATAATACAAACCCTCAATTCACCTACTCAACTCGGTAGAGACCGAAAAGTCAGTCTTTTTATCTTGTCTGTTTTAGAGTTAGGTGAGAAGTCCAAAATTGCACAAACACTTAGGGGGCTAAAAATGGGGTTTGGGCTCTAACCTTAGCGTGTGCGCGAACAAGTAAAACAAAGACAATGAGGGAATTACTCGCCCCAATACAAGATTTTCTTTTTGATCGATTTTAGGGTCAAGTAATATTAGCAGTCCCAATTTTATTGATTATCACTTTTTTTGGATTTTTAGTGAGAAATACACGTGCCCAACGAGGAGTCAATTCCTTTAAGCACCTAGGTTGGCAAAATCAGAGGGAGAGACGGAAAAGCAATGCAAGCGGCAATCGATGATGTATGCTAAAGAGAAATGCTCACCTTGCCTCCAGCACTCTACATGCAAGGATGCTCATCAGAATTGAAACCTATCTATATGCAAATGCAAAAGCCGATGAAATCGCCCTAAATTTCAGAAATTGCTATTATCGGGAAGAACCACAAGTTGACCACCAACCCTCAACCCTAGAGTCCGGTCTAGGATCACCCCTCCTCTGCTCAACACACTTGAGTTTAGGAGAAAGCGCTTTGCGGGATGAGCTCGCAGCGCGACGGATTAAAGGTGATGATCAACTGTTTAAAATTTGACTAAGTCCAAACGAGACTATAGGTGCATGCAAAATATTAAGTGTTTGGCCTTAGTCTATCGCAAGCAATCCTAAAACTAGGGGCTCAATCACACAAAATAAACGAAATCGAAAAACAAAACAAAATAAAAAGAATGCGAAGGAAAACGCGAGAAAAGCCGCGGCGAGCCCCCAAGTGAACAATCACTTGGAAATTAGGCTCGCAAGAGTCCAAATGTCCGGGGGTACCTGTATTATTACAAATTAAGAGGTCTCTCTCTCACAAATTACACAAATAAATGCAATAAAAGAAAATGCAAATAAAGTCGAGCTCGGTCTTCAAAACTTCTCTTCTCGTCTCCTTGGTGCTAGGTGGGCTAGAGCCGGCTTCACGTGGGTGCGTCGGTGCCTCGAGTGACGCGCCTCCCTCGGTCCGCGGTACCTCGCAAAAAGTTAACAAAGAAGAGAAATTAGACAGCTCAAAAGATATATCAAAAATAATACAAATAGAAATAAAAGCCGCGAAATGCAGACAAATGATCACAACAAAAATAAGACCTACGCGCTGTAGCTCCCCGGCAACGACGCCATTTGATAAACACAGATTATCGCGGGTCTAAAAAGTATGTCTCACACAAGGCGGAGACAACCGAGGTCGCTGCGGTGACCCACAATAAAATGTATTTAATCAACAATTAACCCACACTACAGATCAAAGAAATAAAAATAAATGTGGAGTAAAAATTTATTTTTAACTCTGCACAAAAGATGTATAGGACAAGTATGCAGAGAGTTCGAACACAGGGAGCAAACAGGGTAGGTGCATAGGTAAATGTGTGTGTGTGAAGTGTGTCTACACTATGCAAGCAAACGATTTTTGTGGGTTTTTAATTTTTAATTTTTTTATTATTTTTTTTAATTTTTAATTTTGTATTTTGGTTTTTAATTTTTTGATTTTTATAATTTTATATTTTATATTTTTTTTCTTTTTTTCAATATTGGAATATAAAGACTATGTAATAAAAGAGAAGATAGAATATTAATAAAAATATGCAAAAATAACCAAAAATTCAGAAATAAAATCTTTTTGGTATTTTTAAGATTTTTTACTATTTTTGTGATTTTTGGGTATTTTTCAAACTATTTTTGGTATTTTTAAACACTGAAATAAATCAAAACAATGGACAAGGTACTGGCTGGAGATAAAATGAGAATTAAAAAAAGCAAATAGCCACAAAAATTTTCCACACTATTTTTCAAATAAAGATAATAAAATATAGAGGAAACAGAAACTGAGTTTATATTTTTTTGAGTTTGCTTTGATTTTATATATTTTTTTGAAATTTTTGAGTCTTTTTGAATTTTTACGGTTTTTCTTTTGAGATTTTTAGTGATTTTTGGATTGACACTAAAATAGGTTAAAATAGATAGTAGGAAATTTTTTTGGAATTTTTTAAAGGTATTTTAATATTTTTGGTATTTTCTAAGCTAGACAGTGTTGAAATGAATAGTTTTTTATTTTTAATAAATATGAAAATGAAAGAAAATCAAAAACTAAAAATATAGCATTAAAGATCAAGCACACACTAGCTTAAGTTCAATTTTTGAGAATTTTTGGAATTAAAAAGATGCCCTAATTAAATCAAGCAAGCACACAAAAATATCACAGCCTGGCAGGGGTATAAGTGCAAATACCCAAAAGTTCAGGGGCATACATGCAATTTTTCACAAAATATTGAACTGAATATTCTGTTTCCAGGACCAAACATAAATTCCAAAAGCCGCAGGGGTGTCGGCGCAAATTACCCACCAGGGCGCGTGACTTGCACGCGCTTGGCGAGGACTGAAAAGTAATTTTCCAAAATCCGAGGGCTTACATGCAATTTCTCCAAAAATATAACACTTAATATCAAAGTTTTGGTACTGAAACGAAATAAACCAAAGGCCGAGGGCCTCTATGCAAAATGCCTGCACCTCATGTGTACAGGTCACGTGAGGTGATGTGGCAGAGGACCTGTATGCGAATACATAAAGTTCGAGGGCCTTTTCGCAAAGTTTACAAAATATTTAAACTACGAAATAAAGTTTCGGTACTAAATTAATATTACAAAAATAGCGGGGGTGTGACTGCAAATACCCTCGCTGGGACGATCCGACGGCAGAGGCTAAGGTGATGACGCGTGGCGGGCATCCAACGGTTGGTGGCGAGGTTCGATCCGGCGGTGTGGGCCGCGCTACTTATCCACGTGGCAGCTTCTCCGGGCGCGATGACGGTTCGCCCGTGGACGTCTGAGATTAGATGGATCTCGAAAGATCTGGCGGTTGAGGCGTTACTCCATCCAACGGTGGCGGTGCGATCTGGAAGGCGCTCCCTGGTCCAATGGTGCAGGCGCGCGGAGGAAGAACAAGGAGGAGCGCCGGCGAGGCGATCTTCCTCGCTCCAGATCTCCGCGCTCCGACGAGCTTCGGGCGTCAAAAGGGGGTTGCGGCCTCCTGAGGTCCTCCTCTAGCTGCTGGCGGCGGCAAAAAGCCTCGGCGATGGCTGAGGGGCTCGCTGGAGGGTGGCGGAGCCACAGAGCTCCGTTAGCTCTGGCAAAGCTCCAGACTTGCCTCCAGGCTCCAATGCGTGTGCTTTGACCTGCAAAAAGGGTGAGGAGGTCCAGGGCAAGCTGCCTGGACCTCTGGATGGGCGTGAAGGAGCATGAAGTGGCGTGGCGATGAACGACCGGAGGAGCGCTCCGGCGAAGTCGATGGAATGGTCGATTCAGATGATGGAACTTGAAATTTTTCGGGGGCTTTTCATCCTAGAACTAACAGGATCTAAATGTAATAAAGAGATAAGGGGAGATGGGCCCTCAATGGCCGGAGCCAGAGGAGGAGATATACCTCGACCGTCGGTCTTGCGGGAGGTGGTGGAGGCGCCCTCGACCTCGTACGCCCTGGCTGAGGAGCTCGTGGTGGAGCTGTCACCTCCAGCAAGCTGCAGAGCATAAGAGAGGCGGAGAGGGGTGGACCAAGGGGACTCGAAATCAAATTCAAAGTTGGGGGTTCGTTATATTTGGTTTGACCCCTGACCAAGGTGCTCCAAAGATCAAGGCGCATCGAGCGCCACAGTGACCCAATCCTCGAGATGATCATTGGGCGAGCAAGAGGGACGATCGAGGAGAAAAAGTGGTCAAGTCATCGACATGAATTAGTGCAAGGGGAAACCTCAAAAAATCCGCAAACATGGGGTCAAACGAGGCTCTGACGAAGGCACATGGGGAAGGACGGCCAGTTGACCTGGGTCAACTGGGACCGTCTCCTGATTGGTCCACGTGGACCAATCAGGAAAAATCCTTGGTAAATATTTTGTAAATTCTTTTAAAAATAGAAAATAGACGAATCAAATTATGATTATAAAATAAAAAATATTCGATTGTTTTATGTAGTATTTTATTATGATTTTTAATTTATTTTATGAGGTATATTTTTACAAGTTTACTTTTTAGCCCTATATAGGTATAATACCTATATATTTTAGTCTTTATTTTTATTCTGTGTATTTTTAATTTTTATTATTTTTATTTATTATTTTCTAAAAGCATAAAATACTTTTATATACACAAATATATTTTTATTTTATTTTACTGATGTATTTTGTATATTTAATAATATATAAGTGTATTGTATAGGTATACATATAGGTATAATACCTGTATGATCTATGTATGTTTATTTTTATTTTGAGTTCTCTTCACATTTTTATTCTGATTTTAATGCACATATATATTATAAGTAATATTTACAAGATTATAAAAATACAAAAATAATGAATAAAGAATAAATTGAATATTTTAATCTGTACAGTTGTACAATAGGGGGTCCAAAACTCAACTTTCAAACCGTAGCTCCGCCAAATGCGGAACCATCGCCATTAAACAGCTTACTTTATTCTATATACAATTAAAGGTGAGTTTGCTGCATTTGGAGTTTTCATTTGTGAGATACGGGTCTGGGAAGTTGGGATTCTGGACTTTTATTCAGACCATAACTTTTTATCTGTACATTATTTTTCTGTGAAATCAATTTTGTATTTTTCTTTATTTAATTATCTACAACTTTCATGAACAAAGTTTCTTTATTTGAGGTGTAAAAGTGGAACCAAAAATAGGTCCCAAAATGAATAAAGAATGAATTAATAAATATAGGTATTTGACCCTTATCTCCCCCTACTTTATTCATGGTCGACCTATTCATCAAGATGCCTAGGTCTCGGGGTTTTGGGTCATAAAATATTTACAATATTTTATTCTTTTTCTTTTCTTTTATTTATTCTATAATTTTGGCTTTAATTACAGTATTTTATACACTAATAGGATGCACATGCATGAATGCTAAGATGCTCTATTTAAGGCTATTTACAGTCATTTGCTAGGGTTTTTGATGCCAAAATGATAGAATAAAGATGATGAATTGTGGATTCATCACCTTCCTCATTACTACAAGACTTTGGGCATGGACTGCTCAAGCCGACAAGAATGATGTTGTAGCTCGCAGATCAATCCGTGAAGTGGCCCATAGGTATGTTGGAGGACATTATCGTAACCATGCAGGACATGCAGGACATGAAATTTCCAGTTGGTCTTGTAGTCCTAGATATGGACTCACCTGCAACGTTACTCCATGCCTCGATCATTCCAAGTCGATTGTTTCTTCGCAACCGAGGTAGTTATCGAGTATGGATCTGGTCACCTTCCGCTCCAGCTTTGAAAAAATTGCCATGGATTTGGTCAGTGAGCCAAGCGCTAACAGGTAGAGCAGAATCAACAACATATTATGATATTGTATATATCATCGATCATCACCTTTCTCTGAATGATATTGTCGTATAGGAAATCCTCTATTCAAAGGAGGACCTGGATAGCACAGTCATTCCATGATTCCTTATCGATTGGGAGATCGAATTAGAATTCGAGTCACTGAGCGACATGTTCAAAGAAGATTCAAGCCAGATCGAACACGATGAGTCATTGCATATATGTTCGATACATTTATTTCAGAGCCAAGAGTGACAGAGGTGGACAACATCTCATTAAAACAAGCAGATCAGCCAACTACCATCATCGTATTTGAAGTTACCATGGAGCAAGCTTAGCAATTACCGGAACTCAAATCGCTCCCGGCAGGTCTGAAGTACGCATTCCTTGCGTATGAAGAGAATATGTATCGGTCATCATCATAAGCAAGCTGGCCCCAGATCAAGAATCTTGACTTCTCGACGTTCTAGAAAAGAACTGTAAGGCACTTGGTTGGCTAGTCTCAGATCTCCGAGGGATAAATCCAATTTTGTGCTCATACCATATCTATCTAGAAGATGATTGCAAACTATCCTGAGAATTTCAAAGAAGACTGAATCCGAACTTGTGGGGTGTAGTGATGGAAGAAATCAATATGTGATGTGAAGCAGGCTTCATATATCCCATCTCTGATTCCAAATGAGTGAGTCCACTGCATGTAGTTCCTAAGAAATCAGGGCTCACCGTGGTGAAGAATGACCAAGGGAAGGAGATCCCAACCCGAGTACAGACATCTTGGCGGGTGTGTATACACTACCACCATCTGAATTCAGTGACAAAGAAGGATCATTCCCCTCTAAAATTCATTGATCAAGTTCTTAAGTGACTTCCAGGAAAAGAATACTTCTGTTTCTTAGATGAGTGCTATGAGTATAACCAAGTAGAGATCACCCCTAAAGACCAAGAGAAGACAACTTTTACCTCCTCGTTCGGTACCTATGCTTTTAGAAGAATGCCCTTTGGACTCTAGAATGCTCTAGCTACTTTTCAGAGGTGCATGTGTGCCGTCTTTGCCGACATGGTCGGGTGTTTTCTTGGAGTCTTCATGGATGATTTCTCCGTCTACGATGGTAGCTTTGATTATTGTCTTCAGCACCTAGACATAGTACTTCAGAAATATTGTGAAGTGAACCTTGTACTATCATGGGAAAAGAGCCACTTCATGTTACAAAAGGAATCGTGTTGGACCATGTCGTCTCCAAGTGAGGCATGGAGGTAAACCCAACAAAGGTGGATGTGATCTCTAAACTCAAACCACCTCAAATATGAAGAATGTGAGGTCATTCTTAGGGCATTTCGGCTTCTATCACTATTTCTTCAAGGACTTCAGCAAACTTGCCCGACATCTCCCGTAGCAGGTTTACAAGGAGAATGAGTTTATCAATGACTGGATGGTTCTCCGATCTTTCTATCAGTTGAAAGAACATGTCACTCATGCTCCAGTCCTACAGCCACCCGATTGGTCTCTTCCATTAGAGATCATGATAGATGTATAATACTTCACAGTTATGGTTGTTTTAGGACAAAGAAGGGATAAGTTGACCTATGTTATTCACCATGCCGACAAGATGCTCGATGAAGCACAGAGAAATTATACAGTCACAGAAAAGGAGCTGCTAGTGGTAGTTTTTGCTTTAGAGAAATTCATATTCTACCTTCTTGGATCAAAAGTCATAGTTTTCACCAACTACTCTACCATCCGATATTTACAACAGAAGAAGGATGCTAAATCCAGAATTCTCAAATGGATCCTTCTCCTCTAGGAATTCAACTTAGAAATCGGAGATAAGCCTGGACTCTAGAATGTGGTGGTAGATCACATCTCTAGAATTGATTGTCAAGATATCCAGCTGAGCAGTGCATCGATTACAGACACCTTTCCAGATGGATCCATCCTTATAGCATTGGGTCCCTTCCATGGTATGTCGATATTGTGAACTACCTCATCTCTAGGGTAGTTCCACAAGATTGGACGAGAATCAAGAAGGACAAATTCATGTCTGATATTCATTTTTACAATGGGAGGATCCATGCTTGTTCAGGAAGGAGCGGATTGCATATGGCATCAACATATCGCTCAGGAGGGGTACACAAGTATCCTCGAGCACTGTCATAAGCTCGAATCTGGTGGCCACCATTCTGGGAGTAGAACAACAGTGAAGATACTGTAGTGTGGCCTCTGGTGGCCCACACTCTTCAAGGATGAGAATGATTATGTGAAATCTTATACCGACTGTCAGAAATGGGAAAAACCATTGGTATTAAAGACAACATGCATCTCAAATTCAATCATATATCTGATGTGTTCAATACGTGGGGCATTGATTTTATGGGTCCATTTCCTAAAAGACAACGCTATGAATACTTCCTTTTGCCATTGATTATGTGGGTCAATGGATGGAAGCCATTCCAGCTCGAGCCTTAGATAGCCAAATAGTCTGCAGATTCCTGAAAGATAACATCATATCACGGTTCAAGATTCTAAAGATTCTGATTTCAGATGGAGGCAACCACTTCATCAATAAGGAGGTCAAGAAATTAAAGAAGGAGTATGACATCGATCACCTGGTCGCATCTCCTTATCGTCCACAGTCAAATGGCTTGGCAGAGTTGTCTAAAAGATAAATCAAGACGATATTGCAGAAACTTGTGAGGCCGAATAGAAAGAAATGGTCGCAACTTATGGACTCAGTTCTCTGGGCATACAGAACTGCCTACAAATCTCCCCTAAGCATGTCACCCTATCGTCTTGTCTATGGAAATTCATGCCACCTGCCCGTGGAATTATTCACAAATCATTGTGGGTAGTTAATATCTGCAACCTCGACTCACAAAAAGGTGGCCAGCAGAGAAAATCGGATCTGAATAGACTCCTAGAATTCAAAGATTACACTTATGACAACATCTTGATGTACAAAAAGAAGGTCAAACAATGGCACGACAAACATATCAGAAGAAAGATCTTCTAACCTGAACAGAAAGTGTGGTTGTTTGACGTGAAATTGAAGATAACCTAGGAAAATTGAAGAGCAAATGGATATGGTCGTACAGAGTCAGGATTGTGCGTGACAACGGAAGTATGCTGATATCAGAATTGTTAGCTAAAGCACATCCCTTCATAGTCAATGGTTGGTTGCTGAAGCCATACTTAGAGCATGATACATTCCTGGCCGTTGTCAACTCTGTGCAAGTAACTTTTGATGAAGAGTTCATTGCTACAATAACTTCAGTGGAGCCAGGCAATGCTTATATAAATATCTTTGAATAGATCAGATTTTCTTATTTTATTCTTTTCGTTTTCATTCTTCTAATTCTTTCTTCTGTGTTTCCCTCACCCATTCATCAATGATATACTTAGGATATGCTTCATCCTAAGTATGGGGAGGGTGAGTGCCCTGGGGTTACTCATTATTCTTTCTCTCGCATATTCCTTAATTTTTGACATTCTCTCTATACTTAGAAATACTTTACCCTAATATGGGGGGAGATCGAGTCCATTGATTTCGTACATTCTGGGTCCTCCACCATCCCCATTTGGTATACAGTCTGCTATACTGAGGATTACTTGATCCTAAGTATAGGGGGTGACCGACTTCTTATTCATTATTCAGCCGTTGTAGTATAGGATTTCATATACTTAGCATGAGTTATGTCTTTCTTTTTTCTCTCTGAACTATGAGGACATAGCTTAAGGTAAGTACATGGGGTCGTATATATATCGTATATACTTTAACCATAACGCATTTTGCATATTTTCAATAATATGGCTAATATACTATATGGATAGGAATATACAATTAATCAATTGTAAAGAATACAATGTAGATATGTGTAATAATTTTTCAAAAATTCTTTGTAAATACAGTTAATAAAATATTTTTGCAAAATATTTGAAAAATGGTTGAAAAATCCTTGAAACTCTTTTGAACTATTTGGAAAATATATTTTTTTAATGTTTTCAAACCTTCATAAAAATGTTTTGATTGTTTGAATAAAATGTTTTGAAAATCTATTTGCAAACACTTTGGAAAATGTTTGCAAAAATACTTTAAAAAATCTATACATAATGTTTGAAAAATCTTTGCGAAATGATGCTAAAAAATTTGTAAATGTTTGTAAAAATCATTTCTCAAATTATTTTCAATATAAAGTTTTCAAAATATTTGTGAAAATCTTTTCAAAGTATTTTGAGAACGGTATGCATGATTAATGCAAATAAATAATTCTTTACAAACTCAAGATATAAAACCTATAAATAACCACTAAATTAATTTCTATAAAAAAAACTAGTGAAAATTCTTGAACCTAGTTCTTGTAAATAACAGATGCACTCCCGTGTATATATCTGCACATACTTCTTTTACTGATCCTTTTATTTTTTTTTTCAAAAATCCCTAAAATTTTGTAAACTTCAAAACTTATAAAAATTTGCAAAATGTTTTCAAAAATTGCATAAAATTTTGCAAAACTTTTTCAAGAATCCATAAAAATTTCAAAATTAAAAAATTGCTTCACAATACGATTTTCTTGGATTGTACATAGCATCTGCATTTTCCGAAATAATCAAGACAATTGAACAAGTCTAGCATAAAGTCTGAAAATTGGAGCTTTGTCTAAACCTTAATATACTTAATTTCATAGGAACCCATTGAGGACTAGAATTGGTTTACTTTAGGTTGCCTTGACTTAATTCTTTAGGTTCCATGAGACTATGTTCATGAGTCGATTCAATGTGTCTAACTAGAACCCTTCATATCATCTATAAGACTCTTAAGACAGTGGCTTGATTAGAAACTTGCACTTAACATTAAGCTCAACCTTGATGGATTGTTGAAAAATCTTGGTCTAAGTCTGGACGATGTTAGGTCGCTTCATAAAGGGTGGCTCAGGAACCATTCTTGGGGATTGCCAAATCGGTACTCTGACCCACTTCTTTTGGTAACAATGATATCTAAAGACTGGAGACTAGATTGAGACAATGCTTCAGATGAGGAATGGTCTGCTGACGTAACTTTTTCCAAGACTCCAAAACATGGGCGGACCAAAAGATGTTATATCTACAAGGACACAAACAAGAGCATAAAAGCTATGCATAGTCAAAGAAAATATCCAAGGAAGAAGCTTACATCAAAAATTCCACAAAAATTTGAACTCAAGAAAAAACATGCTTCTTGGTAAAGACTCGGTTACACTAATCGAGCTTCACAAGGGAATGAAGACCACACTAGTCCATTCCCACTTCTTCTAGATACCCCTCCCTTTTAGTTGTAAAGACCGGCAACACCTGACTTTATAAAGAAATATCTATCTCCACGAGGATAAGTTACCAGAAGAGCGAACCCTTTTATAGTCAGCAGTTTGTCTGGGAAGAGCTGAAAAAACTCACATACAAGGTTCTATCATTTCAAGGTTGCGAGAGTATGCGACTGAGATGATGGTTCTGACCAGACTATGAAGAGAACTAGATGATGGGATTATGGAACCTAAGGGTTGTTGTGTCACACTTTCTAACCGTATTATGGTTCCAACACACAAACAATCCAAAGATCTTCTCTGAGCTCCAAACTTTGATTTATTAAGAAAAGTTTAAAAATTTAAAGGGTAAATTACAAAAAAGGCCCCAACTATACCTTGATTCCTAATTAGGGGGCTCAATTTTCAATTGTAACAAATAGGGGCCTAAACCGTCAACTTAAGGGTATAACGTCGACATATAAGGGTCGTTGAAGCTTATAGAGGCTTCTATATATTTGAGACAAAAACATAAGATCAGACCCATATTTGTTACAATTGAAAAATAAGTCCCTAAATTAGGAATCGAGGCATAGTTGAGGTCCTTTTTTTTGTAATTTACCCAAATGTAACCACTATTCCAAGTTATTTTTTTCTTTTCTTTATTTTCTTCTCAACACTTATAGGCATAAGTGTTTGTTACAGACTAGCAAAGGCAAGTGTAGGGGGTGATGAATCATCATTTTGTCACCTTTATTCTTTCATTTTGGCATTAAATCCCTAGCTAAAAGCATGTAAATATCATTAATTTGTAAAAATAAACACTCAATAATTAACAATTAATATTGTATAAAATAGTGCATAAAATATTATATTATTACCGAAATAAAAGAATAAAGAAAATAAAAAGAATGAAGTGCCAAAGACACTGAGTGAACCTAGCCCTCGAGATCCAATCATCATGATGACTTGATCAATAAGGAATAAGTAGGGGGAGATATGGCGACCAATTGTATGGAGAATACACTCAAAAATCCTAATTTCATACGCCAATAATTACAGTTTGGGGTCTATTTTATTTTCTTATTTTTATAACTCAGATCAGTAAACTTTGAACATCAATGTTGTACATAAAAATACAAAGAAAAATACAAAATTGATTTCACTGAAAAATAATGCACAGTGCACCCGGGACACATAAAATAAAAAAGTTGTAAATTGTGGGCATGTATCTTCTCCATATGAAATCAAAATTCACCAAACTCACATTTATTGTTCATAAAATAAAATTATCAATTTAGTGAAGGTGCTTTCATTCAATTTGGAGTTTAAGATGCAAAAATTAGGTTTTGGGCCCTCACTTTGCAATATGTTTGTATATAATATTCAATACATTTGTTCTTTATATTTTTCACTTTCTTATATTTTTATAAATTTGTAAATATTCTTTGAAATACATGTACATAATTAAAATAAAAACCAATCAAAAATAAATATGTATACATTAATATAAAGATGAATTGTACTTGTAAGTACCTATAATATATAGATACATATTTATTTAAGCATATAAATAAACTCAAAAAATATAGTAAACATATTTAATAGTATTTAAATAAGTTACAAATATATAAAATACTAGTATATATTAATAAAATATTAAATACAAAATAAAATTAAATTTCGCAAAATACATATATAAATACATATAGATATACATGTAAAAAGTAACATTTAATAAAATATCTTGTATAAATAAATAAAAAACGTAATTAAATACTACAGAAAATACAAACATATTTCATATTTTAACAAATAATCATAATTTCATTTCAAAATTTTTATTTAATTTACAAAGCATTTAATTCATTCTTTTTTCTGGTAAAGGCGAGGATTTGTCGACCGGCGGATCAACTACCCCTTTTGTACCTCTGCCTCTTGTCAGAACCACTGACCCCCTACTTCTCAAATTTCTCGTGCATGCCTCTCACCTCCATTTTTCTCAAGACCTGCTCCACTCCATAGCCCCTTCGTCCTTGACCCTCACCCATGCGAGAATCTCCACCTACCACCTTCGTTCATCCCGCCATCTCTCCATCCTTTCGGCCGAAGTCGCCCAATAAATAATCCCCAACCGACCTTCGTTTTGGTTTTTTCAGCCATTGCAACCACCGTTGGACCTCTCTATTGAGCTCCTGGTGACAACAGGAACCGCTCCGGACCTCTATTGCAGGGATAAGGTGGGGGAGGGCCAGATCTAGGTGCTCACCGGACAACCTCCGGCGGCATCTTCCAGCTCCTTGACTCCGATCGAGTTGAGCTACTAGGTACGTGTCTTTAGCTTGCATTTCATTCCAGTAGTCTAGGTTTACATTTACTTTCATTAATTAATCGTAGTTTTAGCTTAATTTTAGAAATTAAAATCGTCGGAGCATTAAGCTCAATGTAACCCGACCTCGTTCTGATTCCCTTTCGCTTCCAGTTTCTTCCATATCACCTTATTCGCGAAAGCCCTCTAATTCCTCCTCAATTCATGCACGGGATCGAACTGACAGAGCTCCTATCGCCTCGTCCACCCTGTGCTTCTATAGCGTCAATAGAGGGTCGAGGAGTTAGCCCTTGACCCCCTTATCCTTTAGCGCAGGTCCATGATCTTGAAGCCACCTGGAGCACCACTCAATAGTTGGAACAAGAGCTCTCGGTCATCTGAGCTCTCTGGCTCTTCCTCGAGCCCTGGACGCACTTGATGGACCTGATCGACGCGCAATCCCCCACAAGAAGGAGAGGAGCTCTTCAAAGAAGGAGGGGGAGGCCAGTAGTGAGCATAATCAACGATTCAAACTCGTTGCATGCGCGTTCCTCAGCTTTTCTTCAAGCCCTCCTCCCCACCTTCTGCTCACCGGACAACCTCCGGTGGCATCTTCTAGCTCCTCGACTCTGATCGAGTTGAGCTACTAGGTACGTGTCTTTAGCTTGCATTTCATTCCAGTGGTCTAGGTTTACATTTAGTTTCATTAATTAATCGTAGTTTTAGCTTAATTTTAGAAATTAAAATCGTCGGAGCATTAAGCTCAATGTAACCTGACCTCGTTCTAACTCCCTTCCGCTTCCAGTTTCTTCCCTATCACCTTATTTGTGAAAGCCCTCTATTTCCTCCCTGATTCATGCACGGGATCGAATTGCCAGAGCTCCTATCGCCTCATCCACCCGGTGCTTCTACAGCGTCAATAGAGGGTTGAGGAGTTAGCCCTTGACCCCCTTATCCTTTAGCATAGGTCCATGATCTTGAAGCCACCTGGAGCACCACTCAATAGTTGGAACAAGAGCTCTAGGTCATCTGAGCTCTCTGGCTCTTCCTCGAGCCCTGGACGCACTTGAAGGATCTGATCGACGTGCAAACCCCCACAAGAAGGAGAGGAGCTCTTCAAAGAAGGAGGGGGAGGCCGGTAGTGAGCATAATCAACGATTCAAACTCGTTGGATGCGCGTTCCTCATCTTTTCTTCTAGCCCTCCTCCCCACCTTCTGATCAGAGGCGCGACTCAAATCTAATCTAGCGAATACGGATGTGGATACGGATATTAACGGATATTAGAACTATCTTATCATATCTTTAAAAAACGGATACTGATGTAAAACGGATACTAATCGTGTATGAGTAAGGTTAGAAATACTCTATAAAATCGACTTAAATATATACGAGTTGGATGGAAAATACATGATATAAATTTACTAAATGTATTTGTATCATAAAAATTATACAAATATGGTAAAAGAAAGTATAGAATTATGTTATATAGGGTTAAAAATAAATATATGGTTGCATTTATATATGAAAACGGATATATGGATACGGATACAGAGGTTTGCGGATATCAAAATAATATCCATATCCGTATCCGTTTTAAAACGGATACAGATATGGATGTCAAAATCTATGTAAAACTGATACGGCGACAGATTGGATACGGATATATCCGTAACCATTTGCATCGTTGAGATTAAACGAAGTGACACCCTTTCAAAGTTGCAACATCAACCACGTGGATGCCTCTCCGTCATCTGACAGTTTGCCTTTTAGGGGATAAATTACTTAGTAATCCTTGCTCCTTTTGTAATTAAATTTTAGTCCTGTAAATATTTATTTATGTCCAAAAAAATGTGTAAAAATAGCATACGAGCCCTCGCACTTATTGAATATTACATATAGTTCATGTGCCACGTCGAATCATGTGACACCCCACATGATTTGGAAATTTTGCAACCAGACCATTCCAAGTGTGGTTATTTAGACTTAGACCTAAAATTTGTAATAAATACTCAAATATTTTGCATGTAACCCCTTGACTTTATATTTTATTGCATAAATACCCGTGTCAGGCCTATATATATTATTTTGTGCAATTTATTTTGAATTAAATAGATCCCTTGTTGGTAAAATCATGGAAAATTCAAAGTAAATGCTTGTTATGTTGCTTGTTCACGCTGCAATTTTTATTTAGCATTTTACATGTATTTTCCATTTATTAAAAATCACTTTCGTGTTATTTATTCCTTGTTTAGAGATAAAAATATAAAAAATAGAAAAACACTTTCAAAAATTCCAAAAACACATACATTATATATTGTTATATAATATAGTTTCAGACCAAAATCAAAAAAATCAAAAGAAAACCTTACAAATTATAAAATCCTACTAACCCTAAAAAATTTAGAAAATATTTTCAAAAATACAAAAAGTAGTTTCTATTTATATATACACTTATTACTACTTATTAAAAATAATTTTAAGGAATTTTGGACTAATTATCTATTTTTAAAACCTTAAAACATTCAGCATGTTTATTAACTCCCTGATTTGGAGTATTTTGGACTTTAAAAATACCTAAAAATTAAAAAAAATAGATAAATTAAAAAATAGAGAAAATATTAAAAAGATAAAAAATAAATTATTTTATAATTGTTAACATTATTAGCTATATTTATAAATATAACACCTTATATAACCTATATAAACTTATACATGATTATATACTTATAAATATAATTCTTATTATTACAAATACCTATAAATATTTTCAATACCTTTAAAAAATAAAAAGGAGTATTCCTAATTGTATTTACTGAATTTTATATATTGTTTATGCATAGTATAAAAATTACATATTATATATATATATATTAGTCTATATTCACACACATGCATATATATATTACATATGAAAAGCAAAAGAAATAAAAAAATTTAAAAAAATAAAAAGAAAATAAAATTCAAAATTAGAATTAAAAATATTTAAAAAAATAAAAATCCATAAAGATTACATATAATTAAAATATACAAAAAAAATAAAAACCAAAAACACACAAAAATAGTTCTTATTTATTCTTTATAGACAATAATTGTTTGTCTATCCCCGTTGCTCTCTATGGTTCGACACCCAGGATACTTGTAAACTGTACATTTTTATATGGGTTATAATAAATTTTAGCCTGCTTTATTTGACACTACTTCATTATTATCTGTGGGTTGATTGTGTTTTAATCGACTTTCATGAGCGACCACCTCAACGACTATGTCCTCGCCTTGTGAGTGCGAGTAACCGCCTCTGAAAGTTGGTGATTAGAAGGAATGGTGGCTAGGCGTTGGTGGGTTGGAAGGATATGACATGACAGAAGTGAGGGGGCCTTGGTGTCAAGAGCCTTGAGGAGATGAATGAGGCCTTACTCTATAAGTGGGTGGTTTGCATTTGGGGTGATTGCGACAGCTTGATTTCCATAATTGTCTGCAAGATATATGGGGTGACTACCTCCTTTCCCAACCCAGAGCTCCTGGACCCTCTTTGTGGTCGATTATGAGGGATGGCTCAGGCTTCCGTTTCTGGTCCGATGACTGGTTTGAGGATGCCATGATCGATGATAGGTTTTTGCAACTTATGGTGCTTGCGTCGAACAGAAATGCTTTTGTTCTTGAGGTTTGGGATGGTTTTGGTTTCTTCCCCTCATTACGAACTAACCTTTCGAATCAGAGGGTGCTGGAGTTGGTGGAGATGCTAGGGCCCTTGAGAATGTGGCTAGGCCCACAACGAGGAAAGACTGTTGGTGTTGGCATGACAGGAGGTTCTCGGTTGGAAAAGCACACAAGGTCTTGAGAGGGTCTCAGGTGTATTATCTAGGAGGGGTTGTGGCAAACTGTAGGAGGATTTGGACTTGGAAGGTGCCTCTAAGGGTAAAGGTTTTTCTGTGATTGTATCGACGAGGTAGAATGCAATCTAGTGATCGGGTGGCGAGATTCCTCACGAGTGTTAATCCAACTTGCACGCAGTGCCTCATGATGGTGGAGGATGTTGACCATCTCTTTTTCAATTGCAGGAGCTTCGAGGAGGCGTGGTCAAGTTGGAGTAATTAGGAGGTCAAATGTGGGAGCATGGAGGGTTTCTGGAAGTCCATTGGCAAGGACTGGAGGGGCTCGAACAAGGGTAGGGTCATCTGCATGGCGATGCTCTAGGCGATTAGGATAGTGAGGAATGAGATATTGTTTCGTGGAGGTAGAATGTATGGTGAAATGTAAGGGCCCATGCTATGAGGCTCATTGATTGTTGAGTGATTGTTGAGCCTCGAGCCTTTATGGTGCTGACATGTAACATTCCCTTTCATTAATAAATGAAGTTTTTGAGCACCCACCTTTACGATGACGCCCTTCTTTTCTTTCCAAAAAAATAATTATCAAAGGCATCCTTTAAAAAATATTATAACAATGTAGTGATATAGTAATAAGTTGTTTTTACATAAACATGTGCCTTGTAATATACAACAAATAATCTGGAGCCATGCAAACCTGCAGGAGTTACAACCAAAATATTTATGCTGTATGATGTCCTATTGGGTTGAGGAACTGAACAAAAAACGTTCCCTTTTTAAGTAATTTTCTGTGATTGACCTTTTTGAGGAAGTTAGCTTGTCCTAAAGTATATGATAAAAAAGTTATCATCAGATGTGCGACTTCGGAACACCGCCACGGGGGCTGACAAGAACAGCCGATTCACATAATGGAATGAGATCAATGGCACATCAACAGAATTTAATGGCATAATGGAAGAGATGCTGCCCAGATCATCTACTCTGTCAAATGTCCAGAGAAATGTCAAAACATATCTACTTGCATGATAAAGCACCAAAAAAATGCAAGGCAAAATATATCATTTTATCAAGTAATTAGACACAAGATATACGCTGGAAAACTTTCAAGATAAAAGGCATAACTTAGCTGAGATGCTATCCAAGACAATTACTACAAAATATGGAAAGAAAATAGTATCACACAACCAATTTATAAGATTTAAGAATGAAATATTAAAGAAATAGCAATGGTGGTGGCCACAAGATCAAACTCATTTAAGTTAAATACACTGTTGTTCTTTCTGGCAAATGATATCAGAGGCACTTTATGGACCTGTGAAGAAATCCCCTATACCTCCTCATGAGAAAACACACTGTTCTACTTTCTGATACATTTTCTTGAGGAGTTACTTTCTAATACTTGTTACTGCATGTCTCTGTCTCTGAAAAAGGCGAAACCTTCTCCCACTATAAGTAAGGTCAGCTACATTGATTATTGCTCAAATCCATGTTGAAAGGTTCGACTATTTCTTACGCTAGTTGTTGACTACCTAACGCAACTCTCACAGAGGGGATTTGAACCATGATCTTTTGGGTGGTAGACACACTGCACTACCACCAGACCATATGTCTCTATGCAAAAAAATCCAGGTGAGGTATCACAAGTATCAGAACACATGCTATAACAAGCAAGCCACCAATGGAAGTCTGTTAAAATATTACTTTTTGAGAGAAGCCTGTCGAAATATTAGTGGAGCTGGCAGCATACTTTACCAGGATCCCCCCAAAATAGCTTGAAATAGAGATCCTCGCTCGCTCTTGACAAGTCATTTGGGTTGAATAGGTGAACCAAGTAGAGGACCTGCTGTTTGTCCAAAGAAGGCACCTTTGCATGCGGATCAAATCATCCGCTGATTCTTTGGACTATGTAGAGGAGCACCCATTTATTCAGAGACTTCGCTAACTGCATTCTCATTTTTCATAGACGCTTTCCTCCCATTGTAAATTACAAAGATTTATCGATGCTGGGGACAGAACTGGCCCTGATGATATGGAAGCCCAACAAAAAAGGTGTGTTTTCGGTCCCCCTAAGATCCATCCTAGTTTCATAGAACGACTAGGGTTTATTTAATACCTGACCTTCAAGGGAAAACTTGAGTCCATTGTCCTTTCTTTGTTCGAAGGATTAATGGTGGCAATCGTGACATTCGTAATCTTCTTTTCTGGACCAACTTAATTCAAATTTGTTATGCGAGGAATAGCACACTCATATCAAAAATTAGAAAGTAAAATCCAATATCCCAGGTACACATTACCCCCATCGGGCAAAGGATGCAAAGCAGAAAAAGAACATAATAAAAAAATTTAAGAAGGGAACTTGATAAAAACTAACACTGAATAAAAAAAGCTAAATACCAAAGAAATTAACGGCATCGTTTTCCCCCTTTAGCGATGAAGATCCGGGACGTTTCTTGGAGTTCTTAGAATTTCCAGTGCTCCAAAGACATCTTTATTTGTGAGGAAGACATGACATCCCTTGATCTTCTTAGCATTTCCAGTGGTTTCAAACTTTCAAGACATGTATATTTCATTAATCCTTCCTTTTCTTTCAATTAAACTACATATTCCGACCCTTTATGAAGTGACGGACAATCAAATAGCCACTTGCGCCTACATAATCAACGATTTAATTCAAGCTGATTTCCATGATTATTTGTAGCATATGTGGGGGGGATTTTAACAACTTATTATGATAGACCACTACATATATAAGAGGTGGTTCCCAAAATTGCACATGAGCAACGTGGGATTTAAAGACATAGAGAGGGCCCATAAAGAAATAAAGAAGAAAAAAGAGTCGGCCAATCACTACGCTATCTCAAGCACTCTCCTTCAAGTTGGAGCAAAAATACCATTCATGCTCAACTTGACAATACATCCATTAAATAAAGTTTGTGGTAGAGATTTGGTGAAGACATCTACGAGCTGATTTGTTGATGGCATTTGTGGAGTTTGAACTTTGAAGTACTCTCTAGATCAACTCACGAGTATATTTACAAGCAATCTCCACATGTTTTTGGTCCTGCTCATAAAAGACGAGGTTGTTTACACAAGAAATGGCAGCATGATTTTCACATTGCATCTCCATGCATCTTCTTCTAAATGCACACAACAATGATGATTTCAACGACAACAAAGTCTTCTCCCACATGAAGTAGAGTTCTTCTCAATGCCTACATAGAATAAATCTGACCCACACCATCTCAGCTACAATTTGAGCCATTTACCTATAGTAAGGTTTTATACTCGAACGAAAAACTACCCTTTTTGTCTATAGTAGATTTTTGTCATACCTCTCAACATAATCATCAAAATATCCTACCGTATGTAACAAAATCCCTTTTTGAGTAGGAGTCTCTTCCCATGTGTTGTCTAGCATGAACCTCCTATAAAGCGTGGTAGGCAATATCATATTATCATGATATATCGGTGATATATCGCCGATATATCAGTATCGCTGAGAAGCCCATACCGATATCAACCTATATATATTTTTTACCATATATTGGTGATATGTTCCCATCAAAAAAATATTGGTGATATGTAGCCGATATATCGGCGATATATCGCATGAAGGTGATATACTGTCGAGATGAGGAATCTGACAGCTATGATTTCCACCGATATCTACCCCAGATTGTCCCATATCACCTCAGATCGATCATTTCGCCAGTATCTTCCTCCAAGCTCATCTCCAAAGCTCTCCCTTCCTTCCTTGAGGTAACCTTTAGATCTGCTCTAATTTTTTATTGAAAATTTAAAATTTGTTAGGAGTTTTGTTCTTAGTTGTTAGGTAATGCATAATCCTTTTCTGGTAAGATTTGAAGTATTTAGTGAGATATTTGGGGAATTAATTTGGGATTTTTGAGTTATGTTGTGAAATTAAGTTATGAAAGAATAAAGTCGGATCTCATGTTCGAGACATAGAAAACAACATTCTATGGTGATTTATGTTAACTAAACATTAATAATTAATTGATGTTGTGAATTAAAATTTTGATCTATAACTTATTGAGATATTTAGGGAAATAATTTGGGGGTTTGAGTTATATGTTGTGAAATTAAATTAAGTTATGAAAGAAGAAAGTTGGATCTCATGTTCTAGACATTGAAAACAACATTCTATGGTGATTTATATTAACTAAAAATTAGTGATGAATTAAATTCAAAAATTAAAACTAAAAATAATTAGCAAATAATTGATTGTTCTCCTCATGTCTCACGAGGTGTAATTTCATGCTATCAGTAATCAACATCATGGGTCCACACTTCGGTTCGAAATCTGATGGTTCCGGTGATCATGGACAGTGGAGAGATTGGTTGGACTCCAAATGACAACAAATTGAAACCACAGTGCAACTTCTGAGAGAAGAAATTGGGAGGAGGGGGGATTACGAGACTGAAGCACCATCTTGTTGGAAACAACAAGAATGTTGCCAAGTGCCTACGTTGTCTCAGAGATGTGAGGGAGTTGGTGAAGACCAACTCGGAGGGGAAGGACAAAGATGTGGAGAGGTCCAGAAGGAATGAACAGTTTAAAGAATTCATGTTCGAGAAAGAGTCCAATGTCCTCTTCGATTCAGATGATGATGACTTTGTCTACCCCACTGACATTCAAACCGCAACGGAGAGGAGGGGGCATACAGGAGGGCGACAAAAGAATCTGAGGAGCGAGTTCGAGAGGAGAGAACTCGGTGGTGCACGTGGCAACTTCTATGGTGTCGGTGGCAGTGGGAGTGGTTCTTGAGGTGCACCGGTACCACCACCCACCAAAAAACACAAGACGAAGGGATTGCAACCCTTTTTGACGAGAAGGGGTCCATGCAGTATAGGCCAAGCAAGGATCTAAGTAGAAGATGGTGAAGGGGATGTTCACCAATGCACGAGAGAGAGTGGGCAAGACCATCAACAAGCTCTTCTTTGGGAGGAGCATTCCAGCCAACGTTGCTAGCGGGGCCTTTTAGCAGTATGCCATTAATGAGATCATCGTAGCGAGAGCGACAGTAAAGGCTCTCACATCCAAGGAGATAATAAACAAGTATCTCGAGATAGAGGAGGAGATGAATGAGTACATCTCTGAGCTGAGGAGGAGATGGCCAGAGTACGGAGAAACGATGATGTGCGATGGATGGACGAGCTACACGGGGAAGCAGATCATCAACTTCCTCATTTATTACGATAGAAATGTCATTTTTTGAAATCTATTGATGCATCTGAACATGTGAAGGACCACAAGTGCCTGCTGAAGTTGATGAAGGACGTCATCAAGGATGTTGGGAAAGAGAACATTGTTCAGATTGTCACGGATAATGGTAGCAACTTCAAGAAAGCGGGTGAAACAATAATGAAGACGAGCAGCTACGGTATTTTTATGGACTGCTGCACATTGTATAGATTTAATTCTAAAGGACTTCAGCTAGAAGAAGCTCGTCTCAAAGGTGGTGGAGCAAGTACGGATGATCACCATTTTCATTTACAAACATTCCAAAGTGCAAGCTTTGATGAGGCAGGCGTGCAATGGTGAGCTGGTGAGGCCTGACAACACACGTTTTGCAACCAATTTTATAGTGTAGCAAAGCCTCAAACAACACAAGACGTGGTTGAAGACCATGTGTTGCTAAGGCGAATGGTTCGGGACACCTAAAGCTCGGACCAAAGGAGGATGGAAAATAGAGACAATCATCAATGATCTCCAGTTCCGGGATGACGTGACTCGGGTCACAAAGATAATGGTTGTTTCTTCATTGTTGATCGTAGAAGGCGACAAAAAGCCCGCCATGAGAGTGATCTACGAGGCAATGTGATGCATGAGAAAGAAAGCCAGAGAAGCAGTTGGGAGAGGATTCAAAGCATGGTTGGATATCATAGACGAACGTTGGTCCAAGATGCTCTCACATCCTCTTCACAAGGTTGGTATGTATTATATAATAAATCTATTTTTTCCACTAATGATAGTACTTTTTAGATGGATTAAAATATGAGAATTGTCCATGTTTGTGTCTAGCTTATTACTTCAATCTCAAGTACTGATACAAGAGCGATCTTGGTACAAATGTCGACCTCCTATAAGCTGTACAAGTCGTGGTGGAGAAGCTCGTTAAGGATGAGAAGTAGGGGTGGGCACTATATGGGTCCACCCATATAACCCAACCAAATCATTGAAAATGGGTCGAATGATTTGGGTCATTTGGATTTTGGGTCGGGTTGGACCCAAACCATATTCCTTCAATGGGTATTGGGTCGGTTGGTGGGTCTAGTGTTTTCCACCCAACCCACCCAAATAACCCAAACTATTTCTTTGGATGACAAAAGGTTTAATCCCACCCAACCCAACCGATATGTACTTATGTGTTGTACTCAATATATTTTTCTCTATCGTCATTAATATTATCATTAGATAGTATAAACAACCGAGAGCCTGCCTTATTACTACGCAACTATGCTCCAATCTCTATCCACTTCAGGTGAAACAAATTATTTTTGAAAATCCCATAATCTTAATCAAACAAATCTATATCAACTTGAACATATCCCAACATTCTTCATCCATGTTGAGCATATTCCTCAAACTTTTTCCTTCTCTATTGAGCTTTAATACATGCTTACTTTGACATCTTTTTCATACATCAATGGCCCCATCATTACTTGACCTTCAATTAACAAGATTTTTCATATGGATAATTTGGTTTTCACCCAACCCAATCGACCCAAACTGATCACCTAAACATCACAACCCAATCTAATTTAGTTGGGTGATGGATATCATTTTTGCAACCCAAATCGAATTCAACCCAAACCGAATAAGCCAAACCCACCCAAACTAGTCAAATACCCACCCCTAATGAGAAGGCACAGACCTCGTGCATGAATGAGGTAATTAATATTATGTAATCTAGAGTACGAGTAACAAAATATTCACTGAGAGCATTTGTAACAATTTATGACTTCAAATAATGTGCAGGTCAAGTACTTCAGGTACCACAGTTAATGGACGGGGCGGTACTCTTCCTGGTAAGGACTAAAACGAAAGTCCATTGACTATGTTGTGAAGCATTGCTAATTTATTCTTATCGATTTATCTCCTTTTGGATTTTCCGCAACTAAATGGTGGTTACAGTGTGTGATGGAAGCTCCCAACCTAGGAAAGTGGCAATAAAAGAATTGTCTCAAACCGCATCTATCGGTGACTGTGAGAGGAACTGGAGCACATTCAACTTGATCCATTCGAAGAGACAAATTATGTTAGGAGAACATAGGCTCCATGATCTTGTCTTTGTGCACTACAACTTAAGGCTGAAAATGAAACACGCAAGGGAGGGGCATGACAAAAAGGACTACACAGATCCCATCGATTTGCATACGTTTTCAAGATGCACGATGACGATGCAGATGAAGATATTCTGCAAAGATGGTTGGATTCCAATGGTGCAATAGTGCTTGATCAACCGAGAGGCATGCCGAATCAGAATATAAGCCAACTAATTGGAGTAAATGTTGGTGACTACATGGCCAGATCCAGGCGAATCACGGACCCTATTGGAGGGTTGGAGCTTGATGTAATTGTTGACGACATTCTCTCCACTGGTTTGAAATCCAAATCCAAATCAAAGGATGATAGTAGAAGTGATGATGATGCTGATGATGTTGGCGGTCATGGTGGATCTCGTATTGGGGAGACATGTTCAAAGGGGCCAAGGTCAGCAAGGGTGGTCATGAACCACATGATGATACAAGATTCGAGGCAGGGCAAGAATACATGGAGCGGCATAGAAACACATATGGGCAGTTTGTCCCAAGTCCGAGACCGGGACATATTGAATATTACGATGCATATGGACGTGACCATCATCCTACAGACAACTACATGGACGATTTGATATCATTTGTAGGTTCATTGAGTTGCATGGATATTGACAGCTCATACCGTGGAGGAACACCAAGTCCCCTGGGCGGATATGGATCATCACAAGAGATGAGAGATCATTTGGCGTCTTCCCTGAATATTTTCATGCTCCTCCTGGACCTCCTCCTCATGCGCATACACCTCCATCATATGAATATAATTACAGTGGATATGGAGGATATAGCAGCTACAACAGTGAAAACTACCATGCTAGCCAACTCGAGCAGAACCAGGGCAACTTCTTTGGTGGTGACAATTTTATTTCTTCCCAGAGTACACACTTGTGCCTCCTCCTCCTTTACAAATATCTTTTTTTTGAAGCCAAACAAGGGGGAAACACTCATGGGTGTCCACCCCAAAGATGTATTAATAAAAAAAGAGAGCTAAAAAAACGCAGTTACAAAGAGACGTTCTAGCCGACCCACAAGTCTAGCAATCCCGACACCTGCGTACAAACATTCTCCCTATAAAACCTCTGCCCAGAGAACAAAAGAGCATTCCTTGCCAGCCAAATGGCCCACACCACAGCAACAGGGCGAAGCAGCTCCCTCCTCGAATGATGCATGGCCGCTATCAAGCTTTCACAGAAAAATACAAGGCTCTCCGTGCTGACCCAGCCCAGCTCAGGGCCATCCCAAATAGGCGTCGACCCCTGACAAGAAAAGAAGAGATGTTCCACCGTCTCAATCCTCACCCCACACAGAAGGCATCTGTCAGAGACCACCCCAAGCAGCCTTGCACACCGGTCTCGCGTCATCAGTCTCTTCCTCATGAACAACCACAAGAAAAAGCCAATCCTCTCGGGAAGTCCCAGTCCTCAGAAGAAACCGTAGTCTCTCGCCAGCACAGCTGAAAGAGAGGGTGGGGGCCTGTAAATCGCCATATATGCCCTTCTAACGGAGAAAGTACTCCCGCGCTAGATCCAATGGCCACGCTCCTTGGAAGG
Source organism: Ottelia alismoides (assembly GCA_037367405.1). NCBI lineage: Eukaryota > Viridiplantae > Streptophyta > Magnoliopsida > Alismatales > Hydrocharitaceae > Ottelia > Ottelia alismoides. The sequence continues at coordinate 95,269 of JAZKJV010001385.1, forward strand.
GCCACTCACCACCCTAAGCGAGTCAAGCAACAGCATAAACTCCTCCATGCGCTGATCCAAAAAATTAATACGGAACAGTGGCATCCAGTTCCCCTCTGTCCAGCAGGAGGCAACACTCACGCCCGGGTGCGCTGCCAAAGCAAACAAACACGGGAAGCGTTTGTACAAAGCCCCCCCATCCGTCCAGTCATCCTTCTAGAAAGCGAAGCTCGCCCCGTTTCCCAACACCGGCCTGAATAAATCTCGAAAGTTGGGGATGACTGCCGAAATGCCCTTCCAAAAAGGCAAGGGCTTTAACCCCTGGCTACCGACCACCGGCGCAGCACCCGAAATCGCATAAATCCGACGAATAAGAGTGGTTCAAAGATCCTCACCGCTTCCCCAGATCCTTCCCACCCACTTCAGCAAGAGGGCCTCATTCAACGCGTCCAGTCGTCTGATCCCAAGTCCACCCTCGCTCTTATGGAGCGTGATAGCCTCCCAATTGACAAGGTGAATGCCAGCGGATCCCTGGCCGCTCTTGCCCCAAAGAAAACGCCGCATCATCCGTTCTAACCTCCATCTAATACCAGTCGGCATGAGCCTCGTGGAGGAGTACATTGGTATAGCCGCGAGCACTGCCTTCAGGAGCACCAGGTGCCCTCCCTTAGAGAGGATCGCGGCCTTCCACCCCGCGAGCCTCCTCTCCAGCTTTTCGACAAGCGGCGGCCAATCTGTCAACCTAGATCTGCCAGTGACCAGTGGTATTCCCAGGTAGTGAATGGGAAGACCGGCGCATGCCGTTCCCAGCACTTGCCCACAAAGACACGACTCCTCGTCAGCTAAAGAGAACGGAACAACCTTGAGCTTACCGGCATTTTGTAGCAATCCCGACATCTCACTAAAAAAACTCCAGTGCAGCTGCCATGCCACTAGCCTCTCCAAGGCCCCCCTCAATGAAGAAGATAGTGTCATCAACGTACTGAACTAGAGGGATCCTCAACCCATCCCTCGAGTAGCCATTAGTGATCCCACTGTGTTGTACACGGTCAACCACACAAGCAAGAATGTCCGCGATGATGATAAAGAGCAAAAGTGCAAGAGGGCATCCCTGCTTCACCCCTCTTTGCGGTTGAAACAATCCTCCCTCCGAACGACGCCCATTCACAAGGACGGTCATAGATGCGGTGGTCACACATCTCTTCATCCACGATATCCAGATCTCCGTAAAGCCCCTCCTATAGTCCTATGCATTGCCGCCCAGAGGAAATGCCAGTCCACTGTGTCATAGGCCTTTGCAAAACCTACCTTCCAAAGCAACGCCTTCCTCCTGCTCCGCTTCCAATCAGCAACAATCTCAGACGCCATAACCAAGCACTCCGTGATTTGCCTCCCTGGTACGAAGGCCGACTGAAAAGGGGAAATAATGTGCTCTAGAACCCTACTCAATCTAGTTGCGAAGACTTTAGCTACAATCAAGTACAACGCGTTAGAGATTGCAATAGGCCGAAACTCTTCAATCCTCTTCGCACCCTCCATCTTAGGAAGGAGTGCCACCAGAGCCTTATTTACTCTCTCAAAACCTGCATTGCAGCGGCAGCACTCTATCACCACATCGAGCACCTCCCTGCCCACTAAATCCCAGAAGTCTCTGTAAAAAGAAATGGGGAAACCATCCGACCCTGGCGCGCCATCCCCGTTGAGATTCCACACTACCACCTTCAACTCCTCCATGGTCACTGCTTGAGTCAAGCTCGACGCATGAGCGTCGGACAACTGTGTTACGCCCAAACCTGTCCACCTCCAACGGCTCACTCTGTTTCAAGCGATTGCCCCCCACCCGCTGTTGAACACGAAGTCCCCGAGTCCTGGAGGTATGGTCACCATTTTCTTCTCTTTTTTCTTTCTTTATTATAAGGTCGCAATTGAACGGATCGAGCAAGTTCAAAGAGTACGGGGAGGACTCAGACAACAAGCAGTCAGTGCTGCAGCTACACAGGCGTCAGCTCATGTCGCCCGTCTGAGTGGTGGAGGATTTCCACGTCCTCAGGGCAACACGACAGCAACAGCAACCAGCTCAAAGCATTGTGGGTTCTAGTACGACCCGACCTGAAAATGGTCTGCAATCGCTCTCCCCATCTCCCTGTTGCCATCCACTCTTACTCCACCAATGACCACTGATCTGATGGTGTTTCCCCGGCGCCTCCCACTAGCAACTCTATGAAAGAAGGTCGTGTTCGCATCACCCTCCCCGAGCCACCTGTGCCTGGACCGCTGCTTCCACTCGGTGACACTCTTCTTGTCCTCGTCCAGTATCTTCCTTTGAGCCTCTGCTCTCTGCCTCAATTCTACCTCAGACAGTGGTCTGTCCTTAAGTGGTTTTATGAGATTTTATATTTTTAATTAAAAATAAATAGTAATTCATTTTAGTGTTTTTTTAATAAATAAAAAATTTTACAAAAAGTATTAAATTTTAGGTTAGCATACATATTTTAACCTTTTTATAAATAAATCAATCATGTGCATATGGCCTGAGTATAAATATATTAATCTCCTTAATGCATTTGATATCTAGGTGGAGGGGTCACTGAATAAAGAAATAGGTATTTGATATCTAGTTGGAGGGGTCACTGAATAAAGAACAATCGCTATTCAAGTGTATGGTTATGTATTTTTTAATTGTTTTATGGAAAGAGAAAAATGAATTGCTTATGCAAGAGACCCTAAGTTTCTCTTATATGGAGAGGAGAAATCTTGTCGGGTAAATTACATAATAGAGACAGAATGAAAAGAAAATAAATAAAATAAGAAAAGATAAAATAGCTCTCAACACTCCCCTGCAAGATGGAGTATAGATGTCAATCATGCTCAGCTTGGAATAACACCTCTGAAATGACCCTATGGTGAGAGCCTTAGTGAAAACATCGGTTATCTGTTCCCTGAGTTGATGTGGGAAGTAGAGATAAAGCTCTTTTGAATCATGTCACATGTATAATGATAATCAACTTCTATGTGTTTTGTCCTCTCATGGAAGGCGTGGTTGTTGGCAATGAAAAGAGCAACCTGGTTGTCGCATTGTTCATGCATGGGAAGTGGCAATTCAACAGCTAGCTTAGTCACGATGAATTTGACCTACATCATCTTTGTGCTCCCTGCATCATAGCCATGTACTCTTTCGCTTCACTAGATCTAGCAACCATGGTTTGCTTCTTGATCTTCAATGACACCAAAGATCTCCATATGAACACTGAACTCGACCCCCAGGAAATATCATAAATTGCCAAGGTCCTTGGTGATAAACTAATGTCCAAGGAACTCTTTAGGAACATTAATACTCGTTATGTCATCTTCTGTAGCAATGATATCATCCACATAGATCAGTATAACAACTATACCTCTCTGAGTCCTCTGAAGAAACAGTGAATGATTGATCTGCAATCGATCTCGTGAACCCACGCTGCTCTATCAAGTCCGAGAGTTTCTGGAACCATGTTTTCGGACTTTGCTTAAGGCCAAAGATTGCCTTATGAAGTTTGCAAACCACACGACGCTCCTCATCAGCAGCTAACTTAGATGATTACCAGGTGTAGACATCTTACCACAAATCATTATATAGAAAAACGGTCTTCACATCGAACTGGGATAGGAACCAGTCTCATACCATGGCAACAGAGAGAAGGACCTGAAGGGTAGAATGACAAGCCATAGGGGAGAATATATCCTGATACTCCACCCCATAAGTCTAGGTGAATCAACGAGCCATAAGCCTAGTCTTGTAGCGATCAATACAACCATTTGTCCGGTATTTCACTGTAAACACCCATTTGCATCCAACCATGGAAGCTTCCATAGGAGCATTGACCGAGCTTCATGCGTGACACGATTGTAGCATGACTATCTCCTCAATAGCAAGACATCATTTATTGTCTCGCATAGCCTCTTGATATGTCTGTGGAATCTTTACAGCTGAAAGATACATGACAAATCTCCTGAAATCCGTTGAAAGCGCCTCAAGGAAACATGAGCAGCACAAGGATACGTGGCACGCATATGCCTCCGCTTTCGAAAAGCAATGGTCACATCAAGGTCCTTTGCATAATCAACAGCCTGTAAAGTAGCTCTTGAGAAGGCACTTACTCATCCTCTAAAGTAGTATGCTGCATAGACAAATCATTAGTGCTATCAGTAGAAACAATGTAGTCAGATACCTGTGGTGTGCACAATGAAGGGAAGGCCCATGAGAAGAGTATATAGAGAGTGGTTTGCACACATAAAAGTAGTAAAAACCAACTAAAGTACTCGATGGTAGAGGTAGTGGAGATGGTGATGAAGGTGGTGGGGGCAGTTAAATAACCACAACTGGAGGGGGTGGTAGCATAGGAGTCATGTAACCTCTTGATATTCAGATAGAGTAAACCTGCCACATGTAGGCAAGGCCTTAAATGTCGATTTCGATCACCATTTCAGTAACGACCAAAACAGAATTTCGATGGAATTTTGGTGGAATTTCGACCGAAATTGCGGTCATTTTTTGTACTAGGACCCCCATATTTCGGTCATTTCGGTCGAATTTCGATTTTGACTGGATATCAATATTCGACAGAAATTCGACCGAATTTCGCTGAAATTCGAGGCCATGCCTGTAGGAGAGAAATACATAATCAACTCGAAGAATGTGACATCAGCACTGATGTAGTACTTACGACCAACATGATCAAAGTATCGGTACCCCTTCTGGGTCCCGGAGTAGCCCACAAAAACGAACTTGAATGAGAGGTGGTAAGGGGGCTTCGAAGGGAGCTCGTACGTAGCACGAGGTTTGCCGCGTGTGAGTGGAGAGGGCGTCTCGTCGTGGTGACGCTGGGGTGGGTAGGGAAGCTCGAAGTTCTCTAGGGAGTCCGCAGGAGGGCGCTTCTACGGAGAGGGGGACTCTCGGGGGGGAGGGGGGGGAGTCGGGGGGTTCGGGTGGTTGGACGCCGATCTCGCATCGGAAGCCCAATCGCCGATGCTTCCGCTGCGGGGGGCGGGGGCACATTGCCGCGGCCTGTGCCCTCCCCCCTCTTTGCTTCAGTTGTGGTCGGACGGGTCACCGGCGTGCTCTTTGTCCGGGCGCGTCGGGGTCGCTTCCTGGGACGGCTGGCGGGGTGCGGGAGGAGTTTGGAGGGGGTGATGGCCCGGGTGCGCTTGCGGGGTGGGGGTTGCGGCCTGGGGGTCTGGCGCGGTTGTCCCGGCCCTGGCGGTCGAGGCGGGTGGCGACTCGGGGACGGGTGATCTGCTGATTGGTGCTCTTCTCGGGAGTGGCGAAACGTCGCTCGCTGCTGTGGAGGGGGAACTCTCGCGTTGCCTCGGTGGGGGCTTCTGCGGCGACATCATCCTGCTCGACGATGGACTTTTCTGTGTTCGTGGCCTCTCTGTGGCTTAGAGGAGGCAGCTCCTGGCTTTGACGGTGGAAGGAATTGTTCTATGGAGACTTCCCAGATTCGCGGATGGGGTTTTTGGTCAGCCGGTGGTTCGGATGGCGCATGTGCGGGGGGCGTCGTTCCTGTCGCGCACGATTCATGCACTGAGGCCGGTGCTCTGGCGGTTGGGTGAGGTCCTTGAAGTGCTTGAAGATGGCGCGACGCCTGGCTGTGATCCTAAAGTGGTGGTTGTTCTTCTTGAGTGCCACCGGGGGTCCCCACGGTTCTCGGAGGCTCTGTTGTCTGTGGGCCGCTTTGCTTTCAGGCTGCGGGTTTGCATTCTGGACCCGTCGCCGCCGCCGGCCCCGACGGTCGGTGGTCCCGTAACCCGGTCAACCCCTGATGGTGTGAGAGAGGACGCTTCGGATTCTGGAGAACCCTCTTTTAACGGCTCAATTGGTGTCGTCCTGGCGAGTATTGCTTCGCCTGACGGGTAGCATGATGACGTCTTGATTTCTGCTGCGGAATTTGAGAAGTCGCCGCGCAGGGTGGTGGGCCTTGACTCCTCGGGGGCTGGCCGTTCCGCTTCCGCGTCGTTTCTTGGCGCTGCGGATTCTGCGGCGAGCGTTGGAAAGTTGCCCCTTTTAGAGGGGGGCCTTGACGCTTCGGGAACTCAAGGGTTCCTTGCATCGTCCTCCGAAGCGTTGGGGGCGGGTGACCTCCTGGCTTCCCAGCTGTTGGTGGCAGGTGGCCCATTGACGATCCGGTTCCCTAGGGGGGCTCGCTGGGGGTTGGCGTGAACGGGTGCCTCGTACATGTTTGTAAGGGCATTGTTCAGATCCCATCGTTCGACGGATCCGCTTCTCGGGTTACCGTTGCCGGGGCTTCGGACCCCGTCGTTTTTCGGATCCGCTTCTCGGGTGATCCGCACCCGACTCCTCCAGCTTCATATGAGGATCGCTTCCATTCGGCACCCGGGAATCCCCCGACTCCAAGTGTGCTCTCGGTTCGGGGCCCCCAGTCTCCTTTGGGCGATGTGCTCTGCGGCCACCCAGGCAGGGGGAGCGGTTCTCGGTGTGCCCCACCAGTCTCCATTAGTGTGGTGCTATGTGATCCCCCAGGCGGGGGGGTGGGGGCCTTTCAGCATCTGGACCTGGTCGAAGGGGGTCCCCGCAGAGGGGCGGAAATCCATGTCTTCGCTGGTGATGTTTGCCTCTCCTCGGTGGCGGCGGTAGCTTCTGGGGGTCCGGCGAGAGAAGCGGGCGGAGCTGACAGGAGGTCCGGGAAGAGGTACAGGAGGTGGCCTCGTTCCGAACCAGAGCTGTGACGTCGGGGCTCAGTTCGGTTTCGGGGTTTATGCACGAGGTGGCAAAGGCCGCAGGTGTTGTCGGCCTGAGTGACGGGGCTGAAGCTAGTTCCAGATGAAAGTCCTAACGTGGAACGTGAGGGGACTGGGCGACCCGGAGAAGAGAAGGGTGTTGGGTTCAAGATTTGTGGAGTGGGGGTGTGATGTGGTGCTTTTGCAAGAAACCATGCTTAGCTCGCTCACGAGCCTCGATTGGCTTTCTTTCGATGTGGGCTCGATTTCCGACTTCGACTCGATCGGGGCGGTTGGCTCGGCGGGCGGGCTTCTCATTGCGTGGAAGGGCTCCGCCTTCTTGCGTCGTGCGGAGCTGAGGGGGAAGCACGTTCTAACGATTCTTCTCGAGTGCCTTCAATCGGGGGTGGTTCTCGCGCTCTCCTGCGTTTATGGCCCCTGTCGGGCAGCGGAGCATCAGCAGCTTTGGTTGGATCTGAGGCTTGCCAGAGAGGCCTTCCCGGGCGTCCCCTGGTTGGTGGGGGGGACTTCAACGTCACTCTTCTCTTGTCAGACAGGCCAGGGCTGCGGGGTGGGCAGGACCCCGGCTCTAGGGCCTTCGTGAAGGTGGTTGAGTCCCTTGTGGTGGAGGTAATGGATGCGGCTGGCATGAGATATACTTGGCGCAACACCAGCTCCAGATCGTGCCTAGATCGGTTCCTGGTGTCGTCTGAGCTTCTGGAGATGTTCCCGCTCGCGTTCGTTGATGCTAGGACGCACTCTTGGTCGGACCACACACCCATCATCTGGGACTCCGACGACCCTCTGCCCGCTCACGGCTTCTTCCGCTACGAGAAGGCTTGGTTGCTCGAGGCTTCTTTCCGGAACCTGATGGTGTCGCACTGGGGTTCGACGCTGGTGGTCGGGTCTGCTACGACAAGGTTTGTCCAGAAGCTCAGCTCTCTGCGAGCCAGGTTGTGTGCCTTCAAGCGGGAGTCGAGGGAGATGCGTCGGGGCAGCAAGGACGGAGGCGGAGGGCGTCGTCAGCTTGCTCGATGCTTTGGAGGGCGAGCGTCCCTTGGCGGGGGACGAGCTGGAGCGTCGTTCGGAGGTGCAGAAATTGATCTTCGATGAGGACAGAAAAAAGGTCATCGAATGGAGGCAAAGATCCAGGCACAGATGGCTTATGGAGGGGGACGCGAACACAACATTTTTCCACAAGGTTGCCAGCGGGAGGCGGAGGGAGAACTTCATCAGATCGATGCGCATTGAGGAGGAGTTGGTGGAGGGTAACGCTGAGCTTGGGAGGGCAATTGCGGACCATTTCCACAGGTTCTCCGCGAGGGCTGCTGATAGGCGTTGGAGGTGGACGGGTTTGGGCGTCATGCGTCTATCGGACGCTCATGCATCTAGCCTAACCCTGTCGGTTACATTGGAGGAGCTCAAGGCGGCGGTTTGGAACCTCAACGGCGATGGCACGCCTAGTCCTGATGGCTTCCCTAATTCTTTCTACAAAGATTCCTGGGACCTGGTGGGCAGGGAGTTGCTTGATGTGGTAACAGAGTGTTGTCTCGGCAATGCGGGTTTCGACCGGCTTAATAAGGCGCTGATTGTTCTTCTTCCAAAGAAGCCTGGGGCGGAGAGGATCGAGGACTTTCGGCCTATAGCAATATCCAACGCTTTGTACTTGATTGTTGCTAAGGTCTTCGCAACTAGACTTAGCAGGGTCCTGGAGCACATCATTTCCCCCACCCAGATGGCTTTCGAGCCTGGGAGGCAGATTGCGGACAGCTTGGTATTAGCTTCTGAGATGATTGCGAACTGGAAACGTAGCGGCAGACAAGCCCTGTTGTGGAAGGTGGACTTTTCGAATGTGTTTGACACCTTGGACTGGCGCTTTCTTTGGGCGGCTATGCATAGGCGGGGCTTTCCTGGGCTCTGGATCTCCTGGATGAAGAGGTGCGTGACCACGGCCTCAATGATGGTCCTCGTCAACGGGCATCCGGAGGGTGGTTTTTTTCAGCCTCAGAGGGGGGTGAGGCAGGGTTGCCCTCTCGCTCCCTTGCTCTTCATCATTGCAGCGGACGTCCTCTCTTGCATGGTCAAGAGAGTCCAACAGGTTGGGCTCACGTGCGGATACTCGAAGGGTGACATCAAAATCCCCTTCTTCAATATGCTTATGACACCATATTCTTCATCGAAAGGGGCCTTGACGAGGCGAGGGGCATGGCGGCGGTGCTGGAGCTTTTCAGCGATATGTCCGGGTTGGTGCAGAATAGCGGCAAGTCCAAGTTGATCCCGTTCTCTATGGGCATGGAGCTGGCGGGCCTCTGTAGTTCCGAGCTGGCAACCGAGTGTGCTGGGTTGCCCATTCACTACCTGGGCTTGCCTCTCAACACTGGGAGGTCGAAGACGGCAGATTGGTTGCCACTGGTTGAGAAGGTGGAGAGGAGACTAGCAGGTTGGAAGGCGGCGGTCCTCTCGAAGGGGGGGTCGCCTCGTGCTCTTGAAGGCGGTGCTCTCCGCAATGCCGATATATTACTCTTCCACGAGGGGTATGCCGGCGGGCATCAGGAGGAGGTTAGAGGGGCTGATGAAGCGGTTCCTGTGTGGCAAGAGTGGGCAGGGCCCTAGGATGCACCTGGTTGGCAGGGAGAATATTGCTCTGAGGAAACCGAGGGGGGGCTTGGGATCCATCGACTGGGCGAGCTGAACGAGGCACCGTTGCTGAAGTGGGTGGCCAGGGAGATCAAGATGACCTTTGCTGCAGTGTCCTCCGACGGATCTACGGGGTCGAGGGGGCGGCTCCGGAGGGTGTTGCAGCGGCAGCTGTGTCTGGGCGGAAGCCCTCGCCCTTCTGGAGGGCTATTCAGTCGTTCTCTTCCAACTTCCAGTCTTTGTTCAAGACTGCGTTGGGGGATGGGTGCTCCTTTGGCTTCTGGAGGGACGACTGGATGGACAAGGGTGCGCTTTCCTTGCGCTTCCCTCGGCTTTTCGCTTTGGCGTTGGACCAGGACATTCGAGTGGCCTCTTGCTGGGTGGACGACAACTGGATGCCGGCTTTCCGTTCGAACTTCTCCGATCAGCATCTGGAGGAGTTCATGTTGATGCTTGACACGCTGAGGGGGGCGCGGACCCCTCCATGGGGCAGGATCACTGGGTTTGGCGCGGGGGCTCTTTCTCCGTGAAGAATACATACTCGACGATCTGCAGGCCTCCTCCCTCCCTTTCGATGGAATTGGTTAGAGACTGCAACTTCTTGTGGGAACTGAGGTTGCCGGCGAGGATCGCCTTTTTCTTTTGGCTTTTCAGGAGGAAGAGGATGATAACGCGTGACCGTTGCGCTCGCCGCTCGTTTGCTTGGCTCGATCTCTGACAGATGCCTATTGTGCGGTGGGGGGATTGAGACTTTGGAGCATCTTTTTTTCACGTGCCCTTATGTGACTCCGATCTGGGACGATCCTGGCCTAAACTGGGTGGGTAGGGCCGGCATGGATGATTACTTCAGGAGTTTAGTGGCGGCCAAGCTCCGGCCGAGAGAGGAGCTTCTATGGCCACTTGCTTTGGTTTGGTCTGTTTGGATTGCTAGGAACGGGGTGTTGTTCTCTGGTCATAAATTCTACAGGGAGAATGTCTGTGCTGGTGTTTTGGGTCTGTTGCGCTCTTGGCTCGCCTAGTAGCGCTTCTTGTATTTCTTTTGCCTTGTTTACTTATTATATCACTGAGGTGAACACCTTTGAGTGTCTCCCCCCTTTTTGGCTTCAAAAAAAATGAACTTGACAACTATGGGGGAGAGCTTGTCACGACCATGAGTCAGATGATGAATGAAAGCCACCGAACCAAAGATGCGAGGGTAAGGGAGAAAAGATCCTTCTCGGGAAACACAATTGAGAAACGAATCTTCTTTCCTAACCAAGGTTTAATAAAACAAAATTATGAACGATACATTTCCCTCGAAATCGAGGCGTAAGCCTAGATTTATAAAGAAAAATATGTGAAAACTATAATTATATATATAATGCAATCATGTGTTTTATGTCGAACATATAGTACTTAACACTATAAGATATTATGAAATTAATAGAGATAAGAACACCAAAAGAGAAGATAGAACAACTTCATACCCCTTTGTACACATTTTCATCCAATCAAAGAGAAATTCATTGTTAATGAATGTTTCGAAAGAATTAAACAATACATATGCGACGGCATGAGGTTTACCATCTTGATCGCCTCAAGGCTAGTTTTTTTGAACCATGCTCCTAGCATAGACGACGGCATGAGGCTTACCAAGTAATAAGGAGCGAGGATTGCATCACTCTAGAAAAATGAGGGGCGTGGCTCTAAATCAAGGAGGTCTTGGTCACATCAAGTAAATGACAATGTTTGCGTTCATCAACAACATTCTGCTAGGAAATGTATGCATATGAAGTCTGGTGTATAATGCCATGTGGCCCAAACAACTGAGCACGTTGTAAAATGCAGAACTCTAAGGCATTATCTGATCGAATATACTTGATAGTATAAGAAAAAAATATTCTTTATTTCATAATAAAATATTGAATAATAAACTCAGCCTCAAACTTGTTTTTCAAAAGGAATCCCCATGACACAAAAAAATAACTGCTACAAGATAGAACCTATGCCCTTGATGGTCATGAAAATGACAAGGACCACAAATATCGAAATAAACCAACTCAAATAAGCTACTCCTACTACTACTCTGATGAAAAGAAAAAGTAGATGAGTGACACTTCCCAAGCTGGCAAGCCTCACATTGAACGGTAGACCGAGAAGATACCTGAGGAAGGATATGATACATCTTCTGCAGAGGAAGGTGGCCAAACCGAAGATGTCGCATGCATGGAGAGGCTTATCCAATAGGAATGGACGAAGAAACAACATATGGAGACTGAACCAGTCTGTAGAGATCCCTTTCTCATGGCCACATCAAATTACTCTGCCCGTATGTCTTGAAACACAAGAGAAGATGGGTCAAATATGGTATGCCAATGTAAATACATGGTTATTTGACTAATAGACAAGGCAAATGAAGCACATTTTGTAGACGCATAAACGACGTCAAATAGATCTCCCCACATTTTGTGGCCGTGAGCAGGGTGGCCTTTATCGGCTAGTTTGCACTCCTTTTGCAGGGGCATCCTTTCATCCAACTGGACCAGCCTCTCCCTACACTTCGCATCTACGTTTTGGCCAACCGGAACAGACTCTCCCTATATTTTGCGTACAACAAAACTGACCTATGATAACGAATTTAATTTCCACTGTCATCTTTGATGGAAACCCCTTTAATTTCAATCATTAATTAGCATCTTATTCTTCATGTGAGCCGAAGTCATTGATGCATTTATTTGTTTCTTTGGTTGCACATAAAACCTCTTTAATCCCTAGATTTTATTTGATGCAAGAACTCGATAGAAGTACATCGTATTTGAAATAATAATATATTGTTGAGTTACTTGAATATTTGGTATAATTAATTTTAGTATTTTATAGTAATTAATTTTAAAAGTTAGTGACTTGATTATGTAGTTATTTCAAGTGTGTTAATTTATGAGTTTGTGACTATGTAGATGGTTACACCTCCAGCGAACGTCGCTTCTGGTCGCAACTCGTCTTTTTATGTGTCGTCGGGATCAATTGATCCTGCATGGTAATATGGTTACCTTTCGAACCGTACGGATCCGGATACGATTACTTGCATATTGTGCAAGAAGGTTGTCAAGGGAGGTGTATACAGGTTCAAGCAACATCTAGCACAATGAAGAGGCAATGTGGCTACATATCCCAAGGTGGATGAGGAGACGAAGAAGAAGATGATCGCATACCTTTATGATTGTTAGAATACTTCGATAATCATTCCATAGAGCCCTCGGGTCTCTTATATAGGGAGAGAGCCATTGGGTAAATTACATGAGAAGTACATAAAGAAATAGAAATAACATGAAAGACTATCAACTATCTCTACACTCCCCCTCAAGATGGAGCATAGATATCTATCATGCTCAGCTTGGAAGAACATCTCTGGAAAGGTCCTCTGAGCAATGGCTTAGTAAATATGTCCGTTGTCTGGTCCTCTGAACTGACGTGAGACGTGGAGATGAAGCCCTTCTGAATCATGTCCCTAGTGTAATGACAATCCACCTCTATGTGTTTAGTTCTCTCATGGAAGGCTGGATTGTTGGCAATAAATAATGCTGCCTGATTATCACATTGAAGGTTCATAGGCAAGGGAACATCAACATTCAGATCTTCTAAGACTGCTTTAACCCACATCATTTCTGTGCTTGCCTGTGCCATGGCTCTGTACTCGAATTCAGCACTGGATCTTGCCACAACAGTCTGCTTCTTGCTTTTCCAAGAGACTAAAGAGCTTCCTATGAAGATAGCAAATCCAGAAGTAGACTTACGATCCCTTGGACATCCTGCATAATCTGCATCTGCACAAGCTGAAATAGACAGATCTGTCCCTTTCTTGAATAGCAACCCTGTGCCTGGGGAAGACTTCAGATATCTCAATATCATGTACAAGGCATCCATATGTACTTGCCTCGGCTGCTCCATGAATTGACTCACCCGGTTTACTGCAAGAGCAATATCCGGTCGAGTTATAGTGATATATAAGAGCTTACCCACCATTTCTCTGTACCTTCTCTTGTCCACCTCCTCAGTATCATCATCGTACAGCTTCATACTCGGGTCCATAGGTGTACTTGAAGGTCTGCATCCAGTCATTCCTGTTTCAACAAGCAAATCTGTGACATATTTTCTTTGAGTCATCACCATTCCTTGTGCATTTCTTGCAAATTCTATCCCCAGAAAATATCGTATTGTGCCTAGATCCTTTGTAATGAACTGGCTGCCCAACATAGACTTGGTTATCTCAACCCCCTGTGCATCATCTCCAGTAACCAATATGTCATCAACATATACCATAACAACAATGGTACCTCTCGGGGTCTTCCGGACGAACAGTGAGTGGTCCGCATTTGATCTTCTGAACCCCTGTCGTTCAATAAGCTGGGAGAGCTTTTGGAACCATGCTCGAGGACTCTGTTTAAGGCCATAGATAGCCTTATGAAGTCTGCACACCTTCTGAGACTCCCCCTCAGCAGCAAACCCGGGTGGCTGCTGCATGTAGACTTCCTCCTGTAGATCACCATACAAGAAAGCATTCTTAACATCAAGTTGGAATATAGCCCAGTCACGTACCACTGCAACTGATAGAAGGATGCGAAGGGTAGAGTGTCTCGCCACCGGTGAGAAGGTATCCAAATAATCTACACCATATGTCTGGGTAAATCCCCGAGCAACGAGCCTGGCCTTGTATCTGTCTAGACGACCATCCGCATGATATTTCACTGTAAAAACCCACTTGCAACTTACTACTGAGCACCTGGAGGAATGGGGACAAGAGACTAAGTTCCCCTAGATTGCAAAGCACGCATTTCCTCTTCCATTGCAAGACGCCAGCAGTCAACCTTCATAGCATCCTGATAGGTCCGTGGGATCTCAACTGACGATACATCAGCTGCAAACTTCTGAAAATCCCCAGTGAGTCTATGAAAGGAGACATGAGAGGCAAGGGATATGTGGCACATTGTCTGCGCTGCTTCCTATGAGCAATGGGCCGATCCAAATCATCCAAGACTGTGCTGACCGGTTGCTCTCCTCCTGTAGTAAAGATTCCTGCACAGGTGCATTATCTAAGCCATCGTTAGTGTTAATTTCAGAACAAACCTGAGGCGTGGTGGATGGTTGATTTGTAGCTTGAGCAGGGCCTGTTCGCCTCGTATAGAACTTAGTGAAAGGGACAACTGGAGGAGGTGGTGGTGGTGGTGGTGGTGGTAGTGTTGGTGGAGTAGAGGATTGACCCAGGCTTGGCGGTGGTGGGACAAAGACATTGGAATCTGGAGAAGTGGAGGAGGACAATCTGTCACCCGCAGGTGAGAAATACATGACAGGTTCGAAAAAGGTAACATCTGCACTCACATAGTACTTGTCATGGAGAGGATCATAGCATCGGTATCCTTTCTGTGTCCTGGAGTAACCCACAAAAACACACTTGATAGCTCTAGGAGAGAGCTTATCAAAACCTGGAGATAAGCGGTGAACAAACGCAACAGTGCCGAAGACCCGAGGTGTAAGTGCAAACAAATCTCTGTCTGGAAAAAGAACAGAGATTGGGGACTTTTCCCCAAGAACCGTTGTAGGCATTCGGTTGACAAGATAACACGCTGTAAGTATAGCATCTCCCCAAAAAGATAATGGAGCACAACTTTGAATGAGTAATGTGCGAGCAATATCAAGAAAATGTCGATGTTTTCGTTCCGCAACCCCATTTTGTTGTGAGGTGTAAGCACATGTGGTTTGATGAACAATGCCTTTTGAAGAAAGAAAGGTAGCAAGAGAGCGAGTGCAGAACTCCAATGCATTATCAGTTGGAACATACTTAACAGTAGAGGAGAAAACATTTTGAATTTCATTAATAAGATTTTGGATAACAATTCCTGCTTCAGATTTATTTTTAAGAAGAAACGTCCAGGACACACGAGAGAAATCATCAACTACTACTAAATAGAACCTGTGGCCCTGATGATCTGGGACACGACTTGGACCCCAAATGTCTACATGAAGTAATTCAAACGGGGAGCGACTGCTCCGACTCTGACGACCTGGGAAGCTAGATCTATGGTGCTTCCCTAACTGACATGCTTCACAACGAAAGGAGGAACTCGGAGAGATCTGAGGCAGTAGGTGACGCATCTTCTGCAGGGGCAGATGACCAAACCGAAGATGCCAGGTGTACGGAGATACGGCGCCTTGGGAATGCAGTGAGACGCCAGCATAGGAGTTACGGACTAGACGATAGAGGCCATTGTGCTCAGAACCACAGCCAATCACCCTGCCCGTCAGTATGTCCTGAAAAATAACAGACGATGGATCAAAAATGGCACGACAATGCAAATCACGTGTAATCTGACTAATGGATAAGAGATTCATAGAGAATTCTGGAGCATGTAGGAAATTCTGTAAGTGCATAGAAGGTAGCAAAGCCGTCTCCCCCTGACCGATGATAGGAGAATGAGTGCCATCAGCTATGAGTACAGATCGACCGGGCTGTACAGCTCTGTAGGATTGCAGAATATCTTTCTCACGGCATAGATGATGGGTAGCTCCAGAGTCTACAATCCATCCTGTGAGATCATGACAATGAGGTGAGACTGAAGGACTACCTGAGGCACTGGCAGAGGCGGATGTACTAGCTGACGCCGAGGCTGCAACATCAGAAACCTCAGCACTTTCTGGCGACGATTGTGGCATGATATCACGAAGTCGTGCCATCAACTCTTCGAACCTGTGGTCTGTAGCAGTAGCTGAAGGACCCTGAACATGATCCGCGACACGTGCAGAAGGAGGGAAGCCGTGCTTGGAATAGCACGTATCCTCCGAGTGACCAGTACGGCGGCAGAATGAACACGTGAAACGTATGCGACCTCCGCGACCACGTCCACCACTTCCTCTTCTACGAAATGAGGACGAACCACCACGTTCCCTGGAAACTGCCATTGCTGACGGAGTCGCGGTCGCTGTATTGGACGGAACAGGTACACGACTGAGCCTCCTGTATACCTCTTCCATCGGTGGGATGGTGGCATCTGCTAGGATCTGAGCGCGTGCTGCCTCGTACTCCGGGTCTAGGGCAGCGAGCAATACGCCAACCATAGTGGCGTTGCGGAACGTCTTCTGCTGTTCCGGCGTGGCTGTAAGCGGAATGGTGCTATAGAGCTTCTCAAACATGCCACAAAGCGACGTGTACAGGGAATGAAGAGGCTTCCCATTCTGCTTCGTGGTAAATATATCATGCTGCAACTGGAGCATCTTCGTCTCATTGCGGACCTGAGAGTACGTCATAGACAAAATATCCCACATCGCCTTAGCGGTGGGCTGGTGAAGGACATCGTTCGCTATCTCCGTCGTGAGCGTACCTGAGAGCCACACCTTGGCGTACGCATCATCAGCCTCCCATGAGGCATAGATCCATGTCTTCTCCGGTGGTTCATCCTCAGTAAGAATATGCTTCTTACCACACGACTTCATGAGACTGAGGAACTGCATCGCCCACAGTTCGTAGTTGGTCCCGTCCATCTTGACTATTGGTGCCGAACCTTTGAAGGCATCTATGGCGGGCATATCGATCTTCTGATCTGACATAATGCCGGAGAAGAACAACTATTGATAGACCAAGAAAACTGTCTACCAAGACCTTGTAGGATTCAAGTGCATAGGTAGACGATTATGCACTTGAATCGAACATGACGCCGAGTCCGAAGAACGCGGCACACCTGCAACGAGTAGAGGCTTTTAGAGCCTCTACTTGACAAAGACGGCGACTGGAAGGGGACAACGACGGCTCGACAGCAGGTGGGGCCCTGCGGCAGGGGTTGGCGGCAGATGGGGGGGGGGGGGGGGGGCGGCGGCGGTGGGAGGGGCCCGGCGGTGGGTGGAGGGTCCCGGCAGGGACCGGCGGCGGTGGAGGGGGCCCGACAGGGGCTGGCGGCGGTGGAGGGGACCCGACAGGGGCTGGCAGGAGGTGGGGGGGTTCCCGGCGGCGGTGGGGAACCCGGCGAAGGAGAGAAGGCGGCGGCGGCGGGAGGCTTGGAGCCCGGGGGGGTGGGCGTCGAAATCCTAGAGAGGGGGGGGCGGCGGTGGAAAACCCTAGGTTAGGGTCATGGCTCTGATACCATGTTAGAATACTTCGATAATCATTCCATAGAGCCCTCGGGTCTCTTATATAGGGAGAGAGCCCTTGGGTAAATTACATGAGAAGTACATAAAGAAATAGAAATAACATGAAAGACTATCAACTATCTCTACAATGATGTTGCCAGGAAGAAGAGCAAGAAAGCCGTTGATGCCCAGGAGATGAGAGAGGAAATTGATATCACTGGGGATGCGGGTTCGATGAAGAGATCACGAGTATCCGACTCCTTGGAGCAGAACGCCGTAGTGGAAGGATCATCACGTCAGATGACCATAAAAGATGCATTCTCCAAAGATCATTGTGATAGGGTTGCCTCTTATATATCCAACTGGGTATATACATCAGCAATTCCGTTTAATGCATTGACGACGAAGCCCTTCATGCAGATGGCAGAGGCATTTGGGAAGTACAGGCCTGGACTAAAGACTCCTACGAGGTATGAGCTCAATGATCCATTTCTGAAGAAGGCAATAAAGAAAACGCACTGGGTTTTTCCAAGTTCTGGATCATCTCATGATCAGTTTCACCTCGTGGTCGTGCATACTTAGGTGAATGGACCGGAAACATCAATGCTCAGGACGAGGAGGTTTTTCCAGGTTCCGAATTGATTGGGGTACTGTAGCATATTCTAGTGGTGTCGAAAAGAATTTGGAACTGAGAAGGAGCCATCGAGGTAAACGTGACAGGGGAGCTTCATCTTCGAGCTCAAATGCTACGCCGATGAATGAGGAGGAGGAGATACATCTTGAAGATATAGAAGAAGATGATGAAGAAGAACTGCTTGAATTGGATGATGACGTTGAGGATTGACTTGTCTCACTTGCTACTTGTATTTTTTGGCATGTTGTATTTATTTTTTAATATCCGCCTGTCCTATGTAACAAACATTTTGTACTTAACTTGCTTCATTGTTTCTTCTTTTGCTATAATAGCTTCTTTTTTAAGCTTTTATAAATATGAACATTGTTAAATCTATGAATATATATATATGAGAGTACATGTATTCAAATTGATTTATATATTTAAAATAATTCAAAATCGACTAATGTCCGACTAAATCCGATTACTCTCCCAAATGTCGATTAATCTTTAGTCAATGAACATGCCGATCGAGTACGA